>JARHVA010003717.1:1707500-1865200 GCA_037957365.1 Torreya grandis
TATTTTTAAAACCAATCATGAGTGAAATAAGTAACAAAAACAAGAGATATTACACTTGGTAAATATATGGAAGCATTAAAAACCATGGTGTCAAAAAATAATTAGACCTTCCCACAAGTAATTATGAAATCTCAAAATTGACCTATGTGTGTCTCAAAATGAAGGGAGATATAATGAATATGGGAATCATGGAAGATCCATCCATGTAATAAGTGGTAAAATGATGGGTATACTTGTAACTAATCACAAATATGTAAAATAGTATCATGAAAGTGTCATGTGTTATATTATTATATCTAATTCACTAAGAAGTTTTATTATCCTATAAAATATCTAGCAAAAGTACTAATGAAAGTAGTGATCATCCTAAAAGAGGGGGAAGATATATGGTTAATGAAACTATCAAAAAGAGACAAAAATCAAAGTGAAATATATAGGACATGAAGGTGTTACTTAATCTTTACTATTAAAATAAAGGCCTAAAATAATAACCAAATCATTTATTCAAGTAAATAATTGTGTAAACAAGATGCCATAAATATAAAGTAAATTTAGAGAAATAAAGTACTGAAATGAAAGACAACAATAATATAAGTGAGATATAAATTACAAGGAATCATAAATGCTTATAATAAAATTTAAATATAAAATCAAATTATATGATAATGTGAATAATAATATGATATGACACAAATATGTACTCAAAAATATCAATATATATCTTGACACAAACCATCAATAACATTAGACATGTCTTAATATAACTAAAATAGAAATTTGATCATAGTCTCAACTATCTTCATAGAGAGTTGTGTGAGGACTTACTAGCACATGATCTCTATGGAGATATTAGGAGCATGAGAAGAAGAAGAAAGAGGGTGTGGTGTCTCTTGTGAGTATAATTTATGATAGGAAGTTGCATTAGTCTGTGGCTGATAGTCTTTGAAATATGAGAAGATGTAGTTTGAGGAAAACACTGAGACATTATCTGAGAATGATCTTGATAATTATACTAAGAAGGTGAAGGTTTAGGCCTCATAAAATGAATAAAAGAGATGTTTTAGTGCTCTACATATGTCTATATGAGGTTTATTGCATTGATGCCAAAGGCAATAAATTCAATCATGCTTGGGGATGTACTCTAAATATATATTAGGAGATGGCAAGTTCTTATCACTAGAAGGTTGCATTACTTCAGGATGAAGTGCATCAATTTATTATTGAATATTTTGGTATTGTGTTGAAGTATGCATAGTCATGCCATGAAAATAACAAGTGTACCTAGGATTAGTTCACTAAGAAGGTCAACTATTTGTGGCATGAATATATTTTTATAGTTTTTTTGTGCTAGAAATCTCTAGTATGCTCAAAAATCCTTCAACCAATGACTAGTTATTTTGTGAAACTCATAATATGGTGCATCTACCCATCATCTAGGTGGGAAATAATGTTTGTTCATGGTTAAAACCTCATTAAATGGATCATCATTATCAAAAAATATAATAGTATTCTATATAATTTCAAGATATGGAATCAGTGTGGGTTAAATTAATGTTTATGATATCTTGGGAGGAAGGATTATCAAGTGATCATAAATTCTATAAAACTAATGTGGTCCCATCATGGCATGATCAATGAACATACTCCAAAGAGGCTAATAAGTGACTAGGGTTGAATTGGAAGAAGTTGGTACCTAATCCATCTCAAACCTATGAATATAAATGGAAAATAAATAATTTTAGGTGTAGTATAATGATATGGAACTACATCACTGAATTAATATTATGTAAATGTAAATTAGACTCGTAAGAATGTTGTAAATAAGATTTATATTAAAAGATTTATCTGTCCTTCTATTGGGAATAGACATATAAAAATGGGTCATATAAATATTATCCATCATCCTAGTAATGGGTATGAATATCAATATGGAAGACATCAATTACTCTATTAGTCAGGGAAAAATGAAGAATTAATTTTTCAATCATGATGATTGAAGCTGGAATTTTTTTAGATGACTTTTGGTGAGAACAAGATCATGAGAAAAGTGGTAACTAAGTAATAATGTTAGAAGGTAGATCTGAATTTTTTTATTAAGATTGATATCATCAATCTCATCAACATTAAAATATAGTATATTAGGTGGGATGTTTTCCAAAAGTTTAGGGTGTCCATTATAACCTCGATTATAATTGATAGGATAATTAAAGTGTGGATATTCACAAAATGGAATGCTAAGAAAAGGTTCTAGGTAGGGATTTTAAATACACCACATTCTTCAAATCTTTCAAAATTATATGGGTTTATATCTCCTTAAATCTTGTATATATCACTATTATGGTGAAATTTTAAACATTTTCATGAAAAAGAGGTGATGGATCTCATGGTATGTATCTAGGGTCATCCAATTAAAATGTTATAGGATAGAATAAAGTTAAAAGTCATGAACTTAACTTAAACTATGAGAGGAGGGACCATGATGGGGAGAGAAAAATAGCCAAGAGGATGAATTTGTATTCAATCATATCCTTAGAATATGTTTTGGGTAGATTTAAGGTTGCATTTGGAGTATATGAGAGTTTTAATAAAATCAAGGGAAGTGACACAAGTACCTGGCCCTTCATCAACCAAGGCACACTTAAATTTAATAGCACCTACTTAAACACTAATTCATAGATGTGGATCATTTTCAAGAAGTAATATTTCATCAAGAATCATAGATGCAATAGGAAATTTAAATGAAAGTGAAACATCTAAAGTTTTTTCAACTTATATGGACATGTATTCACAATGTTGAAGGATGCTATCCTCTAACCGAGATAAGATGAATTTTTTCCTATATGTGGAGGTTATGGAATATTTATTTTTAATAAAATATTCATCATGCAATTATGATGATGAGATAAGTCCCCATGAGCTCAGAAAAAGGGATTTGAGAGGTAAGGTGAGAGATTTATATGATGGGGTCCCACTCATCATATCCCAAGGGGATTGAACTAGACTTAGATAAAAGTGTGTAATATTGAAGAAAATCAACTGATGGAGGAGATGAAGTATACTTAGAATAATTATAAAATTAATCATATTTTTTTGGCTCTAATGATGTAGTTTGGTTAGATAGATCAAACTGTATAAGACTAGTTGATGTAGTTTGTGCCTAAGGAATACAGTGCATTAAATTGGTTGATGTAGTGTGTTGTAAAAAATAAATAGAATCTTCCTACTTCAATTTGGTTGATGAAATATTATATGATGAATTAGTGGTACAATAATCCATTGAATTGGTCGATGTATTTGGATTTGGAATAGAAATAGTTGACTATATCAAGTTGGATGATGTAGTAGTAGCATATGAGTGAAAACTAATGGACTAAATCAGTTTGGTTTATACAATGATAAGAGGATTATAAAAATTTATTGATGTGTTTGATATAGTTTAAATTATTATTATATAATGTGATTTTATCTATCTAATCAATGTATTCAAAGGAGCTAAGTGGGTTGAGATATTTCTATGCTCAACATCTGAGAATTGAAATAGATATGTGTCTTGAGCAGTTTTATAAGTGGGAAAACTTTTATAATTAGAATGTAGATAAGGATCAATGTAATATAATACATGTCTCATGTTGTTCATGTTTACCACATTTTCATCATTGGTTAAAGAGTTAGGATCAATGAATGTTTCAATAATGTTGGAGGTAGATGGTTGGGTAGTATTAGATTGATTATTTGGAAGTGTATCTTTATAGATGGTAAGGTGACCATTATCTTGATTGAGAGAATCATGCTTAGCTTTGGAATCATGGGATTTATCTACCTTGTCATAGGTTTGTAAAAAATTTTGGATCATGGTTTCATGATATAAATTGGATCCAAGGAAAACTTAAGATTAAATTTCCTAAGTTTCCTACATGTTTCATTATAATGTCCCCAAATTGCATGTTACCAAAAAAACTTTTGTGGATTATACCAATGTTTAGTTGATTGATTAGGATCAAGTTCTCTTATTGAAGGTTTAGGAATACATTTTTTGGATTTCTACTAGGTAAATATGTTTATGAATGTCAACATTGTTCACACATGGTGATGAATATGGAGGAGGCTAGAAGGGACTTCCCAAATAAGGTTGTGATAGATTCACTTCATTTGATCCACTAGGAATAATAACATGGATGGTGTGTGTAGAATCATGTATCTATAACACATCATTAGTATCATGTTTTTTTTTTGTTGATATTAGAATATAAATTTAAAATCATAGAGTATAGATGCATGCAAAGTGTGTGATTGCTATCATTTTATATAATGTATTTCATTTTGTATGTAATCAACCTCTATATGTATTCTAAAAGTCTATGGAATCTGAGAAGACTCATCAGAGATTGAACCAAAAGGATGGAATGTGAAACAAAATTACATTATAAATTTATATAAATATTTATCAATTGTAATGGAAAGGAGTCCCAAAAAGATAGATATTAATATAGAGATATGATAATGGTTTTCATAAAATTCTTTTGTACTCATTATGTGTAAAATGAATGCTCAGTTTGTTAAAGTATTTTTAATCATTTAATAATAATTAATGTTCTATATAATTTAGTCTATATTCATATGAAATAATATGTAATTTTAAACCCAATAAATACTTAACCTATTCTATAACTATGTCTACATTCTGAGTTTGTATCTTACTTTGCACATAACCACAAATTAGCATGTTATTATGGAGTTTCCAAGAACTTCCACTAAAAATGGTGTAGTGAGCATGGAATGTTAAAACATGTTGAGATGGTTACCTAGATAGATAGACCTAGAATGATGGTTTGATGAAATAATTTTAAATTTTGTAGAATAAAAGGCAAAGAAGATAGGAATATCTATAAAATAAGTTATTCATGAACATATATACATTGATATATATGAAATATTTTGGTAAGAGTCACCAAGACTACTAGATGTGTGGTGATGAAGACTTAAATACTAATATTTTTAGTCAATATAAATAGAATTATTAGTTTTTATGAAAGAGAGACTAGAAAACCTATTGATTAGACTTGTATAATAGATCATTGGATAAAAACTACCATCAATGGACACATCACCAAATATCTTTTACATGGTAAAATTACATTCAAGATTGCACCCAATTGATTTTGGAGAGGAATTATAGGCAAGTTTATACAATGGTTACCTAATCTCATTAAAATGTTCATTTTTTTAAAAGGCCATGATGCCTACTCATACCAATAGGGAGTATTCACTTTGGGCATTAGGGGGATATATGAGATAATGAAGTTAATGATAAATAACTAAAAAGGTAAAATTAAATTTAAACTCAAAATATGAAGGATATAGAAAATCAAATCAAAAAATAAATTATGGGACCAAAGTAAGACTTGTAACAATAGAGAAGATGGAATAAATAGAATAATCCTAATGCAGATATGAATAGGAGTAGAGTAGAAAGTTTAGAAGGTAAAAAAGGAATGATAGATCAAGGGAGAGACATATAATTTGGAGAGGATGAGGATGAGGAAATTAGAGGGCCCAAAAGAAGATAAGGGGTAGATAAGAGCACAAATATAGACAACAGTGGGAAAATGGATGTTGAAGATATGGAAGAAAATGGAAAGATAGATTATGAGTGAATAGATTAGTTATAAGGTAATTTTATATTTTAGTTACAAAGGAGTATATTTTTTGGAGAATAAAGAAGTAATATTCTTTTGAATAAGTTATGTTAAGTCCTGATATTAAATAAAGTTAAAATTCAAATGAAGTAGGATTTGTAGATACATATCCTTTATTTCAAGGGTACACATCCCATGTGCCTAATTTATCAACATAAATAAGAAAAAGTGTAGAAGTTAGTAGTGATAGTACATGTTTTGAATATTTGACATATAAATTTTGGAAATATAGTGAAAACACAAATAAAGTGTTGGCTATGAAGAAACTAATTGAGGATAGATTTTAGGTAGAAGTAAATCTTAAGGCACTGGATAATTCTAATTCCCAATTGTAACTAGCTTAAACTATGAACATAGGAGGATGCATGGCTCACAATGTAATAAACCCAAACTGACCCCAAAAAAATAGTTCACATGGATCCACCTCCTTATTTATTACACCACTTATATTTCAAGTAAAATATGGATGTAATATCAAGGTTACTCATCAACTTGTTATATAAATCTCATGTTGATGTAAATGATGTTACACAAGTTATTATAATTCAAGATCAATTGATAAATTAAGGGTCTAGATAATTACTAATCTTAACTATTGAGAAATAAATGGTTCATAAATAATGAACCACATATTAAGCTAAAACATTCAAAATGTCCTTACAAAAACATCTGGGTTTATAAAAATATTAGTTAACAATAACTTACTCAAGGTCCACAAAATAATGACACGTCTTTATTAAACATGATCAAATAATCAAGATAAGGATATATTAATAACCTTAAAATAGATGTATACAACAACATGTCATTTGAGGTTAAAAAGTAGTCTAACCCACTGTCCTTTTTTAAGAATACCTGACTAACACTTAACCTTACAATTTTACCTTCCAATCTTATGGCATAACTATCTTGTTATCAAATTTAACTTTATTTCAACAATTAACAATTAAGGTAAGTTACTAAACCTCATCAAGTCTTAGTACACATATATTGACCAAAATGGAAGAGTGATGGACACTATCATGTAGTGGTAGTAATCCAAGACCAAATCATAGAACTTCACTATCAAATATTAAATGTAAATCTAAAATTTGTTTCATCATATAATGTTATTAAGAACCCATATCACTCAATGTCGAGTTTCTTTGGTGATAAATAACATGTTATTAGGTTAGACAAAGTCTAATATAATAATTCCTAGCCAAACAATATTTTAATAAATCAATTTATCTTGGAAACTTAATCAACCTTTTACTTAATAAAATTTAATCATACCTAATCACCATCAAGAAAAATACTATTGTGAAAGATTACAAAGAGTGGTTTATCAAGTCTATCACCAACTCACTATGTAGTGGATCATTCAAAATGATAATGTGCCATTTTTAACATTCTTTTTCTAAATAGTTCAAGTATAATAAACCTCTCTAAATTTTTAATAAAACCAAAACATAATATTAAATAGAACCCTACAGTGGTTACTGCAATCATTGGTTAGATTCCCATCCCTAAAAGTTTTACCTCAATCATTTAAAAAGGATATGGAACCATTAAAAAGAGAGAGAGAATATTACTAAGTAATAATTATCATTACCTTTCTCATTATAACCTTTTTTTAGCTGTGATTTTATCTACTAAGGTCACACAATAACCATGTAAATGTATGTAGAACCATAAAAATGTAAATATTCAGCCATTATATTGTATGCATGGGACATACAAAAATAAAATACTTAGTCATGTAGTTATTTACACAACTATAGAAAATCAAAATATTCAACCAAGTAATTGTAAGCACAACCATACAAATAGAATTATTCATCCATATAATTATGAAATCAACCATTCCAAGTGTAAAAATTAACTATGGGTTTAATATACAAAATTAGTCATATGGATGTATTAAAATCATCCCTTCAAATGAACATACTCTCATCCATTCAATAAAATAATTTCAACCATAAAAATGTATGCATAACCCATTAAAATGTAAATAATCATCCATGTAGGGTTTATATTTTTAGTTATATAAATAATATGTATAACATTATAGTTTTATGCATGACCATTCAAGATAAGAGATCAACCATTGTAAATTATTAACCCAAACATTTAAGAACATAATCACAATGCATACAAAAATATGCATAAAATTAAAAAAACTTCAAACTCACAAGATATGATTAATATTTACACAATAGCCATAAAATGTATGATTCATTCATGAATAATTAAACCATAAAAAATGTATAAATATAAAATAATGAACAACCATTAAACTTAATTCTATTTTTCAAATATGAACCACCATCAACTAGATGCCATAAATGCCAAAAATAACCTCAACATAAGAAACCAACAAACTTAGAAAAGATATATCCAACAATCATGTAGCTCTAATCAAAGTTATTCCAGATATCATAAAAGTTTTGAAATTTATTAGTTTTATACCAATAGGCTCCAATTAAGCCATTATTTTAACTAGAGTAAGAAATTTGATACTAAAATAGTCACCCCATTTCTAATGGTCAATTTTTACAAACCCTACACCATTGTAGAATGTAGGACACAATCAAGAAACACCAATGTACTTTCCCCAGCAACTTAGTTTTCATTTTTATTTATAAACACACTCAAAACACAAATCTATCGAAACCATGCAACTAGGAATCATGCCAAAGTGAAGAGTAATCCAAATAAAACTAGTATGTAAGGCCCTCTCAAAACCATATTCTACCAATTCATGGTATAATCTCTTATATACATACCATGTATGCATATAGGGTCTTATACCCTTAAATAGAACCAAATTAAACTAGCCATAATGTAAATTAATCAAAAAGTAAAGATTATTAAACATAATGAAATTATAACTTGCTTGAAATGATACTTCCACTTCTTACATGATTGTGGACTTCTCCTTCCAACTTCATTTCACTTCTAAATAGCTTGCTAAGCCCAAAATTCCATGCCATGACATCCTCTTATATTTCAAGAAAGTCCATATTTCAAGAGTAGGGTTTCAACAAGAAATTAAGTACCTTAATAAATTATTTTCATTAAATTCATAGCTAAATTATTTTAAATTCCTTCATTTTCCTAAAAAATAACCACAAAAACACTTGTATTGTGAATACATAACCATAACCCAAGTATTATGCAAAATAATCCTATTGCACATATGATTGTCATTGATGTCAAAAGTGATATCATTAGAATTATAGATGTCATTTATGCTCAATAATGTATATGGTGATCCAATCAGAGGTTAATAATGATTAGAATGTTTGTGTGCATGATTTAAATTTCATTCGGTTCTTCATATTGATCATCTAGACATTTTAGGTCTATAACAAAAAAGATGAGAAGGCATTTTACTAACATCACTATTGACATGTTTAAATGAGTATGAGAGAGATGGTCACATGGTTATTATCACATTAGTCACTAATACTTATGTGTTGAATCCCAAGTCATGTGATGTAGTGCGACAAAAGATATGTTTGATCAAAGTTGGGCTCCAAGCCATTTTGATAGTGTTTTCCAACACTTTAATAAAATTTATAAATTTTAAGAAATAGATGAATAGGCATTTTCATGATGTCATATATTTCACATATTAAATATTTCAGATCAATTTATCACATGAATAAAATCCCCTATGTAAGAATATTGTATGCACTAATTTGTAGGTCATACAACTAAGCGCAACAAGAGTTATGCAGGTGTAAATTTAACCTTATAGGCATATTAAAATGGTCTCTATAGTCAAAATATACACAAGGTCATGTAAAGTTATCATTATTTTAAAAATATCATTTATGGACATTTATAAAGGAAACAGATAGAAGATCTATTATGGGTTTTTCATGAACATCTTGAATATGTGGTTTATAGGTTCAAATAAGAAGAAATGAGCTTAGAATCAAATTGTCTATACTTTCAAAGAAAATAGGGTTTATTAGTTAAACCCTAAGGGTTATGTCATGGAATCAATAGACATTTTATATTTTGATGTTAACTAGATATAGTTGGGACCTGGTAGCTTAAGTTATAACTTAAGCCTTTGTCAATGTTGGAAAATTGGCCCCTCAACCTAGCAATTACCAAATCAAATAGTGATCAAAGGACTTAATATTTCCTAAGTCTTAGAATTTATATTATCTCCTATATTAATTAATATCTACCACTTCATCATATGTAGATGATCCAATAAATCATAATGAAGTCAAATTATCAAAAGGAGATCTGAGTAAACATGTAAGTGATAAGTGTTACATTTATGAAGCTTGTCAGACAGGGATCCAATGAGCATTAGATTGTCATAATTAATTATTAAAATTTTCATAAGATTTGATGATGATTGGGTGATCATATAAAGAAGATCCAATAGAGTGAGTAGACCTGGATGGAACAAAGTGATTGATGTTTATCGACATAGTGGTGAGTTAAAGATTGAGAAAGTCTGAGAAGATTGATGGACTGAAAGTGATTCAAAGATGTAGGAAGTAGTGAGATGGATAATTAATCTCAATGTTTAATGTTTAAATAGAGATAAATAAGGTTCATGTTTAGAGATCAAATAGCATGTGAAAGCTTAGATCAGGAAGATTAATGGATGCATTATAATTTTGACTAAGCTAAAGTTTAAAAGTGTACAATGATCCAATAAATATCATGAGCCTATCAAAATTTGATCGAGTGTATGAATTTTAAAGTTGAGAAATTTAAATATAGATCATCAGAATATGGCACCAAACTAAATATCGATGATCAATATTTAAAGTTATGTCTAGTCTAATGGTCAAATACAAGAACATGTAAGAACTTGCATGTAAACTCTATATCTCAACACAAATAATGAGATTGATCAATCTAAATAATAAAATATATATTTATGATCATGTGCATCAAAAATTGAGTCCATAATATGTTATAGATCATAATGAGATAGGAAATTATGGTGGTGATGCATGTAATCAAGATGCGGGAAACTTACAACTCAAGTCATAATGAACTAAAGTCTAGAAATTAGCATGATGTGTTACAATTCGAGTGTGAACACATAGAAGATATGTAACCCTAGATCAATTATTTATATATATGATATCTAGGATAAAGTAAAATGTTGGTGAAACCATTCAAAGAGTGTCACATATAAGAATATCTAGACATAGGTAGAAGTGTTGAAAGGATGAGATACTATTGGTGAATTGTGTCAAATATAAAATATAAAGCCACAAGGGAGAATATTTATAGTGATATGAAGTGTGTCAAATAGAGACATATCTAGAAATAGAAATAGATGGGTATAGAATAGTAGAGATAATAAAGTCACAAAGAGATTATGTGTAGATCTTAAATAATTGTAGATTAGACTTATAACAAAGAACAAAGATTTGGATTCATGTATGAATTTATTTTTTAAATTGGATTTGTATCTTCATATAAGAATTTGATAGGTTGGTGCTATCAGATAATATAAGTGGGTGCTCAAATTAGTGAGTGGGTACTTCCTTAGAGTAGAAGATCTTAAATCAAGGGATTGGTGTCTCCTTAGGGTTGGTGCCCTTCAATTTGTAACTAGTGAGGTTTTGACTATGAGGATGGATTAGAATAGTAGACTCTAGCATCTATTCTCATCATGGTTTTTCCCTTTGGGTTTTTCATGTATACATCTGGTGTCATGTGTTTGTGTGTCTATGATCTCTATATAATTGATTTGATTTGCATATATTTTTTAATCTACTTTAAAAGTATTGTAAAAGACTATATTTAATTGATATATTAATTCACCCCCTCTCAGTATCGAGCTATGTTCCATTAAATAGTATCAAAGCCTAGGTTCCTTAGAAGAAGTTTAATCAGCTCAGGTAGATCTTGGAATAGTGAACACATATGTCTAGTCAAGAAAGATATTTATCAAATAAAGCACCTCTCTTTGATGGATCAAATTATGCATTCTAGAACATAAAAATGGAAGCATATTTCTCCTCATTAGGGTTTGATGTATGGATGTATGTTGTAAATGGATATATAGCCCCTCCACAACTCCTATTGATCAGGTTTCCAAGAAGTCATATGAGAATAATGCTAAGACAAAGAATGATATTTTTTATGGATTATAAAATTAAAAGTTTGTCAAAGTGATGTATTTTTAAAATACACAAGATGTACTAAATAAGTTGAAGATAATGTATGAAGGTGATGAAAATGTAAATCAGGCCAAGATACAAACTTACAAAGGCAAGTTTGAAAGCCTTAAAATTAATGAAGATAATATTATAGACTACCTCCTTAGGGTAGATGAAATATTCAATGCAATCAGAGGCCTTGGGGAAGAAATGAAAGAATAAATCATTGTCAAAAAGGTCTTAAGATCTTTGATATCAAGATATGATTCTAAGATTTCTATAATAAAAAAATCAAGGGATCTAGATAAACTCACAATTGATGAATTGCATGGAGCTTTCACTATCTATGAGATGAGAATGGGAGAGGAAAACACCTTTAATAGATAAGTTACATTCAAAATTTCCAATTAAAATTAGAAGGATCCTCATCTAGATCTAAGGAGATGATGAAGAAGAATCCAACTTTGTTAGGAGATTTAAGAGAGGATCTAGAAAGTATAGAGTTAAGTTACCCTTCAAATGCTTTAACTATGGTAAATTAGGACATTTTAATACTAAATTCCCTCATAAAAATGGGAATAACTCTGATCAAGTAGAGAGTAGAAAAAAGGTAAAACCCTAATATCCCAAGAAGAAGAACTTCAAAAATAAGAAAGGTCTATATACAAAAGAAGACACTGACTCAATGGAAGATAGTGATAGTTCTAATGATGATAATGACTATGCTTTTATGGTTAAGGGAAATGAATCCCTATTCATGGCATTAGGATCAACTTCTATATATCTAGATCAAGAATAATTTGAAGACTCTGATGAAGAAGATGAAGGAGAAGTGGACCTTGAATGTGAGCTCATTTATGTTTTATAGGAAATTAAAAAGTTGAGAAAAGAAAGATCAAAATAAAAGAAGCTTGGATAAAAGGAAATTTAGAAAATGTCCAAAAGTCTTGAGAAATATGATTATATGATAGTGAATCTAAAGACACAAGTTGAAAAGGATAAGAGAATAGAAGATGCAATCAAAATTGAACTACAATCTAAATTTGATGAATGTATGAAGCTAGAAGTAGAGATAGTGACTTTGAGAAAAGAACTTGAAAAAGCCAGAGGTCAACTAGACAAAATTCTAAAGTTGATAGGTGGATCAGACATTCTTGATGAACTGATCAACTCTCAAAATCCCTCAAAAGAGAGATCAATTCTTAGTTATGAGAAGGAAAAAAATTCCTCAACTATTACATCTATTAACCTATATGAAAACTTTAAATGAAAAGGAGAAGATAAAGTAATGAAATAAAAATCAATCAAGGACATAATGAAAGATTAAAACACAGATAATGTGATTAAAGTTAAACTTGAAAATAATCTTGAAGAGAAGAAGAAGACAAAGGGAATTGTTTCAGATGGATACACCAAAGTGAGAGACTTGAAGAAGCAAAAGTTTAGAAGATCTCCTTATGTTGCTCCAAGAAATGATATGACCCAAGTATTCCTCATATTTTTATGTTTATTGTTATATTTTTAATTAGTTTGGTCATAGGGATATTGATTGTAGAGTTGTACCTATAAGGAAAACAAATTTTGTAAGTAGAAACTCATTTGTTCCTCTATTAAAAAAAAATTTAATGTGTTATAATTGCAATAATTTTGGTCACATAGCTAAACATTGTAGAAATAGATTTATAACATTAAAATTAAGTAATGTAAAGAAAGGCATGCCTCCCAATGTGAACAAAGGTTCACAAGTTTCTAAAAAAAATTCAAATAAAAAACCCAAATAAGTGTGGAAAGTGAAAAACAATCCATGATTGCTCAAATTGTAATCCATGCTAAGGAGCAAAATTTGTGGGTGATAGATAGTGGTTTCTCAAATCATATGATTGGTGATAAGATAAATTTCACCAACTTTATCAAATTTAAGTAAAGATTTGTCAACTTGGGAGATAACACAGTAGTAAAGATCAAAGGTAAAGGAAATTTGAACATAGATGAAAAACTACATACACATGATGTCCTTTATGTTAAAGGATTAAATCATAATTTGATAAGTGTCAGTCAAATGTGTGACAATGAATATAAGGTCACATTTAATGCAAAATTTTACAAGTTAAAGAGGTCTATAATACTAGTTGTAGAAAGGAAAAAGACTGAAAGCAATATCTACAATCTTGTTGAAGTGAATGGAAATAGTTTCCTAATAGGAAAGGTTGATGAGATCTAGTTTTGGAATAGAAGAATGGGTCATGTTAACTTTGATAACTTAGTCAAATTAAGATTAAATAAGTGTTTCAAATGCATGCACAATATAACCAAACTTGAAAATACTACTTGCAAGTAATGTCACTTGGGCAAGTAGACAAGGGTCAGATTTCAAACAAAGGAGTATGCAACTACAAATCATCTACAATTAGTTCATACTAATCTTTGTGGTCCTAATAAGACAAGATTATCTAAAGGAGAGAGATAATTCATGTTATTTTTATATGAATGCTCAATAATGACATGGGTAACATTTTTGAAGGACAAGTCTCAAGCCTTTGAGAGATTCAAGATATTAGAGCCATGGTTGAAAATGAGATTGGATGAAAGATCAAATGTTTAAGATTTGATAAATGTGGAGAATTCACCTAAAATGATTTCATAGAGTATTATGAGAATCATGGGATCAAAATTCAGTACTTTGCAGCAAAGACTCCATAGCGAAATGGAGTTGTTAAAAGAAATAACATGATAGTCAAGGAGATGGCTAGAACAATGCTATGTTGGATTATTTTTTTAATGATCCAAATATTTTGTTAGTTTTTGTTCAAGTAGTTTTTACCCTATAGCTATTTTATCAACCAAATCATCTTTTTGTAAATCTTTTAAAAGCTTCTTTATATAAAAATAGATCATTACATTCCTGAATATATTTTTGTGATAAGCCTCTCATTTCTGGTTATAATAGTGGTATTAGAGCTTCAGTTCCTAATGGAGGATTTAAATCTAATTTGTATGGAACTTTAAGGAGGAAAATAGGTTTAATAAATCCCTATGAATATTAGTATGGTACAAACTATGAATAAGATGCATTCACATATGAGACTATGAAATACTAGACTAAAAAAATCATCATTTAGGAGGATGTTATTACATAAAAGAAGGGGCCATGAAGGAAAAAACATGATTCATTTTTCACAATTCTTATAAATTATGATTTTCCCATATAAATTATGATTCATGTTTTTTCACAAATCAAATATCAATGTGATTACTATTTGGTGATGGTGCAGACTAGGAAGGACAAAAATGGTGGTGAAGTTGTGGATGCACGATACTTGAGGAAGACAAAAAAATTTACGGTGATTTACAAAGGCTGAATTTAAGCACTAGGGCATGGGGGAAAAATTAATGTGCATCAAATCATGATTTTTAGAGAGAGAAGTAACATGATTAAACATGAATCTATAGAAGTTTTTTTATTTTAAGGATTTCATTGGGTTTTCATACGCAGTCCATAATCATGATAGCAAAGAAAAGCCCAAGTTTACAATTTCATAAAGCCAAGAATGAAAGAGAAACATGATTTTACAGTTGCATATAGACAAAATCATTATATTTAAAGGTTTATTTACAATAATGAAATCTGGTTCAAATATTAAACCCTCTTTTCATGTTTTGAAAATTCTCTTGGAGCACTTGGAAAAGCCTATTTTGTGAAAAGCTTGAAAGATATGAGGTAAAGGGTTAAAATACTTATTTTGGACAAACTTTCTATGGTATATGCTATTTTGCTGAGAAAGTTTTTCTTACATGCATTCCTTAAAAATGGTAAATGGCATACATACTGTAAAATCATGATTTATGGTGGGGTGAGAGAGGAAATATATGTTTGATTTTTAGTTAAATAATGATGCAACTAGTGGAATAATATTGAATTTTGGAGTTATAAGGTGTAATTTTTTTACAAGTCCCAAGAATCCATTGTATTTCAAAATTATTTTTGAAGGTAAATTTAAAACCTCAAAATAGTATTTCCTTATCTTTTTTTGACTTGATTCTTTAGCACCATGGCACAAATTGTGAATTTTGTTTTCAAAAATGGTAAATTGTCACATAAAAATTACAAAGAATGGAGTAAGAACATAGAGAATACACTCATTTTTAATGACCTATGGGAAACCACTAATAAATAAACCACACCACCAACTGAAGCTATAAAATTGATTGAATATCAAAAACATGATAAACATACACTCACACTTTTGAAATCATCTTTCACTGAATAAGTAATCATTCATATTGAGGTAGTTAATACTGGTACATGTAAATCTTGGAAAGCATTAAAAGATATGTATGCAAAACAACCTACATAAAATAAGATTGACATTCTTATGAAATTATTGAACAATAAACTGATAGATAATAAAGATGTCTCTTAATATATTTCTCACAAGAATATTTCACAGCTAGTGGTAAAATTGATGATGATATATTGATTTCCATCACATTGAACGGTCTTAATTCTACATACACCAATTTTAGTCAAATGTTATAGCTTAGTGATAATCTTAATGGCACCACATTGGACTCTATTTATGAGTTATTAACTCAGCATGAGAGATAGTTTTCAAGGAAGAAGAGTACATCTACGGAGGAGGCCCACTATACCAAAATAGTTAATCCATTATATGAGCATAATATAAAATATCATTTGAAGAACTTTCAAAACCAAAAACACTCTCCATGGCACACTTATAGATATAAGCATCATTCTAGGGATCATTCTGGTTCTCTAAAGCATAAACAACATTTTGGTTCTCTGAAGCATATACATCACTCTAGTTCTTTAATACATGAGCATCAACACAAAAATTTGCATGGACATAAGTACAAACACAATCATTCTTCTTCATGTGGCCATTCTTCCTATAGTTCTAGTGGATGTGAGAGAATATGCTACAATTATGGTGGCATAAGACACCTCTCTACAGAGTGTCCCTCTAAAAAGTGGTCCTCTTGACATCAATAGAAGGTAAAAGTAAACATTGTTGGTCACTTTGGTCACTCTTTTGGATATTCTTCTACATATTATTCTAATGGATGGGATGACTATGAAGTTTCTTTCTCCATATTTAATGACTATATATTCTAATATGGTAACACACCCATCTTCTGTGAGATGCTAGGCTCATGATTGGGATTTGTTGTAGTAGAATTTTTTGGCTTGTGTAATTTGCTTTCATAGATCTAGTATTGATATGATCTTTGATGCGGATCATTTTAGTGGTTTTTACTTGGTTTATTTATTGCATATATTCTCACCTCTTGCCTCATAATGGGAGAAGATATTGCATATTGGTTTTTTGTCAGTTGTTAGTGGTTTTGATATGAGTCAACATTGAGTTGCTAGCATTTTTAGTGTTGAGTAAAGGCCTATAGGAGATGTTGGTGATTGTTAGGAATTAGTTTGAGATGTTTCATATATATTACTAGGTCAATCACTTTTTGGATGGATTATGTGTGAAGATTGATGTAGTTGGATAGAGCATGATCATGTTCTACTTTAGTGTAGGGATGATCAAGGTGTTAATCAGTTCAAGATACATAGTGCACCAATTGAAATTGTAACAAAGTCTACTTGGATGACTCACAATTCATTGCTTTAGTCTTTTCTATACCCCTTTGGATTAAGGGGGATTTTCTTGGATTATTTTTTTAATGATCCAAATGTTTTGTTAGTTTTGTTTTTTAGGTATTTTTTACTCAATAGTTGGTTTCTCAACCAACTCATCTTTTTGTAGAGATTTTTAAAGCTTATTTGTACAAAAATAAATCATTACATTCACAAATATATTTTTTTAATATTTCTCTCATTCCTAGTTGTAACATGCTAAAAGAGGTAAATTTACCTAATAGATATTGGAGAGAAATAGTCCAAATAGTAGTATACATCTTAGATAGAGTTCAACTAAGGGTAAATAGTGACAAAACTCCTTATGAAATATGGTATGGAAAGCCTACATCTATTAAGTGCTTTAGAGTGTTTAGAAGAAAATGCTATATCAAGAAAAAAGAGGATAAATTAGGAAGCTTTGAATCAAGATGTGATGAAGAAGAACTAGTGGTGGTGCATTTTTCCTTGGAAACAAACTTGTTTCATGGTTGAGAAAAAAGCAAGATTTAATCACTCTTTCTACAGTAGAAGTAGAATATGTTACAGTAATGGCATGTTGCACTCAAATCTTGTGGATGAAGAAAACACTCAAGGACATCAAGGTAGAGTATAAGGAACCTATCTTTATTCTTTGTTATAATTCAAGTGCTATTTATATATCAAAAAATCTAATGATGTATTCTAGAACCAAGCACATATCAATCAAGTATCACTTTTTAAGAGAGAGGGTTTCAGATTAAGAAGTCGTAATGGAATATGTGCCAACTAAGGACCAGATTATAGACATATTCACCAAACCTCTTCCCAAGGAATAATTTGAATATATAAGATAGAATTTGGGAGTGGTGGCTACTACATCAGATCACTAGATCCTAGTAATAGGGCATGAGTCTAGGGGGAGTCTCATAGAAGCTTTATTAATTCCTAGAATAAGAGAGAAAAGGCAACTTAGGTATGTATATGTTTACAAATTTATATTGAGTTGATTGTTGTAAATTCTTAGACAAATATTTTATCTATCAAAGGGGGATAAATACTTGGACAAACAGTGATAAATATTACCTTTTCCATTAATGTAAAAGGGGAATAAAAGCTACAAATGCTCTCTATGGGAGAAGAGCAAAATGCTATCTAAAAAAGTTTAGAGATGGTAAAGTTTAGAGTAAGTGTCCAAGTTGAGTATTAGGAAATGTGTCATTTCCTAAGGGGGATAGATTTTTGTATGAAAAACCTCAGTTCAAGTTCATCAGAAGCTAATGCAAGCAATGCCAGAGAAAGAGAAAAATATTAGAAGATTAGAGAATTAATTTTCTCATTAATGATAAAGGGGGAGATTATTAGACAGATGATTGTCATTGATGTTAATAGTGAGATCATTGGTATTATATGTCATTGATTCTAAATAAATGCATATATTGATCCTATCAAAGGTTAATAATGATTGTAATGTTTGTGTGCATGATTGGAATTCATTTGGTTCTTCATGTTGATCATATAGACATTTTGGGTCTATGAATAAAAATATGAGAAGGGATTTTGATAACGTCACCATTTCCACATGTGAATGAGTATGAGGGAGTTGGTCATATGGTTATTATCACATTAGTCCCTAGTAGTTATGTACTGAATCCCAAATCATGAGATGTAGCATGATAAAAGGTATGCTTGATCAAAGATAGGATTCAAGATATTTTGATAGTTTTTTCCAACACTTAGTCAAATTTGTACATTGCAAGCAATAAATGAATAGGAATTTTCATGATGTCATAACTTGCATATATGAAATATTCAGGATAAATTAGTCACATGGATGAAATACCCTATGTAAGATGATCATATGCACTAATTTACAGGTCATGCAACTAAGCGTAACAAGAGCAATGTAAGTGTAAATTTAGCTTTCCAAGCATATTGAAATGGTCTCCATACTTAGTCAAAATTTGCACAATGTCATGTAAAATTTTCATGCTTTTCTAAAGATCATTTATGGACATTTGTAAAGGAAATAGATAGAAGATCTATTATGGGTTTTTTATGAGCATCTTGAATATGTAGTCTACAGGTTTAAATGAGAAAGAATGAGTTCATAATTAAATTATCTTTGATCTTAGACAAAATAGGGTTTCTCAATTAAAACCTAAGGGTTTATGTCATGAAATCAACAAACAATTTCTATTTTGATGTTGACTAGATATAATTATGACCCGATAGCTTAAGTTATAACTTAAGCCTTTATCAACATTGTAAAATTGGCCCCTCAACCTAGCAATTACCAGCTTGAGTAGTGATCAAAGGACTTAATATTTCCTAAGTCTTAAACTTTATATTATGTCCCATCTTGATCAATAACTATCAATTTATTGTAAGTAAATGATCCAATGAATCAAATTGAATTCAAATTGTCTAAAGGAGTTATGAGTAAACACATAAGTGATAAGTGTCACATTCATGGAGCTTGTTAGATAGAGACCCAATGAGTATAAGCTTGTTAGAGTTAATGATCAAACTTATCAAAAGATTTGATGGTGATTAGGTGATTGTATAAATAATATCCAATAGAGTGAGTAGACCTAGATGGACCAAAGTGTTCATTGTTTATTAACATAATGGTGAGAGATCAAGCAAGTCTAAGAAGATTGATAGAGTGAAAGTGATCCAAAGATGTCAGAAGAAATGAAATAGATAAAAATATTGGTTTTTAACATCTATATAGAGATAAAAAAATGTGTATCTTCAAAGATCAAATGGCACATGGAATTTTGGATTAGGAAGATCAATGGACATGTTTTAAAGTTGACTAAGTTAAAGTTAGAAAGCATACAAGAATCCAATAGATATCGTGATCCTATCAAAATGTGATCAAATAGATGAATTTTAAAGTTGAGCTATTTAAATATGGATAATTGAATCATGGCACCAAACTAAAAGTCAATTATGGATATTTAAAGTTATTTCCAGTCTAATAGTTAGTTGCAAGAACTTGCGTGTAAGCTCTATATCTCAACAAAGATAATGAGATTGATCGATCTAACTCATCAAATATATATTAATGAGCATGTGCATCAACACTTAAGTCCAACATATGTTATAGATAGTAATGAGATAGTAAATTATAGAGGTGATGCATGGAAACAAGATGCGGGAAACTTATAGTTCAAGTCATAATGAACTAAAGTCCAAAATTTGGAATGATGTGTTATAGTTAGAGTGTGAAAACATAGAAGATATGGAACCCTAGATCAATTTTTTTATATATATGATATCTAGGATAAAGGCAAAGGTTGGTGAATCCATTCAAAGAGTGTCACATAAAATAATATCTAGACACATGTAGAAGTGTAAAAAGGATGCACTGATGTTGGTGAATTGTGTCAAATAGAAAATATAAATACATAGGGGAGAAGAGCTAGAGTGAGATGAAGTGTGTCAAATAGAGACATATCCAGACATAAAATCATAGGGGTAGATAATAATATAGAGAATAAAGGAACAAAGATATTATGTGTAGAGCATGAATAGTTGCATATCAAAACTATAACAAAGAACAAATATTTGGATTCATGTATGAATCTATTTTTTAAATTGTAATTGTAGCTCCATATAATAATTTGATATGCTAGTGCAATAAGATAAGCTAAGTGGGTACTCAAATTAAGGAGCGGGTTCTTCCTTAGAGTTGAAGATCTTGAATCAGGGGGTTGGTGTCTCCTTAGGTTTGGTGCCCTTTAATGTGTAACCAGTGAGGTTTTGAATATGAGGATGGATTAGAATAGTAGATTCTAGTAGCTATTCTCATTGTGGTTTTTCCATTTGGATTTTCCATGTATACATTTAGTGTCATATGTATTTATGTGTGTGATCTCTACATAATTGATTTGATTTGCATATATCTTTTAATATACTTTAAAATTATTGTAAAGGATTATATTTAATTAATATACTAATTCAACCCCCCTCTCAGTATCTAGATATGTTCTAACAAATCTAAGACACAAAGTGGAGTGTAGGCATCTAATGCATTTTATAAGCTCTTAAATGATTTAGGATTCACCCAAGGTGAGTTATGCATGATTTTGAACAATAATAATAGAATTATTACCAAAATCATTTTCAACAAAAATACATTAATAGTATACTATCATGGTTAATATCCTAAAGAATTATCATCATTATGTCAAGACTTGGGTTCCTTGATTTTGAAATAAAATTTCAAGTCACAAAATATAGATAAATGATAAAATAAAAAATTAACATAATGAATAAAATTCATAAAAACTCAATTTAATTTCTTTATATCATATAATAAGGATAATATTAAGTCTTAAAATGCCAACAACATCAATTAATATTAATACAGTCCTTCAGTTGCTTTCTAGAAATAAGGTTAGTATTTAGGATTGAATAATGAAATATATGAAAAGAATAATTGTCCTAATACTAATTATAGCCTTAAATATCCATAAAAAAATATAGTGACCTCAATAATCACAAAGTTTCAACCATGAATACAAATGAGAATAAAATGACTATATTAGTGACCTACGTAGATCATAGTCATTTGATAAAATATAACCAAAAAATTAGATTGTGATAGTGATCATGTTCATTTATCCAAATATTTTTTTTTAAATCAAGGAAATTATAATGTTACACCTTACACTAGTTAACCAATCATCCCAAGGGCCAAACATGGTCAACTACCCCATGATGAACTTATTGACTTTCTCTGAGGTCTAGAAGTTGAACTAATTTCATGACTTAATAAAAAATATTAATAATATGTTATAATAAACATTTTTCATTTGGGACCAATGATTATCCCAAGACCTTAATAGTTATGAATTAATAGAGGATGTTAACACTTAAGAAAATTAACCATGCTACTAATAGGTTATGCATTATAAATAAAAGTAATGTGACTTATCAAGACAATACCAAAGAGTTGCTTAATAAATTTAACTTAGTGTGAAAATTGATAGTAAGTCAATGATGGCCTCAAAATCAAAATAATAACTTGTTGAGGTCAACATACCCCCATTTCTAAAAAATGGGGACCCTTGTTTTAAATTGTGCAAATTTGTACCTTAAAGTTGAAAATTCACTTGGCTAGATTACGACTATCATGTTTGCACATTGTCTTTATTTGAAGACCATTTACACCTAATTTGGTTGGCATATCTATTCATAATTTTGATTTAATCTTTATTAAAGTTATTAACATTGGATCTTCATGTTTCATGTTACATCTCCAATAGAGTCCATTTGGAATAGGTAATGCCTGGCTTTTATGATTTTTATATTAATTTAGGCTTTTAATAGCCTTTGGTCTATCAAGGATCAAATTAAATTCATGATTAGGCATCTTTATACCCTTACTCAAATTACCCTAGCTTAGATCCTCTTAAATCAAAATCAAATTTGTGTGATAGCAATGATGGAAATATTGTCATTGATGTCAAAGGTCTAGCATTATTGGTGATAAAGGCCCCATTGCACTTAATGGTGTTTTTAATATTCATATCTTGGATAATGTGTGTTAATATTTATGTAATATTAATGAATATATTTTTGGTTGCATATAAGTCAAAAGAGGGCCCATGGAGAAGTCAAAGAGTCATGGGGTAAAAGATAAAAGAGGAATGAGATGCATTTTCTCATGAAGAGTCATCTTGATGAATTCCAAGAGTCACCATGTGAAGACAAAAGAGGGTATGGCACATTTTTCCATGAAGGGACACTTTGAGGAATATGAAAAGTCACCAAGATAAAGACAAATGAGGAAAGGATGCTTTTGCTTTTAAAGGGTCACCATATGAATTTTCAAATGCAAGGATACAAAGGGTCATGCAAGTTTGGTGCCATTTTCCATGAGGATTGAAGGGTCAAAAAGGGTGAATGCCAAAGGTAGTTTGGAAAGATATAAATAAAGGCTCGAGAATCCATTTTTTAAATGCAAGAGAGCGCATGGCTTTTATTTGTTTTCGAAGAGAGAAAATTAGGAGATATTGTAGATTTGTATCATTTGTTGAGTAAGCAACATTGAGAGATAGTTGTGTTTTATACACAAGAGGGATTGGTGCTCCTGTGGGTTAGTGCTCACAAATAGTTATTGTGTTGGTACTCAACAAAGGGGTTGGTGCACCTATAAGTTGGTTCTTGTTAACTTTGTACTTTGAGTTTGTGCTCATTCATATATTTGAGATTATTCTCTATCATTTTTACCACTTTGGGTTTCAACATAAAATTCTGTTGTCTCTCTCTCTCTCTTATGTAGTGCATATTATTATTTCAATTTTATTACATATCTTGAATGTTTGATTAAGTTGTTAAAGAAAAGAAATCAGATTAAGTAAAATATATTTGAGAAAGCATGATGACTGGATCACATGAAGGTTTTTATATAAATAAGTCACCTTTGTTTGATGAGAAAAATTATGCTTTTGGAGCATAAGGATGAAGAATTATTTGATGGCCCTTGGACTCAACATTTGGCAAGGAGTGGTGGAAGAATATGAAGAGCCACAAACACTTATAACTACTCTGGTAGAAAAAAAAGGTAAGTGAAAATAATGCTAAATATTTAAATGTTATTTTATGTGATTTATTGGAATCAAAATTTGTTAAAGTTATGTAATGTAAATCTACTCATGAAACTTGGGTAAAACTTGAGAATATTTACAAAAGTGATGTAAAGGTTCAGCAAGCTAGGCTTCAAAATTTTAGAAGATAGTTTGAGAGTTTGAAGATGGAAGAAGAATAAAATATAGCAAGTTATCTTTTATGAGTTGACCAAATAGTTAATCAGATTCAAGGTTTTGGAGAAAAGTTAAAAGAATCAATTGTGGTTCAAAACATTTTGAGATCTCTACCATTGAGATAGATGCAAAAGTTTTAGAAATTGAAGAGATGAAGAATTTAGCCAAGATAAAGATGGATGAACTACATCGTATTCTTACAACATATGAGATGTAGACCAAATAAGAAAAACCCTCAAAAAAAGAAGTTACTTTCAAGACATCAAAGAAAAAGAAGGCTACAATTCAAGAATCAAGTGGTATTTGTAGCGATGATGAAGATGATAACGGAGCTCTATTCATTCACAAGATAAAAAAGGGCACAAGTAAATGTCAAGGAAAATTACATTTTATATGTTTTAATTATGAAAATATTGGACATTTTGTAGCTAAGTGCCCAGATAAGATCAATAGTGAAAATGAAGAAGGAAAGTCTACATACAAGAAAAAATTTAAAATAAAATTCAAGAAGGGATTTGAGAAGAAGATTTTATATTCTAAAGATCCTAGCTCAATTGAAGATAGTGGAGTCAGTGATTCAAAAGAAGAAAATATTTTATTCATGGTCATACATGAAGATGCCTCTATAAGAAAAAGTACAGTTGATCAAGAAGAAGAACAAGATGAAGCCAAAGTAAATTTGGAAGGAGAACTCATTTGTGCCTTATAAGAGTTAAAAGCTCTTGAAAATAAGAATCAAAGATTAAAGCTCCAAATCAAGAAAAATGAAAAGGAGTCAAAGGAATACTTAAAGATCTACAAGCACACTTTGAAGAAGCCAAGCAGAATAAAGAAAATATAATGGCATAGTTAAAAATAGTAAGTAAATAATGTGAAAGGTATTTTATTGAAATTGATTTTTTAAAAGCAAATCTTGAGAAGACAAATAAAGCAATCAATGATAGAGAAATAAATGATTCAAAATTTGAGAATAACACTAATATGTTGAATGAGATATTATAAAATCAAAGATCAATGTCACATAAGATAGGTATTGGATATGAAAAAGAGAAAGGGGAGGCTATGAATTTCATAGATAAGGAAAAAGGAAAGAGCTATGTTGAAGCTCTTACAAAAGAGGAAATAAAAATAGAAGAAGTTAAGAATACAGAGGACATGTGAAATAAAGAAGGTTGGAGGGAATAGAGCTACAAAAGGCATTCAACTCAGAGATACACAAATAGGTCCTATTTGTATAGTTACTATTTTTATTGTAATGGATATGGTCATAAGAAAATAGAATGTCAAAAAAGGGATAACAATTTTAGAAATAAGGAGAAGAAAATTCATGCAGATTCAAATAAAAGCCATAACTCTTTTACTACTCCATCAAGCTTTAATGAAGAGGCCATAATATGTTACAAGTGTAAAAACTTTAGACACATAGCCTAGTACTATATAAGTGTGTTTGATTCAGTCAAGAAGGACCAAAATTTTAAGGTTATATTCATCAAGAAGAAAGTTTAGATAGGTTCATGGCAGAAGAAACATCCTAAAAAATCTATGTTGGTACATATAGCTTTGCATGCAAGAAATGAAGAAAATCCATGGTTCATTGATAGTGTATGTTCAAGGCACATGACAAGAGATAAAATAAAGTTCATAACCTTGAAGAAGATCAATGGTGGCATAGTGAAATTCAAAGATAATACTACTACCAAAATTGTTGGAAAAGGTACACTAAATTTGAATAATGATAGAACTAAAATTGAAAATGCTTTTTATGTATAAGGTCTTAAGAATAATCTTTTGAGTGTAATTCAAATGTGTGATTAGGGGCACACACTAAAGTTTTATGTATAAGGTTATGAAATTAGGAGAAAAGATTCAGATGTGTTGATTGTAGATGCTCAGAGAACACATAATAATTTGTATATGTTATCAAACATCAAAGGTCAAAAATGTTATTTGAGTCAAATTGAAGAAATTTAGCTATGGTACAGGAGAATGGGTCACATAAATTTTTAAAATCTTGTAAAAATTATCAAAAATTAAGCAGTCAAAAATCTTCCAAAAATTGCAAAGCCATCTAACGCGCTTTGTGAACCTTGTCAGCATGGGAAGCAGGCTAGAAAGTGGTTTAAAATAAAAGAGTACTCAACCACTTAGATGTTAGATCTTGTTCAAACTAATCTATGTGGACCTATGAGAACCCAAAGTACTCAAGGCAAGAAATATTTCATGTTGATTATTGATGATTTTTTAGGTATGACTTGGGTAATGTTTTTAAAGAAAAAATTAGAAGATTTTAAACATTTCAAACCATTCAAAGCATTAGTTGAGAATGAAACTAGATTGAAGATTAAATTTCTAAGATCACATCAAGGAGGATAATTCATTTTAGATCAATTTATTAATTTTTATGCAGACCTTGGAATAAAGAGATATTATTCATCAACCAGAACTCCATAACAAAATGGAATAGTTGAACAGAGAAATAAAATAATTTAAGAGATGGCAAGGATAATGCTAAATGAATCCAAGATACTAGATAAATATTGGAGAGAGAAAATTGTTATAAAAGTGCATATTTAGAATAGAGCATTATTGAGATTCAATAGTGACAAGCCTCCTTATGAGCCATATAAAGATAAACTAGCAACAATTGATTATTTTAGAGTTTATAGTAGTAGATGCTTCATAAACAGAACTGACAAAAATTTTGGGAAATTTGAATCTAGAGTAGATGCAGGTATATTTTTTGGTTACTCTTACAAAATTAAAGAATATAAATGTTATAATGAAAAAACAAAGAAAATTGTTGAAAGTGTAAGTGTCAGGATAGAAGAAGATGGAACACAAAGAATCAGTGATACAATAGACATTCCTAAAATTATTGAAGAGAAAGATTTTAAAGAATCAGATGAAAATGAGAAGAAGGAAAAAAAGGATATCAAAACTCCATCCAAATATGTTTAGAGAAATCATAATGAAAGTGACATCATCAAAGACATAAATGAAGGAATTTGCACCAAAAGAATGATGGTAAGTGAATATGAGCAAGTTAATTTCTCTTTGTTATCCAAAATTTAGCCTAGAGCTTTTTCAAAAGCTAGACATGATAAGCTTTGGGTTAAGGTTATGGATGAAGAATTAAATCAAATAAAAAATAATGATACTTGGGAATCAGTACCTAGACCAAAAGATCATAATGTGATAGGAACAAAATGGGTTTATAAAAATAAGTTGAATGAAAATGGAGAAGTGACCAGGAATAAAGCATGATTAGAATGTAAAGGATATGCTCAAATTGAGGGAATAGATTTTGAAGAAAAATTTCCACCAGTAGCAAAGTTAGAGGTTATTAGAATGTTTCTTGAATATGCAGTGTTTAAAAATTTCAAATTATTTTACATGGATGTCAAATCTACCTTCCTGAATGAGAATCTAGAAGAAGAGGTATACATTGAGCACCCTGAGGGATTTATTCTCTCAAATATTAGTAGCCATGTATGCATATTGAAGAAAGCATTGTATGGATTGAAATAAGCTCCTCGAGCTTGGTATGCAAGACATGATAAGTACCAATAGGATCAAGGTTTCAAGAGAGGATTTGCTGATAGAAATATCTACATCAAAATAGAAGGTGAGCATCAATTGATTGTTGTGGTATATGTTGATGACATCATTTTTGGAGAAAACATTGAAAAGATGAAAAAAGAATTTTCTAATAATATGAAAAAATAATTTGAGATGTCTATCCTTGGAGAATTTTCATTTTTCTTAAGATTGCAAATATTTCAGTCAGATAAAGGAATTTTCATATCTCAAAGTAAATATGCCAAGGAAATGTTGAAGAAATTTGGTCTTGAGGATTGTGCACCAGTTGGCACACCAATGTGTATAAGAAATAAGTTGAGCAAGGATGAATATTCACCTATTGTAGATCAATCTTTGTATAGATCTATGATTGGTAGTCTGTTATATTTGATAGCATCAAGGCCAAACATCATGTATGCAGTAGGTATGGTTACAAGATATTAGTCATCTCTAAAAGATAGTCGTGTTTATTTGGTGAAGAGAATATTTAGATATATCAAGGGGACATTGGATTATGGATTGTGGTATCCCATAGATACAAATTTCACTTTGGTTGCTTATACAGATTCAAATTGGGCAGGGTGCTTGGATGACAGAAAGAGTAAAAGTGGAGGATATTTCTTTCTTGGTCATAGCTTAGTATCATAGCTAAGCAAGAAGTATAATTCAGTATCACTTTCTATAGTTGATACATAATATATCATAGTGATATTGTGTTGTACTCAATTTCTTTGGATAAAGCAAACTTTGGAAGATATCAAGGTAAAATATGATGAACCTGTTTCTATTTTTTGTGACAACACAAGTTTTATTAATATTTCAAAGAATCTAGTTATGAATTAAAGAACAAAACATATTCCCATTATATATCACTTCTTGAGAGAGAAAGTTTCATATCAATAGGTTAAGATGGAATATATCAGTACTATAGAGTAGATTGTAGATATTTTCACAAAGGCACTACCAAAAGACACATTTGAGTATCTTTGGGAGAAGTTGAGAGTAATTTTTTTTACTTCCTACCATTGAGGTTCAACATCAGTTGAGGGGGAGCTAAGTGTTATCTCTAGGTAGGCCCTTTGGCATTGATGTCAAAAAGAGAGAATAACAAGTATAAGTATAGGTGTATAAATAGGTACAAGGAATAGGTATAGGTTCCTATAGTAAAATGGAGTTACTGTATGTTTTTTAGATGGTAGTATGTGTAGGTTTCAAGATGTGGCAATTTCAATTTGAGGTTTCCATCAATGACAAAGGGGGATATTGTTGGAAATATTGTCATTGATGTCAAAGGTCTAGCATTATTACTGATAAAGGCCTCATTTCATTTAATAGTGTTTTTAATATTCATATCTTGGCTAATATGTGTTAATATTTATTTAATATTAATGAATATATTTTTGGTTGCATATAAGTCAAAAGATGGCCCATGGAGAAGTCAAAGAGTCATAGGGTAAAAAACAAAAGAGGAATGGGATGCATTTTCTCATGAAGACATCTTGAGGAATTCCAATAGTCACCATGTGAAGACAAAAGAGGGTATGGTTCATTTTTCCATGAAGGGACACTTTGTGGAATACAAAAAGTCACCAAGATAAATACAAAAGAGGAAAGGATGATTTTGCTTATGAAGGGTCACCATATGACTTTTCAAATGCAAGGATACAAAAGGTCATGTAAGTTTAGTGCCATTTTCCATGAGGATTAAAGGGTCAAAAAGGGTGAATTCTGAAGTTCATTTGTAAATCTATAAATAAAGGCTTGAGAAGCCATTTGTAAAATGCAAGAGAGTGCATCGTTTGTATTTTTTTTTTGAAAAAAGAAAAGTAGGATATATTGTAGAGTTCTATTATTTGTTGAGAAAGCAACACTGAGAGATAGTTGTGTTTTATACACAAGAGGGGTTGGTGCTCCTATGGGTTAGTGCTCACAAATCTTTGCAAAGGGTTGGTGCTCACAAATAGTTGATGTGTTGGTGATAGACAAAGGGGTTGGTGCTCTTACAAGTTAGTGCTTATAAACTTTGTAATTTGAGTTGGTGCTCATTCATATACTTGAGATTATTCTCTATGGTTTTTCCCACTTTGGGTTTCCACATAAAAAATTGGTCTCTCTCTCTCTCTCTCTCTCTCTCTCTCTCTCTCTCTCTCTCTCTCTCTCTCTCTCTCTCTCTCTCTCTCTCTCTCTCTCTCTCTCTCTCTCTCTCTCTCTCTCTCTCTCTCTCTCTCTCTCTCTCTCTCATGTGGTGCATATTATTGTTTTAGTTTTATTACATATCTTGAACATGTGTGATTAAGTGGTTAAAGAAAATAAATTAGATTAATTAAAATATATATAATATACTGATTCACCCCCTCTCAATATATTTTATGTTTAACAAGCAATTTATGGGGGAATGATTTATCATGCCATGGACTTAGTTTAATTTGTATCCTAAGGTTTAGTCATGTTTATTAACATGAAAAAACCTTAGTTTAAAATTTTTATGTTTTGTCTCTTTATTTTCCTGAGTACCTTGCTCCCTTTTATTTCAACATGGTCTAGCTAAATCAAGGGTCCGTTTTACTATAGACTTAGCCTAAAATCCTTACCCTAAAGTTTATTATATTTATTTATACAATAAACCTTAGGGTAAAACTATATGTTGTGTCTTTTATTATTCATGAGTTCCATTTTATTATTCTTAAAAATTAGCTTAAAGAGTTTATCCTAAGGTCTTACCCATGTTTATTAACATTAAATAAAACCATAGTCCAAAAACTTAATGATAAGTTCATTTATTTTCTTGAGCTTGACTTAAACATCTTAGTCATCTATAGGAACAATGGTTTGCATTTACTTGGGTGATCAAGATCCAATAGTGTGAGATTGAAGGTAAAGACCCATTCCTAAACTAAAGTTCAAACATCTTCCAAAGATCAATTATACATATTTTCTCAGGTAGGACTAATCTAATGGTGCGTATTAAGTCTAAACTTCAATGGAGACCTGAGACAAGAGAAATAGTGACAAGTGTCATGATCTCAACCAAAGAACACTTGGTCACCAATGGCATTCAAACTTGTAGATAAATATGTAATGAGGCACATTTACTCAAATGAAGATGATCAAATGGTACATATCAAATGTTGAAAATTTAAAATCCCTAAGGAAGAATGTGGAGACTACACATGACATATCCATAAACCACAAGTTAAAGCTCAAGCATCTTTCAAAGATCAATGGTATGCAGATGAGTGTACACATTTTGATCAATGTTCCATGGAGCATGAGGCATAATTAAATATATTAAGATTGATGGATCATTATTGATCCATGTAAATGTGATCAATGGTGTGAGATCAACATTGACATTTTAACAAAGCTCAGAGTGAATATAGAAGAGACAAGTGTCATAAATATGGGGAATATATATATCATATAATAGCATTCTGAGTTCTTAAATTAAGATCAACAGTTTGCATTTATTTGTGCAAGGATGATCCAATGGTATGAGATCAAGGTATAGTTTTCAAAAGGAAACGGTCACTCTTTAAATATTAACAAGTAAAATGCCTTGAAAATTCCATAGGGATACCATGGTGATGCCACATTGGAGACTCATAAGTATGATACACCAAAATGAAGATTTTGTAAACCCAAGATATGTAAGCGTATAAGTACACAATCTAATTAGGAACTAAGTCATGAAGCTTATACAATTTCAAATAATTGCCACCATTAAGGAACTGTAAAAACCTTTTAAAAAGTGCTAGCAAGTATAAAAACCCTGATTTGACCCTATACTCATTCTAATCAAATGAAAGAAGTTGAATTATCACTTGCATAAGGATAATTTGATCTAGAATTGAATTGTAGACCATTAGAAAGCAATCTATAGAACCATATAGCCATGACAGCCCAAAAAATTGTTTCAAGGGAAGACATCTCTATCTGACTATAGATATATAAGGGATTTTTTTCAAAGACACATAGTTTGATGCCACAAATCTAAATACAGGGGACAATAATCAGTTGATCTCATTTTAGACCATTGAGTACTAGTAGCCCATCATAAGAGGAGAACATGTATGCAAGGAGGCTCTACTATAATGATCAAGGGCATCTTGCAATAGAACAAAATTTAGAAGAGACTGTCATCTTATCAATCCAAGAAGATAGATTCAATCTATCCGAGGACACCATCATTGACTTGTTCAATCCCTTAAACTCACTCAGATCTAAACAAGATGTAATAAGTAAGAAAAATTCCATGGCTATAGGCCAATTTGGCTAATGGAAGACTTTAATCTATCAAGTGAAAGAATTGATCAAATCCTTGACCAAGAATAAATTCCCTAAGTTTAGGATAGTTAGCCTAGCCTATTTAAATATGGTTATGGATATATTTGTGGTTAAAATCAAAGCCCTGATTAGTTATTCCAAGAAGATGGAAGACATTTCCAAAGACCTCAAACACCAGGAAGATAAAATGCTACACATGTTGGACAACTTAGTCAAAGAGCCCACCTCACTTAGTCCTTTAGGCCTTATCACTAATGAGGAGTTAAAGCATAGAACTTTTCAATTCATGCAAGAGGTAATGAACCAAGGTCAAAGGAAGATAGGGGCTGATAATAAGAAGATCATGGACCTACTATTGACATCTGAGGAGAAGATAGGAGATGCTAAGAGATTCAAACAAGCTTTAGAGAGAGCTGAGAAAGATCTCAGTAACCTAAGAGATAAAGAAAAAGAGTTGTTCATGAGTCGCATTGTTGACCTCCAATTGATCAATGAGAAACATTATAGAATAAATATCATGTAAGGAAGGCAAAAGGATACATCATCAAAAGGGTCTCCAATTTAGTTAAGATAGGAATATTCTTTTTAAATTGAGCTTGTATACTTTTGAAAAGAGAATATTCTTTTGTAAAGGCATGTGTAGCTTGTAAAGCACATTTCCTATAGGTTAGTCATTTATAATGTCTAGAGGATTCTCAAAAGATTTTAAAAGGATAGCTATCCTTAAATTTTGACATGACTAACCATCATACCTCATGAAATCTCTATATAAATAGGTATTACCAATTGTAAAAGGAAAGGGAGTTTTTAGAGCCAAAAAACTATTTGTAACTTTTGAGCAAATTAATATAAGCAAGTAATTATACAAAGTTTGTCCAACTTTGCTAATGTGAATTTCTATAATTTTTTCTCTCTCATTTTTTTCGATCTTATATTCATATTTGAATGGTTATTGTGAATTATGGATGTGCATATTTAAATGCAGAGTTGTTAATTTTTTACCAATGCTAGATTAGTTGAAAGTTCTTAAGTTTACTTCACTTTATTTGTTTTTCTTGCATCCAGGATAATGTTATTTAATTATAGGGGTGAAATTATTAAAGTGAACCTAGTTCTTATTTTCATCTTTTCATAGCTTCCTTAGATGTTTGGTTGATGTGTAATAGGATTTGAGGTTATGTTACTTCATATTGCACATTAGTTAAATTGCATGTTCAAATGAAATTGGAACTTTCTCATAATGTTTGAAGCAAATATCAACAACACTTCTCTTTTCTTCCCTACCCTTCCTTTTACTTTTTTTTTAATCAATTTACCTTATATCAGTTTCATTTTGAATATTCATCTTAGTTTAGATTTAGACTTAGTTTTGAGCATAACTCACTTCAAATAGCATAGATCATCTTCAAAATCAAAGATTAAATATCAAGCCATGGTGGCTCCCAACCACCAACTAATATAAATTTTTGAAATAGTCAACCTATTATGCCTCTATTACACCAAGGATAATAGGATTATCACAACTAGCAACTCATGCAATGGATTCTTTGAATTCATAAATCATAAGTGTTTCTTGAATAATATATGAACCCGTTGATATATATAGGTGCATAAACAATGGTAAAAACTTGAAAAATGTTTCTTGAACACTACATGAACTTATTAATACATTTAGTTTGCATTAACAGGGGGAAATTGGCACTAGGAAGGTGACTTAAATCTTTGAAAATTTTCAACATCTTTGCTAATTTTGGTGAATTATATTCAAATATTGATGTATTCTTTGCATATTTGTGAAAATATCATAGATATTAATGGTTTTAGACAAATATTTGTGCTCATTTAAATAAATATAGATGTTCTTTAAAGTTTGATTTTTAATTATGGTAAAGATAACTTAAGATATATGAATCTAAGTCATTTAAGGTAAGTAAAAGCTATTTTGTTCAAAGATTGATTGGATCTCTACAAATTTTAGTTTAATTAGGTTTTAAATGTGTAAAGATCATTTATATTTATGTGTTTCGAAACATATTTTTGTTAATTTAGTTAAATATTTATGTCCTTTTCCATTATTTATAAATATTTGTGTAAAATTTACTTAATTTGCAAGTCTGATCATCATTCTTTGTAAATATAAGACTTACACATTATATTTCAAATTGGGTTCAAAGATCTCAAGCTTTAATTTTGAATGATAAGGACTAGGTCATGTTTAGAGACAAGGTTTCCCTTTCTTTCATTAAAAGTCCATAGAAGAGATATGTGAGATAAAATTAAGCATATACTTTCAAAGTATCAACCAACTTCAATGATCTAGGGTGCTCCTATGTTCAATTCCTATTAAGGTATGGTTTGGATAGGTGGTTCTTTAATCAATGTGCCAAGTGTGGTACATGACATTCCTTAAATCCCAAAAAGTATTTACCTACATTTAGTCCTAATGGTGTTATAACTATTGAAGAACACATTGAAAGCTTCAAAGTTGATTTAAAACTTTTGAATGTTGATCATGAATATGTAGCATGCAAATTGTTTCCATTTAATTTAAAATATGTTGCAAATAAATGGTTCCTTAACCTTCCTAAAAAATACATAGATATATGGAATTATTTTAATAATTACTTCATTTATTATTTTGGCAAAATCATTAGTCCATTTGTCTTGTACCAATAGTTTACCATAGTCAAAATAGACTCAAATGAGCCCATAAGAGCATTCAATGCTAGATTCTAGAAAATGTTTAGTAGAATCATGGCTCCTTATAAACTTGATGAGGATTTGGCTTTAGATATATACAAGTATTCCTTAGATCCCATGACTTATATGTTTTTCAAAAGGCCTACTCAAGTCATTAATACATTAGCCGTAACTTATGCTAAAGTTGTGATCATTAATGATCAAATGAAACCCTAAGGCCAAATGGCATATAATATTCCTAACATTAATACAAATTTTTATATGTTGAATGTCATTCCAAATGCCAATAAAAATATTCCTACCTTAAATTAACTTTTATTCCTAAACCAATTGCCTTTAAGTCATGCACATCCTAGCTAAAACCTAGGATTTTTTAACAACTCTACCAATGGATCTCATCCACAAGACTAGAGAGATTTTATGAATGTAGCCAATAGTAATAATCATGTTCATAATTTTGAGGCACATATGATTGAGAATGATTATATCTTAAATATGGTTCAAAATATAAGCACTGATTTCATTCAGCTATAAAATTAAGTTGGTAATACTGGAGAAAGCTCTAATAGGAAGTTCTATTTCCAAAGGTTAAATAGGCCTAAAAATAGGTTTCAAAATAATAAAAAATGTATCCATAACAATGATTCATCCTTTAATAATAATTTACCTGATATAAACCTTGGTGATGTATCTTTGTTTGATTATTTTAGAGTTCATTTTACTTCAAAGCATGGTGAATTAGACTACCTAGAGTTTTTCAATGATTTCGAAGATTTTCAAGAATAGTTGGATACTTTTGAAGTTGTACCTAATAAATAAAATGGTGCAAGTACCTCAAGTTCCTCAAGGTCATCTAAATCTATTTATTCAACTCTCATGGTATAGACATTTGATTTCCCATTTCAAGAAGAGAATGAGCCTGATGATATCCTTGAAGAGATCCATTTTTTATTTATCAATATCTAAAGAATACCTATCCTCTAAGGAATAGGGAGAAAAAACAACCTTTAACTACCTCAACTCCACCAAATAATTTTGATACTCCTCTTGATACTACATCAAACAAAAATCTAGATCCTCCTAAGGGAAGTACCTCTAAACCTAATGTTGATACATCTAATTCTTCCAATAGGAATAGATATAATATTTTAGAGGACATGAAAAAATATCAAAGCTAAAATTTCCTTACATGAGCTGAATTAGATTAAAGAACAAAGGGATCTATTTTTGGAATATTTGTCTATGAATCTTGGTAAACCACAAAATTCTGCACATGATAATGTTACAATAAATAAAATTAAGGTAGATGTTCCCCCTTTCTTGATAACAGTCAGGATCATTGGTAAGAATTTACACAATTACCTAGTAGATTAAAGTGCATCTTCAAGCATCATGTCTACGGGTATTTATGAATAATTAGGTTTGACTCCCATTAAATTTGATAGGGTTGTGACTCAATTAGATAAATCAAGAGTCAAAGTGATTGGTGAATTATTAAATGTTCACATGTAGATTGATTTTGAACCAAGGATCTAAAAATTAATTGACATCCAAGTGGTAGACATCCCTGATGCATATGGAATACTTATAAGTATGGACTAGACAAAATAATTAAATGGTTATATGTTAACTAGTTGTTTACAAATGTTGTTACCCTAGAAAGGATTTTAAAATTAGATTAGGATAGAGAGGGAACCTAAAATGAGACATATTATCACTGAGTACAATGAAATGAATGAGAGGCTTAACATGGTTAACTAAGATCTAGTTGTTTACACTCTTGACACCATAAAGGCTTGCAACTCCAAAACTTCTCATGTTATGCCTAGATTATGGAAGTTGTATTTTGATGGTGTTATATGCAAATAAAGTTATAGAGTAGAGTGTTATTAATTAATCCCATTAGGAAATAATACAATTCCTCTTACAAACTTTAATTCCCATGCACTAATAATCTTGAAAAGTATGAGTACTTATTCTTGGATTATAGTTTGCAATTAAACACAAGGTCAAGGAACTATTACTTTTTGGTGATTCAAAATTGGTAGTTAATTAGGTCAAAATTAAATACCAAAATAGGTTATCATATCTCAAGAAGTATAAATTTAGATTGTGGGACTTAATTGAATGTTTTGATGATTTCAACATTGTGTCAATCCCAACAGAAAAAGATAAGGCTACTAATGAACTTAGTTTAGCTTCATCCAACCTTATGCCCAATTAAAGTCCCAAGTTAAAAATCATTACCATTAAATTAGTCCCATGTCCCTCAATACCAAATAATTTCAACCACTTACAAGTATTCAGTGATGATCAATAGATCATAGACTTCATGGCTAGCTCAGGAGTATTTGAGGCTCACATCATTGATGAAGCTAGTGAAAATACCCTTGATGATGATAAAGTCATTTAGTTGAGTGATAATAAGATCCCTAAAGGGATTATAACCTTATATAGACTATTTAATTCAAACAAACTAGCTAATATTGTAAAGATTCCTAAAACAGATGGGAAAGACTACAATGAAATAGGCTTAGTTTCCTAAGGTCAACCTTAGCTGGTGAACATTGGTACAACCTATACAAGCATTGAAAGCAAGAGAACCAAATATTTTTTGACCAAGTATAAGGATGTAATATCATGGTCCTATGATGACTTAAATATCTTTGATCCTAGGGTCATAACCCACACCATACCTCTAAAGGAAGCCTGCGATACATTTACAAAAAAATAAAGGCTAGTCAACCTTGTCCTAGTACCAATGATATACAAAGAGGTCAAGAAGTTACTATATGTTAAGATAGTGTTTCCCATTAGACACTCAACTTGGGTAGCTAACCTAGTACCAATTAGGAATAAAAATGGTGAAATTAGATTGTGTATTGATTTTATAAATTTGAATAGATCATATAAAAATGATAATTACCCCTACCTTATCTTGACCAAGTAACCCAAATTATTTTTGGTTATGCTATGATGTCTTTTATTAATGGATTTTCATGGTATAATTAGGTGCTAGTGAATAAGAAAGATAGAATGAAGACTGTATTTATTATTAAATGGGGCACTTTTATCTACATGAGAATGCCCTTTGGATTGATAAATGTAGGTGAAACATTTAAAATAGAAATGAATCATGCATTCCAAGGCCTCATAGGTAAGTAAATTATTATTTACATGAATGACCTAACTATTTTTTCAAATAACAGGGAAGATCACATCATACACTTATCAATTATTTTGAAAGGTGTAGAAGGTATGGAATTTCTCTCAACCCAAAGAAGAGCATTTTTTTGGTAATTGAGGGAAACTTATTGGGGCATGTTATAACTAAAGAGTTGATCTCAATAGACCTAGATAGATTAAATTTAATATCAAAGATATAACCCCCTAATAATAGGAATGAACTAAAGTCTTTTTTGGTAAAATCAACTTTGTAAAGAATTTTATTTTTGGTTTCACAAAAATAATGAGACATTTTAATGATATGTTGAAGAAAGATGCTAAGATCACTTGGAATAAAGAGACCTAGAAGGCCTTCAAGGAAATCAAAGAAGCAATTGGATAAGCCCCTATGTTGATAAGTCTAGACTTTACCAAAGACTTCTATCTTTACTCTTTTAGTTTTGAACATACAATTGTAGATTTCCTAACTCATAAGATAGAAGGATGTGATCATCCTATTGCTTTCATGAGTACTAATTTTAAAAATGTTGAATTGAATTATTATCTTACTGACCAAAAAACATGTGATTTGGTCAATGTAGTAAAGAAATTTAGGCATTATATCCTTATAAATAAGGTACACATAATACTACCAGACCCTACCACTAAGATCATGCTTAGGAAATGTGAACTTCAAAAAAGTAGAGGTAAGTGGATGGCTATTCTCTAAGAATATAATCTAGAGATGAAGAATACAAAGTTGGTAAAATACTAAGGTTTGATTTAGTAATACTAATCCCACACTAAGTGTCATATAGTTAGAACAACAAAATTTGCATCCCAATGATTGGTATGATCATATTATTCATTTTATAATCAATGGTTATTGTCCAACAGGGTTAAGTAGAGAGCAAAAGATAGCTTTAAGGCTCAAGGTAACTCATTTTATGATCAAGGATGGAGTGTTGTATATGAATAACTTTGAAGGCATTTACTTAAGGTGTGTTTCAAAGGAAGAGGTGGCTAAGATCCTAAGCACTTTCCATGAAAAATTGGGAAGTGGACATCCATCTAGAAGGACAATAGCCCAAAAAGATCCTTAGGGATAGTTACTACTAGTCTACTATCTTCAAGGACACTCAAATGCATGTGAGGTAATGTCACTCATGATAAGTCTTCAAAACTAAATATCCCAAGTCAACCATGCCACTAAAGCCAATAATGATTGATAAACCCTTTGCCCAATGGGGACTAGATTTTATGGGGGTTATTAACCCTAATTCTTTTGATGGTCATAAGTATGTTCTAACTACTATTGACTACTACACCAGATGAACTAAAGTAGTGGTAACCAAATATTGCATGACTAAAAAGGTGATCAAATTCTTATAAGAAAACATATACATAAGGTCTAGAACAATGATATCTCTATCCTATGATAATGGATCTACCTTTGTATTCATTAAGATGATGTAATGGGCATATGATAACAACATTATTATCAATTTCTTATCAAACCATTACCCTCAAGGAAATGGGGTGTCTAAATCAGTGGATAAGAACTTGATGAAAGCCATAAGTCTACAACTGATAAACCAAGAACATGGCATATGTTACTTAAGTATACCCTTTGGGAAGATAAAACAAGAGTCAAGTAAGATCTTAAGGCATCACCATTCTTGTAATTATATGGTCAAGAAGCTATATTTTCCATAATTCTCAAGCTACTAAACTATAATTTTATGCAAGAGTACATGAAGGAAGACTAAGAATTTTCAATTTCAACACTACTTGACATCATACAGATGAAAGATGTAACAAAGAATGCTTTTTATAACTTTAGTAGACACCAAACCACAATCAAAATGTGGTTTGACGAAAAATCAAAGATAAAGGTGTTTAGACAAGGAGACCTTTTTCTTCTCTAGATAAAGCCTCAAAACCAAATGGAAAACATTGGAGGTTCACACCTCTATGGATTGGTCCATATCAAATTATTAAGGCTCTCAAAGATAACACCTTCAAACTAAAAGACTTATAAGGATCAGAGTCTACCGTGCCAACCAATGGTCAATACTTCAAGCACTCTTTCTTTGTTACCCCACCTAGAATATTCATGGAATGAACTATAGGACTAGTTAGGGTTAGTGTAGGTAGGGATTAGTTTAGTTTATTTCATGTTTTTTTCCTTCATGTCCCTTGTTTATACATAGTGTTTATATATATTTATTTTCTTGTTTTCTTTGTGTTTGGATTTTTTTGCTTTATGTAATTTGTTTCTTGCTTTCAATAAGTGCTTTTGGACTATCCTCAACTCAAGATTCATATGATTTCTCAAAAAGAACTCCATAGTTTAGGAACACAAATATGTTTTCTCAACATTGGTTGATCATGGATTATTAGAATATGAGATTAATGTTATATTTTGGAGAAACTAGTAAAGACTAATGGTTAGGATGATTGTTACTTAGGATTTTGATCATTTTTCTAAACTAAGATTATTTTTAAGAAGGATTGCACATGAATGGTGAAGGCTTGAATTATTAGGATACAGTCATGTTTACACTTAATAAACATTATTGCCTGGGACAAGGATAAAAACAAAGATCATTGTCTAAATATCAAGACTTAACCAAATCCCTAAACCTAGGTAATTTAGTTCCCAACCTTTTCTTTAAAGTCAAAATGATCTAAATTTTTTACTAAAATAAGAGCTTATTATAAAATCAAGATCCTTCTAAGTAGAGGTGATTCTCGTAACCTCCATCAAGGCTATGGATGCCCAATTGGCAGTGGAGCAATGCCTAGAGTGGAGCCAAAGGCATCTCTATCAAGGCTATGGATGCCTAGCTAGTAGAAAAACAATTCCCAATCCTTCCCTAAGCTAAATCATGGTTCTTAATGAATATCCAAACATGTTAAAAGTTAGCGTTAATTATTAAAGTCATAAAATGTGAAAGTTATTTCCCCAAATCCCATGGCAAATAGTAAGTGAAATCAAAGGACACCCACAGTATGATTGGGTCTTGATTTTTGACCCTAATTTTACATGTGCAAGACTTGTTTCAACCATGAATTAATCTCAATGGTACTTGATCAGATAGAATGAATAAACTAGTTATTCGTCTAAACTAGAGTCTCTAAATTCTAACATATTTCTATGTTTCCCCTAAAAGTCACCATTTATTGAGGTTAACATACCCCCATTTATAAATATGGGGACCCTTATTTAAAATTGTGTAAATTTGTACCTTAAAGTTGAAAATTCACTTGACCAGAGTACCACTAGCATGCTTGCACATTATATTTATTTGAAGATCAATCACACCTAATTTGGTTGGTATATTTGTTCATAATTCTAATTTAATCTTTCCTAAATTTGTTAATATTAGATCTTCATGTTTTAGGTTACAACTCCAATGGAGTCCATTTAAAATGGGAAATGCCTAGGTTTCATGATTTTTATATCAATTTGTCCTTTTACTAGCCTTTGGTCTATCAAGGATCAAATTAAATTCATTATTAAGCATCTTGAAACCCTTATTCAGATTACCCTAACTCAAATCCTCTTGAATCAAATTTAAATTTGTGAGGGAGAAATTTTCACAAGAAAAATTTATCATGCCATAGACTTAGTTTATTTTTTATCTTAAGGTTTAGTCATGTTTATTAACATGACTAAACCTTAGTCTAAATTTTTTATGTTTGGTCTCTTTATTTTCCCAAGCCCCCTTGGTCCCTTTTATTTCCACATGGTTGAACTAAATGAAGGGTCCCTTTTACTATAGACTAAGCCTAAAAGCGTTACCCTAAAGTTTGTTGTAATTATTGATACAAAAAACTTTAGGGTAAAACTATATGTTGTGTCTTTTATTATTCATGAGGTCTATTTTATTATGCTTACAACTTAGATTAAAATTTTTATACTAACATCTTACCTGTGTTTATTAACATGAAATAAAAGTAGAGTCTAAAAACTTTATGCTATGTTCTTTTATTTTCTTGAGCTTGACTTAAACATCATTTTCATCTACAAGATCAATGGTTCAAATTTTATTGATTGATTGAGATCCAATGTTGCAAGATTAAGGACAAATTCCTAGCCCTAAACTAAATTTAAAACATCTTACAAATATTAACAGTACATTTTTTCTTAGGCAAGATTGATCTAATGGCATGTATTGAGTCAAAAATTCAATAGAGCCCCAAGATAAATGAAAAAGTGACAAGTATCATAATCTCAGCCAAAGAACACTCGATAACTAATTGAATTCAACCTTATGGATCAAGATATAATAAAGTGTATTTACTTAGATAAAGAGAATCAAACGGTGCATAATAAATGTTGAAAAGTCAAAATCCCTAAGGAAGAACGTAGAGATGAATTGTGGCATAGCCATAACCACAAGTAAAATCTTGAGCATATTTTAAATATTGATGGTATGTGGATGAGCATACACATTTTATTCAATGATATATGGAGTAGGAGGCATAATTAAGTAGATCGAGATCAATGGATCATGATTGATCCATAAAAATGAGATCAATAGTACGAGATCAATGTTTGACATTTTAATAAAACTTAGAACAAATGTAGAAGTGACATGTGTCATAACCATAGGGAATGTAGCTAGAAGCCAATAGCATTCAAGTTTTCATATCGAGATAGATGGTCCATGTTAATATTTATAAGGATGATCCAATAGTATTAGATCAAGGTAGAATTTTTGAAAGGCAATGGTCAATTTTTAAATATTAACAAGTAAAATGCCAAAAATATGCCACAGTGATGCCACATTAGAGCCACATAAGTATGAAATGCCAAATTGAAGATTTTGTAGACCCAAGAAATGCAAGGGTGTAAGGATGTAATACAATTAGGATCTAAGTCATGAAGCTCACATAAGTTCAAATAGATGCCACCATTAAAGAACTATAAAAACCTTTAAGAAAGCTTTGGCAAGTATAGAAAACCTAATCCAACCCTATTCTCATTGTAATCAAACCAAGGAAGTTGAATTATCACTTTTGCAAGGATAATTTGATCTAGAATTGAACTACAAACCACTAGCAAGAAATCTAGAGAAGCCCATAATAATGGCAGCCCAAAAAGTGTTTCAAGGGAAGATGTGAAGCTCTATCTGACTTCAGATATAGAAAGGAGGGTTTCCAAAGACACACAATTTGATGCCACAATTCTAAATACAAAAGATAACAATCGATTGAGCTAATTTTGGACCATTGAGAACCAACAAAACATCAAAAGAGGAGAACATGTCTTCAATGAGGCTCTACTAAAATGATAAAAGGAATCTTACAATAGAAAAATATAGAAGATATTGCCATCTTGTTAATCCAAAAATATAGATTCAAGCTATATGAAGATACCATGGCTGATTTGTTCATTTCCTTAAAGTTAGTTAGATCCAAACAAGAGGTAATAAGTAATAAAAATTCCATGGCTACATGACAATTTAGTCAATGGTAGGATTTAAGTTATCAATTGAAAAACTTGATCAAAGCCTTGACCAAGAATCAAGTCCCTAATTCAAGAGAGTCGGCTTAACTCATTTAAATATGGTTATGGCTATATTGGTGTTTAAAATCAAAAACTTGAGCAGTTATTCTAAGTAGATGGAAGGAATTTCTAAGGACCTTAAATATTAGGAAGACAAAATGCTACACATGCTAGACAAATTTATCAAATAACCCACCTCACTTAGTCCTTTGGGCCTTAACACTGATGAGGAGTTCAAGCATAAAACTTCTCAATTCATGCAGGAGGTGAGGAACTAAGGTCAATGGAAGATAGGGGCTGATAACAATAAGATCATGGACCTACTATTGACATCTAAGGAGAAGATAGGAGATGTTGATAGATTCAAATAAGCTTTGGAGAGAGTTGAGAAAGATCTCAAAAACTTGGGAGATCAATAAAAAGAGTTGTTCATGAGACCCATTGTTGACTTCCAAATGATCAATGAGAAAAATTATAAAATGAATATCCTACAAGGAAGGTAGAAGGCTGCATAAAAAAAATGGTCTCCAAGTTAGTTAAGATTGGAATATTCTTTTTTAATGAGCTTATATAGTTTTAAAAAGAGAATATTCTTTTGTAAAGGTATGTGTAGCTTGTAAAACACATTGCCTGTAGGTTAGTCATTTAGAATGTCTAGAGGGTTCTCAAAGGATTGTAAAAGGATATATGTCCTCAAATTTTGACATGACTAACCAACATACCTCATGAAATCTCTATATAAATAATTATTACCAATTGTAAAAGGAGAGGGAGTTTTTAGTGCCAAAAAATTATTTGTAACTTTTTAGCAAATTAATATAAGTAAGGAATTATGAAAAGTTTGTCCACCTTTGCTAGTGTGAATTGTTATCATGGTTTATCTCTCATTTTTTTGATCTTATATTCAAATTTGAATGGTTCTTGTGAATTTTTGATGTGTATCTTTAAATGTGAAGTTGATAATTTATTCCAATGCTAGATTAGTTGAAAGCTCTTAGATTTACTTCTTTTTCTTTACTCTTTTTACATCTAGGCTAATGTTATTTACTTACAGGGGTGAAATTCTTAAAGTGAACCTGGTTTTTAGTTACATCTTTTCATACCTTAGATATTTTCCTAATGTGTATTAGGATTTGAGATTATGCTACTTCATGTTGCACATTGGTTAAATGCATGTTCAGATGAAATTGGAACTTTGTCATAATGTTTGAAGAAAATATCAACAACACTTCTCTTTTCTTCCCTACCCTTCTTTTTACTCCTTTTTTATCAATTCACCTTAGATCAGTTTCATTATGAATATTCATCTTAGTTTATTTTTAGACTTAATTTTGAGCATAATTCACTTTAAATAGCATATATATTCTTCAAAATAAAATATTAACTATCAAGCCATGGTGGCTTCCAACCACCAAATAATATAAATTTATGAAATATTCAACCTATTCTACTTCTATTCAACCAAGGATAATAGGATTATCAAAACCATCAACTCATGCAATGGGTTCTTTGAATCTATAAATTAGAAGTGTTTCTTGAACACTATATGAACTCGTTGATACATTTAGGTGCATCAAAAGGGGGGAAAATTGAAAAGTGTTTATTTAACACTATATGAACCTGTTGATACATTTAGGTGCATCAATAGAACTCAGTTAAGAAATCTTGAAAATAATCCTATAAAAATCTCTTGTTTATAAAAATTGATTATTTCCCATCTACTAGTGGGATAGAACTAAGGATATTACATAACATAGGATATTTTATCACTTTTACAACATATGATGGGTCTGTTGAGCCTGATCAATATATTTAACCTTCAAAATTAAATGGAAGATTAAAAATTTAATTACATATGATGTGAAGAAGTGTGAGCTTGTATAGGAGCTTTAACAAGGAGAGATAGAGAATTCATCTACAAAAGAAATGCTTCTAAATTTAGATTTCAACATGTTAAATAATAGTTGATAGGATAATTCAAGTGAATAAATGTGTGATTCAAATAATCTAAGATATGAAAGAGATAAGACAAAAATTAGGTGAGTTAGTATGGGATTATGATCACAAATTTTTTTATGCAACCAATAGAGTAGACTTTATATTTTAGGTACATATAAATATTTATGGTTTTTTTAAGTCATACAAAATTAAATCAATTTTTTCATTATTCAAACTTGGTTTTGTAACAAGGTGGATGCTCAGGTAGCTACACTCTATGTGGAGTAGATAGAGAATTATGGGGATAGCCCACATCCTATTACAAAAATTGATGTAACTATAGATGTTTTTTACATAATATGGAGTATCTTCATCAAATTAATAGACCTAAGACAGACCTATAGTGTATAGAGGGTTTAAAAGAGGGGCACCACATGAAAGACTACCTAAAAGTTAAGATGGAACTCTACAAAATGTTTTATGTAGAATGGCATGTGACTATGAAATGTCATTTATTACACTATTAGACTCAATAGCCTCAAAATTTGTACTTTATTTTTTTCAATTCACACATCTGTGATGAAAAAAAAATTAAGCCCTCCATGAATTGAATTAAGATATTACCAATAAAATCTTTGTAATATCATCCCAATAGATTTCCTCTGCAAATCTAGGGATTCTAAGCTCAGATGTCAACATGACATTTGTGATGCAAGTTGTTCTTAGTCTTTAACCCTAAACTTTATAAATATATTACTTGGGTAAATAGGGTTAATAAGATAGAAATGACAATGCACAAGGGTGAAAATCAAATCTACAGCAAGCCAATTAAATGTTAAAATCAAATATATCATATAGTGAATTCATTAAACTAAGATAAGCTAAAAATAGTAAATATAACTATGATAGATATATAAATTACAAAGAAACAATGTTATTAGTTAATTTTGATGTTAATACAATTATGGATTGAGAACAAATATGAAGTAAACTAGAAGAAAATTATAGAACAATTACTAAATTTTGTATTGATTGCCTTTGGAGCTATAGAACTAGCATCATCCTAGGATAGTTACATTGATGCTACTATTTGAAATAGACATAGCTATCCTATACATAATACCTACTAGAAAAGGATGAAATTACCTATATACTTATTGTATTATCTTTAACTTCACTCTGGTACATTTATATCTGTGTCATGAATTATCAATCCTCATTAAAGTGTAAAATGCTATTTCTTCATCTTCATAGTGTCCTTTGGAAAAATGGGTTAGTAGGCACATGGTGTCAAACTAACCCAAATACACCTTTATCAATGAGAACTAACTACATATAAAATACTTTGAAGATGGACTCAAACTAATGTAGTTCTTCCTTATGTGTTAGATTATGTGTAAATAATGCAATATGTGGAAAGCAAGTGCAACAGTGACCTAGCTTGTAACTTCGCAAAATGGGCTCTTAGGCTACCCTTTAAGTACTTAAAATTTGTGTATGTTTTATCCTTATGAATGATATGAAAATAAGAAAAAATAGAAAATCTTTACTTTATTAAGTGCTTAATTGAATGATTTGATAAGTTGTCTTAGGTATTTTATAAGTGAGGAATGAATGAGAGGTTATATTATATTTATATTAATCCCTTCGGAGAAATAACTTGCATTAAATCACTTGGGATGACTATTAGGATATGTTTCATTTATAAATTATATTACTTTAGGTATCTAGACACATGTATTAGGGTAAGACACTAGCATCAACATAGGGGTCTATGATTGATGATTATGTCCTAGAAATTATAAAATAGGTACAAGCTCAAAACTTATAAGGGCATAAAACAAGCATATTTTAAATTTTTTGGGAAAGATAAAATGTTTGTGTCATCAACATAAAACTAGTTAGACTAAGAGATAGGCTAAGGGGTACAATATAGAGTAGATGTGAATCTTTGAAAAGTGGGAAAGGTCAAGAACTAAGAGGAATATTCAAGGTCTAAGTTTACCAAGTGTACATGACTAAGGTGATATATAATTTATAAATATCATCTACACATGGATGGGTACCAACCTCATCTCAATATTAATCATAGGCCCTAGCAGGTTAAACACCATAATCTCCTTAATACCAATCAAGATGGACATATCCATCTCCTCAATATCAATACCCATGAGACACTGTGTCACCTTAACAATATAAATTAGGATGGGCTCCATCTTATCCCCAAGGAATATATGTGGGATATGATGGAAATTAATAATAGAAGTGGGGTTACCCTCATTGACAAGGATGATATGAGGGTTAGTATTAGTCAAGTTGGGTTTTTCAAAATAGACAAGGAGGATATAAATGAGGCTAGCAAAGAGGTAATCATATGTAAGATGAATACCAAGGGTGTCAACTAATTTTGTATTAATTGTGTGGGGAGTAGAACTAATTCTCATGAAATTTTCCAACTAATCCTCAAAGGAAAATGTACTACATTTATTACATATATTTAGGAAAAAATCACATTGAAGATTATCTGACATTATAAAAGTAGAGAAAATATAAACTTATGTAAAATGTGAACCTGATAAATTTGCACCCTAAGAATCTTGTGTTCATAAAATTAATTATGTGATATCATCATCACAAGAAAGGATTGCTTCCCTTAGATATGTCATAAGATCCTATAATAAGAAACGTATAGTAGGATAAATATCCTTAACCTACAACATAAAATGGTTTGATGTATCAATAAACTCATGTTCTTAAAAATAATCAGTAGTAAACTATGCCAGAGGGTGATGCCAGAATCATTGATGTGAAAATGTATGGATAAATTTTGTGCATCATGAAACATAAGGGAGTTTTTATTACCTTGACCAATATTTTTAAACTTTTTATCAATCTAATAAATGAAGACATATTATAGAATATTACAAATATTTTTCATAACCTATTAGAGTGTGCATAGAAAAACAACTCAATATGATCATGCATTGATAAGGTAGTATGGTATGTGAGGAAAAATAATACTTGGGATCTTAACTCCCACATGAATATAAAGTATAAAATGTTGTATTTAATTTTGAAAGCATGGTCAATATGATTCTTCAGTCCACATGGGAAGTGTATGCAAGAAAAATCTACAACTTATCCTACTTAGTAATATCCAATCTCAGAGAAGGTAATAAACTAAAAATTCACTTAGAAATACTTTTTTATATTTGGGGTCATGACCAATTAATAATCTGATAAACCTAACTAAGAGTTCTATTACTACACAATAGAAAAGGAGAGGTTTCCAAGGCCTCTAGTCAAATGTCATCATCTAATAACCATAGCCAGGTCTTATAATTTAATGAAAGGAATCAAGTTAATATAATAAATGAAATTCAATATAAGTGTTCACCAAATGTTTTGGAAAAAAGGGGGAAGACAATAAACAATCAAATATAATTCTATTCAAGATAATATATAAGTAATCTAAGTAAGGAGAAATACAATTTAATCCATTTAGTTGTGTAATATCTACTTATCAAAAATATAGAGATCGGATATACTTACCTTATTTAAGTGAACCCATCATGCCTCAATATCTCCCTTGGCCAACGGTGATTTACAAGATATTTTTATGGCTTGTAAAGATCACAAAGATAGATCAAAACTAGGTTATAAGATTTATCCTATGTATCCAAGACCTACACAAGATAAATACTACTACTCGAAGTCAAAACCTAAGTAATGAAACCTTAAAATGATAGTATAAATATGTTTTTAAGCTATAATTATGCACAATTTAATGATCCTTTCCTTATAAATGAAGTGAAGGGGGTATTTATAACCAAGAATTGACCATAAACCCTCCCTAGAATCTAGCTAACAAGGTTGGCCAGGTCAATCTTATTTTGAGGGAAATAAAGTTTTTAGACCTCAAACTAGGTTGGATTGGGCTAATAAATTTCTATAATTTATGTTATATTCCCAACAAATTTGATCAAAATGATGTAGTAGGACAAATGAATAAAAGGGGTATTTGCTCAGGTAAGGGATATTTTGGATGGTGAATTACTTAAGAGAGTATATAAATGGGTTTTTATTGCTTATGGAATTGGGTAAGGGAATTTTTAGTGTTTTTTGGTAATATTATAGAGGCCAACAATCCTAAAAAATACCAAAGGTCTACCAACCCCTTTTCAAATGCACTCGTTAAGGCATGCACTCAGAGAGATTAAGAACCGACAAGTTCTTGTAAGAGAAGTGGTAATAAATGATAAAGTTAAAAATATTAAGTGTAAAAAAGAAGTTATTATATGAATATATTTCAATTATAGTTTATTAATGCTAAGTCTCATAGACTATGGGAGGGTAGAACATATTGGTTGACTGGAGGAGGTAGTATTTACTTTTTAGGATATGGAGTACCAAAAATTGTATTTTATTTTTTAAGCATATTCAATATTATTCCTTAGTTCACATGTTAATCTATTTGGTGACTGACCCTTGGTTATAGTCCAGTAAATCTAAGTCTTATAGACTATGGGTGGGTATAACTTATTGGTCGACTAGAGGATGTGGAAATCAAAGTGGTTGACCTAAGCTTGTGAGGATATTTAAAATTAATTGACATGAATAATTATGAAATGAACTACCATGTGTTTATTGGTAAGAAGAGGGATTATGATGGTTAGATGACTACTAATATAGTACACAATTGACTGGAGGCACACCAAAGGGATAAAATTGTCATTATACCCCTGAATAAAGTTGAGATAAATCCATATATCATACCCAAAGATCTGTATTCACCCTTTCCTTATAGAGATAATATTTGGTTCAAGGTGGGCATATAGAATATCACTTTTCCATCCATAAATAGATCCATAATAGTAGTTATAAAAAATCAAATGCTTTCTTTTATACCTAAGATAATAAATAGACAAGTTTTATAATTTTAAATATGAGAATATAAGTCAATGTCTATGTCATCACTAAAAAGGTCTGAAGTGGATTTATTGTATAATTTAGGTGTGATAAACATAGACTATGCTAAGCCAATAAAATAAGTTCTTTTACCTTGGGAAAATGCATCTTAAATCAATGGTGATTCAAATACCCATGTGCTAAATTGGGTAAGAGGAGATCATGAGGTGCATCTGATGTGAATGGTTTTTTCCACAAAAACCAACTATCTTAATATTCTTCAGCTAATAATTTGGATCAATTCATCTTTAGACTAGAACATTATGTGCCTAATATAGACTATAGGGTGACTGAACTAAATTATACAATAAATGTAATTATTGCAACTTGTTGGATAATTCACAATAAAAATTAGTTATAATGGGATGAGGCTTGCATCTTATTTCAAGATTGATTCTAAATACCACATACTATTAGGTAACACTAGTCATTTTTATAATAAGAGTAGTGTATAGAAATTCATACACACACACACACACATAGATGTATATATATATATATATATATATATATATACATACATACATACATACATACATATATATATATATACATACATACATACATACATACATATACATTTATATATATATGTATATATATATATATACATATATGTATATATATATATATATATATATATATATATATATATACATGTATATATATATATACATATACATGTATATACATATATTATGTATATATATATATATATGTATGTATATATATATACATATATGTATATATATATATATATATATGTATATATATGTATATGTATATATATATGTGTATATATATATATGTATGTATATGTATATATGTATATATACATACATATATATATATACATATACATATATAATATATATGTATATGTATAGATATATACATATATACATATATATATATATATGTATATATGTATATATGTATATGTGTGTGTGTGTGTTTGTGTGTGTAGATGTATGGTATATGCAAGGTTTATAACCCAAATATTGGATACATGTATTTAGGTATACATTGGCATTGATCCCAATAGTGTGGTACAATCATTAAGAGTGTAGAAGGGAGATTAAGAATTGGTTGCAAGCCCAACAAGACTTTATTCAAACATTTATCTTTAAATATGAGAACTTCATGGTAGAACAATATCTTCAAATAATATATTCTTATGCCATTTCCAAGTGGAAGATCTCATTAGTACACAAGATTGCACTTTATATGAGGAAGTAACTAAGGAATTGAATGCAACTCTAAAAAATTATAAGGAGAGTAAACAAAAAGAGTAGTTTTTGATAAAACCTTGAAATTAAATTATTGATAAGGAGGAATAGGTTGATTCCAAAGACAGTGATGAAGATGTATTTCAAAGGATTGTTTTCACCAAATCAAGTGGTGGATCCTAGAGACAAATCATAGACCAAATTGAAGATCAATAGTTGTTAAATATTGATATTTAGTATCAAGAAGGACAAAGAAAATTACAAGATTCAATTCCAAGGGATTCTAAAAATATATATTATGAGCCACTAAATAAATTAGTAGGGAATATTGGGATAGAGTCTATATCAAGACTTGTGACTGTAGGGGACTACTAATAATAGAAAAAGATTTTAAGACTAAAACTATTTTGATATTATTAAGATGTATTTCTTAAAAATTTCTTATAATTTAAAGGTGTATACTATTCAGTAGGGTAGAAACACATAAATATAAAGGAATGTGCATATATCATGAAAAATTCCTATATGCCAATTTGAAATTAAAAATAAAGGATGAACTAGATCAAATGTAAGAAGCAAACATTATCTACCTGATGGAAAAAGTAGATTGACTTAGCCAAATGTGGTGAAACATAAAAAGTTTAGATAAATTAGAGTGTGTAGATTACTAGGTGCTAAATTATGATTATATTAATGATCCATTCTTGAATCATTCTATAGATGAAGTCCTAGAGTCAATTATAGGACATGAAGTGTATTATTTATAGATGGGTTCAATGGCTACCATTAGATATTGATCAAGTACAATATCAACCTAAAACCAAATTTGAAATAGAATGGGGATCATTTTCATACAAGGTAATGATTTTTAATTTGATTAATTCTCCTATTATGATCTCTAGGGTTATGGTTACTGCATTTCAAGACTTCATCCATGATTTCCTATAATTATATATAAATGATTAGGTTATTTGTTTATTTATTAAAAGAGTACCTATCTAAGCTATGATTGATGTTAAAACACTATTGAGATCTATGTATTTTGCTAAACCTAAAAAGTGTTTTTTTAACACCTTTTGGGGTCCTTTTAGGTCATATAATATGCAACAATGGGATTTTGGTTGACTAAGCCAAAATTATAGTTATTATGGGTATGCCACCTCCTACAAGCTCAACATAGGTGTGATCATTCTTAGGTCATACAAGATACTACATGAAATTTATAAAATGTTGTGTATCTATATCTACCCCCATGGAAAATATACTACATAAAGACACTAGGTTTAAATTGACAACTGAGTGCCAAATCATGTTTGTGGATCTAATGCAGAGATTGAAAATATCTCTTATTTTGGTTATTCCCAATTAGATCAAATTATTTCATGTTCATATATATGTCTTGGGTATTGTGATAAGGTTTATTATATCACAAACATGAGATAAAGGATTGGGCCATCACATTAATTTCAAAAGTCAAAAACTCTCATCTATAGAGAAAAATTACACAACTATAGAATTTTTATAAATATGATTGTCATTGATGTCAAAAGGGACATTATGAGCATGTCATTGATTTTTAAGACTGACTATGGTGATTAGAGATATACAATGGGTCCTATCAGAGGTCAAGAATAATTAGAATGCTTGTGAGTAGTGTGGAATACATTTATTTCTTCATATTGATCATCTAGATATTTTGGATCTATTATAATAAAAGATGATAAGTCATTTTGTTGACATCACCATTGCCTTATGTGAATAATTATGGGGGAGCTAGTCACATGGTTGTGATCACACTAGTCCCTAGTTGTTATGTGCCATATTTAAAGTCATGCGAGGAAACATAGTTGAAGATATAGACATGCAAAGTTGGCTAATCAAATATAAATCACTAAGTTCCAACACTTTGCCAAATTTTCAAAATGGTTCAGTAGATTCAAGTAAACATATTCATGATCTCAAAATTTTCACATATAGAGGCATGAGGTAAAATGATCAAATGGGTTTTTTCATTTTTGTGCCTAGTTTTTATACATTAAATCCTAGGTCATGTAATATAGTACAAAAAAAGATATGCTTGATCAAATTTGGGATCCAAGCCATTTTGATAGTATTTTCCAACACTTACTCAAATTTTTAGGTTGCAAGATAAATATAAGAATGATATTTGATTATTTCATATCTTATACATATGAAGGCTTTAGGACCAAATAGATATATTGATGGAATCCCTTATGTAAGAGGATCATATGCACTAAATTATAGGTCATACGACTAATTACGACAAGAGTTATGCAGGTGTAAATTTAGCCTTCTAAGAATATTGAAATGGTAATCATACTTAGTTAAAATCTTCACAAAGGTCTTGAAAAGTTGTCATGCTTTTACAAAGATCATTTATGGGCATTTAAAAAAGAAATAGATAGAAGATTTGTTATGGGTTTTTAAATATCATCTTGAATATATGGTCCATAGTTTCAATTGAGAAAGAATGAGCTCAAAATTGAATTATATTTTCTCTTAGAATGGATAGGGTTTCTTAATAAAACCCCAAGGGTTTAAGTCATGGAATCAATAGGCACTTTATATTTTGATGGTGACTGGATATAGCTTAGACTCGGTAGCTTAAGTTATATAGGGTTTCTCAATAAAACCCTAAGGGTTTAAGTCATGGCATCAATAGGCACTTTCTATTTTTATGGTGATTGGGCTTAAACTCAGTAGTTTAAGTTATATAGGGTTTCTCAATAAAACCCTAAGGGTTTAAGTCATGGCATCAATAATACAAAGGAATTATCTTTTCTCTTAGAATAGATAGGGTTTTTTAATAAAACCCTAAGGGTTTAAGTCATGGCATCAATAGGCACTTTCTATTTTTATGGTGACTGGCTATAGCTTAGAATCAGTAGTTTAAGTTATAACTTAAACTACTGATTCTAAGCTATAGCCAGTCACCATAAAAATAGAAAGTGCCTATTGATGCCATGACTTAAACCCTTAGGGTTTTATTAAAAAACCCTATCTATTCTAAGAGAAAAGATAATTCCTTTGTCATTATTGTAAAATTGGCCCCTCAACCTAGTAATTAAATTTTTAGGTAGTCATCAATAGACTTAATATTTCCTACATCTTAGAATTTATATTATGTCTAAGTTTGATCAATGGATAACACTCCATCATATGTAGATGATCCAATAAAGTGTAGCGAATTCAAATGATCAAAATCTCTTCTAAGTAAATGCATAGGTGACAAGTTTCATAATCATGGATCTTGCTTAGTTAATCTACAATATGATTTAAAGTAGAATTGTCAATGAGAAATGCAAGGTTGACAAGTGTTTCAATTGTAGGAACTAACAACAATGTGTAGAAGGCATGGGCTTATGCCAAGTGTCACATTATTGAGAGCTAAGTAGAGATAAAGATTGAGCTTGTTAGAAGATCTAATGGTGAGTGGGTGATCACGTAAAGGAGATACAATGGAGTGAGTGGAGGTAGATAGAATAAATTGATCAAGGTTTATCGAAATAATAGTGAATTAAATATCGAGCAAGTTCAAAAAGATCGATAGAGCAAAAGTGATCCAAAGACATAAGAAATAATGAGATGGATAAATAAGCATGACATTTAACATCTGAATAGAGATAAAGAATGTGCATCTTCAAAGATTGAATGACACATAGAATCTTAAATTAGGAAGATTGATGGATACATTTTAAGTTTGAAAAAAATAAAGTTTGGAAGCATACAAAGACTAGACAGATAGCATGAGCCTGTCAAAATGTGACCAAATTGACACATTTTAAAGTTGAGTTATTTAAATATATACCAATAGATCATGGTACCAAACTAAATATCAATTATAAATATTTAAAGATATGTCCAGACAAATAATTAATTATAAGAACTTATGTGTAATCTCTATATCTCAACAGAGACAATGAGATTGATTGATCTAACTGATCAAATCTATATTGATGAGCATGCACATCAAAACTTGAGTCCATTAAATTCTATAGATAGTAATGAGACAGGAAATTATGGTGGTAATGCATGGAATTGAGATTTAGGAAACCTACAATTCAATTTATAATGAACTAAATTCTAGAATTGGCATGATGTGTTATAGTCCAAGTGTGAACATAGAAGAAATGAAACCCTATATCAATTATTTATATATATGATATATAGGACAAAGGAAAGTGTTGGTGAATCCATTTTGAAGAGTGTTAAAGAGAAGAATATTTAGACATAAGTAAAATTATAGAGAGGATGAGTTGTTGTTGATGAATTATGTCAAATAGAAGATATAGAGACACAAAGGAGTAGAGTGAGAGAGAGATGAAGTGTGTCAAATTGAAACATATAAATACATAGATACAAAGGGATAGAGAGAAGAAAGGAACAAAGAGAATATGTAGAGTATAATCAATTACAAACTAGACTTATAACTAAGATTAGATATTTAGATTCATTTGTGAATCTATTTTATAATTTGGAGTTGTAGCTCTATAGAGATATGATTGGTTGGTACCATCAGATAAACTAATTTGGTGCTTGATTAGGGGATTGGTGTCTCTTTAGGGTTTGTGCCCTTAAACATTGTAACTAGTGAGGTTTATTTGAGTGTGTTCTTAGATAGGGTATTGGTGTCCTTAAAAGTGTAACGAGTGAGGTTTGTGAGTGAGGCTTTGAACTATGAGGTTGGATTATAATATTAGATTCTAGAAACTATTCTCATCATGGATTTTCCCTTTGGGTTTTCCATGTATAAATATAGTGTCATATGAATTTGTATGTGTTTGATCTTTGTATAATTAATTTGATTTGCATATATTCTTAATATGAATCAAAAGGGTTTGAAAAGGACTAGTTTTAGTTAATATCTTGATTCACCTCCTCCTATCTCAGTATCAAGTTATGTTCTAATAAGAATGGGAAGCTCTAGTAATGGTGTTCACACTCCAAAAGTGTAGACACTATCTTATAGCAACATATTTTGATTTTTTATTGGTCACTAGGCTCTACAATATCAGGTAAATAATCCCATGTTAGGAGGAATAATATCAAGGTGGTTAATTTTGTTTCAAAATAATAGTTCAAAATCAATGTGAATCCTAGGAGAAAAATATGGGACCAAACCATTTGAGTTAAATATGCAATGGAGAGGAACTTGAATATCTCCAAGATGAATCAGTAGATGCCCATTTGTTTTAAGTCTTTATGATTCTAAAAAACATGGAAGACAACCAATTTCCTATAATAAGGAATTTTCCATACACAATATGTGGAAATGGAAAAAAAGCAATGATCACAAGAGCCTTTCCATTCAATATCATTAATAGATTTCTATATAAAATGGGAAAAGGTGGTGTACTCTACATATTAGCTTTAGAGAATGATAAACCACAACTTATTCAAGAGACACATCAACGAATCATAGGTGGACATTTCGCAAGAGAATCCACTACAATTAGGATATTACAAAGTGGCCTATAGTGGCCTACTCTATTTCAAGATACACATCATATATAAAAATGTTTAAACATATGTCAAAGGATGGGAAGGCCTAATAATAAATATTAAATACCATCAAACCCTATATTATTTGATTAACCATTTAAATGCTTAGAAATTGAATTTATTAGGAGAAATCAATTCATCTAGTAAATGTAGTCATGTAAGATACATGATTATTTTGATGGATTACTTCATTAAATGGGTAGAAGATACTCCAACACCAAGTTCTAGTCCTAAAGATGTATCCAAATTTATGTATGAGATTATTACAACTAGATTTAGATGTCCTAATTTATGAATGCATTTCCTCAATAGTACCATCAAGATATAGACAGAGGAGTTTATGATATCACACCACAAAATCACAACATCATCTACAATCTAATGGGCATACTGAAGCAATCAAATAAAGTCATTGGTAAGTTTCTCACCAAAATATGCAATGTGTAAAGGGATGATTGGGAGGATCCAATTCGTGTGATCTTATGTTCATATATTACTAACTAAAATCATGTGATAGGTTTAAATATATTTCAATTGGTGTATAGATTAGAATCAATCATGCCAATGGAATACATAGTCCCTAGTTTATGAATTAAAATAATCATGAAACTAAGATATTAGGAATCTCTTCAAGCACAACTAATGGATTTTATGCATCATGTTGAAAAGTATAAGTCTTCCTCATGGATTTGAAAGAGTAAGAACTAGATGAGTTCCTCTATCTTTTTGAAGAAGGGTAACTCATAGAGTTAAGTTACATTGTCAGCCTTTAAATTATCTTGAATCGAGACATCAAATAGGGCATCACATTTTGACATCTTGTACCTTGTGTCTACCATCTAGTCCTATACCAAGTCTTGGAAAGGTCTTGACATCTGATGGTTATACTCTTTTAATTGGTAGTTATGCATAAAATAGAACCAAATTTCCCCACCTACACCTCTAAGGGATATTGCATACACTGGTATTATATCTTTGTTAGTTCCTTGGTATCAACATCCATGATGCTAACTAACTTTTCCACCTATGCCTTAGTTTTAGTGTCCATCACCTCTTCTATAATCCTAACCCTATTGGGTTTCTATTGTGCCTCTATGGAGATTAACACCTTGCATTTCTTCACAATCTTGAATCTACTTATGTTGAACCTAGGAATATGTGGCATATCGAAGCCTCTAATGGGGTCAGTGCTTTTACAACCATGGGATCTATGAATGTATGTTTGACTCTAAGCTTTTTTAGCCATTAATGGTGACTTGGGTGATAGCTTCTCATTTCCACTTAGTTATCTTCACAAATATTATTTTTCAACCCTTCACATTGGCTTCAATTATGAATACACTCCTTCTCAATGTGCTTCCTTTCACTTAGGTTCCTGAATTAGTTGAATTTTCACTATAACAAAGGTCTTTCTCTTTGGCTCTTTAGTCTTTTACTTGTATTTCTCTAATTATGGGTTAGTGTAAACTTTATAACCTAATTTTTTTTCCATTGATCAATTTATACCCTTCACTTGTCAACCACCATTATTAATGTAGGCATAATGGTGTAGGCACCTTAATTTCTTAGAACACATGAAAATATGTGAAATCCTCAAAAATATTTTATCCAATTGTTTCTATCTAGTTTTTGCTTTTTATTAAGTGTGAAAAGAAGAAACTAGTTAAGAAGGGTGTGGAAGAATACTTTTTGAATGTGCACACATTGAATCTAAGTAATTGTGGAGAGATCCTCTTTGTCTTGGGAGGATGACCTAAAAATAAGAAAAAAATTGAGGCTTATTGATGTGGTTGATGTTGTTGATGATGTGATGAAGGAATCCCATGTTAATTTTGATAGAGATTTATTACTTTGAATTATTTTCCTCCAATATGTGGATGACCTTTAAAATGATGATCTCCTTCAAAGACTTGCAATAAGATGTTAATAACCAAAGATTAACTTACCACTTAACCTTGGGTGTAGGAGAGGGGATATTTATAGCATGTGTTGTCAAGAACCATGCAAAATGAGGGAATAGAATAAGTATGGCACCATTTTTCAAGTGGGCTCATAAGTGGGCATTAAGGACAAGGGTGGTGGGATTACCACTTCACAAGTGTGTCCCCCACTTGCTAAAGAGATCAAAATGGAGTGGGAATCATGAACATGAGCTCATATGTGTCCAAAGTACTTTCTACCACTATCTTTCATATTTTATCTAAGTTCCTCATGAATTTTGGCACCATTTTCCATGTGGGTGCATGAGTGGTCATGAAGGATAAGGGGGTGAGATTACCACTTAGATAATTGGTCAAAGGACTTGGTTGGTTTGTATCCCAACTTATTAAAGAGCCCAAAATGTAGTGGGAATCATGCACATGGGATCATATGGGTCAAAAATACCTTTCCCTACTTACTTTCATATTTTATTAATTACATATAAAGATGCCCCATGAATTTTGACACCATTTTTCAAGTGGGATGAGGTTTTTCAAGTGGGATGAGGGGAAATTCAAAATACTTCCAAGGCGGACCCTTGTAGTTCTTAATGATGTCATTAGGTACTTTGGATGAGGGTCCCAAGTGGGGTATGATTTACCACTTCAATACACCTCATTTTTTAATCCATTTCACTTACCAAATCACTTGATATATCACCTTCCATGTCACTTTCCATGTCATCCTAAATAGTGATAGTGGGTCCCATTCTGAATAGTGATAGTATTTTTGAATAGTAATTTATGAATAAGAGAATAGTTATTTGGTTAGGTTAAGATGGATTGGTTAAGGTTTAATAAGGTTTAGGGGGTCCTGAGGCATTTAGTCATCAAAAACTATAAGTGTACAATTTTTTAGTGTCTACATTTTACCGCTTTTTATTATGCAACTTTGAATTAACAAGCTAAAAAATAAAAATGAATCACTTGGTTAAAGATCAAGGTGCCCTAATTATGGGAGGATGTGTTCCCCCTCAAACCAAGAGTTGATGAGGAAAGGTCAAAATGAGTGCAGGTTTGATAAGTAATTGGTGGGGAGGCACTAGGTGGTGCCACAAGGTAGCTAGGCATGTGAAATGCTAATGGTGCACAAAATGAGACTAAGTATGATAGTCAAGATTTAATAAATACTAAAGATACCAATGTTGATAAAAATAAGGTCAATTTATATATGGACATACAATAGGTTAATTGGTCCACAACATTAGTTATAGTTGATCAGATTAAGCCAATCGAGTCATCTAAACAAGGTCGGTATTATTCATAGGTATCTAGGGTAGGAAGTGGTCTTGTAGAATAATATAAATGGTTTGGTTGCACATGAGGTGGGGTGTAAGAAGTGAAACATGGCAAGAATAGTTAGTAAAATCAAAATTACCAAGGTAAGGGCATCATAAAACATGAGAAGAGGTCAAGTTAAAAATGGCTAATGTCGAGGTGGACATGGGAAAATGGATTGGTTAGTTGGAATGGGGTGGCTGAGCAAACTCCATATGCACTAGGAAAGTGGACATTACCTACATAGTTCCATGGACATAATGTCCAAAATAAACTTTAGGCCAAATGTAGTTCTTATAAGGTGGGGAGTGTTGGTTAACTTGGTTTCCCCAATTTGATGTATCATGTAGTTAGGTATAGTTGAAGGATGTTAGAGAAAGGGAAGATATAAATAGTGGAAAAGATGGATATCAAATAGTTTTATAATTGGTTTGTTATAAATGGTAGATGAGATTATTTAGGATGCAATTAGATGATTGCTTCATCTATGCAAAAGTAATCTACAACCATGGATAATCAGGTTAAATCATGAAAATTTTGCCACCATTTTAAAGAAAAAAAGGGAGAAATATGTTTTACCAGGCTTTATAAATCTATCACTACTCAAATTGTCATGGTGACCAAATGGGTTCTTTTATCGCCATCCAAATAAGCTGACATTGTGCACACTCCATAAAAATGTCATTAATAGGTTATGAAAGGGTATTATTTAAATATTCAAGGAAGCAAAGTAGTAGAGTGGGTAAATGATAAGTCGTGAAGATTCAAACCCGTGAGCCAATGGGGCCTTAAAATAAGTAAGCATTGAGTTTTGAGGGAAATAAAAAAAAGGATCGGAGGGATTTTAGAATATGGAACAAGGTGAATAATAATAATATTAATTAAATGAGGGAGCAAGTTGAAACAGGAAGGAAAATAAATGGTATAAATATAAAATTAAAAGTGAAAATATAAGAATAATGTGCGAAAATAGACATATTAGGAATTTTAAAAAGAAGGTGGGAGAAATAGGTGTAAAAGAGACCAAGGAGAAAATAGTTTAATGGAAGAGGTGACTCCTATAAAAGGTTACTAGGTGGATTGTGATTAAAGAGTAGGGATATTATAGTGCATAGGAAGATGGAGGCTAGGTAGGGAGAATCAATGAAAATTATTAGTTGGGAGGTAGGTCATGTTAAAGGGTATAGCTAGCATCCACACATAAGTACCCAAAATCTTCCATTTGAAGGTGCTTTTAGTTTTGATTCTAAATTATTTAAAGGTTAGAGTAAAAGGGGTTTGAAATAGGTAAGACTAGAGAGGTGGGTAAGGAATATTCATCCTGATGGCTAGTGGTGCTCAAGATTGCTTGTTAGTCATATGAGCTTATGGGCCTAGCCAATTGTGTTATAGAGCTGTAGGATCGGTATATGTCTTGCAATAAACCAAAGTTGAATGAAAGACCTTTGATTTTATAGCATGTTATATGTTGTGATCATATAAGATCAAAATGGGTAGAGGGTTTAAAAGGGAAAATGGTGATAGGTAGGATGAAGGGAGTAGCTGGAGAGGGACAAAAAAGAGGATCTAGGCTCAACATGCAAAGGCATTAAAGGAAGAAAGGGATGCACTTAAATTAATAAACCTAACCATATTTCATGCATTAAATCAAGGATGTGGAGGACATGAAGAAGAAGACAAGGATATATATATGTAAAAGTGGTACAACTGGTGATTGTACTCTGAGGAGCTAGAGGTTCAATGGAAGAAAATAAAGGAGATCCAACAAGGGATGAGGTGAAGGCAGACCATGAGATGGATGAAGAGATAGGTAGAGAAAATAATGAGGTTGTAGATAAATACAAAGGTGGAGAAGGATGGAAGGATCTATGCATAGACACATAGGAGGAAAAAAATAAGGTTGCAAAGAATAAGGAATGTCATCAAGGGAGATGAAAAAAATGAAATGAAATGGATAAAAGAGAATAAAAATAAAAGGTAAAAGATGGGGGTTGAGGGATGCACTAAAGAATGATAGATTGGAGAATTGAAAGGATGGGAAGAGAAGTGTAAAAATTGTAGAGGGTAAGAGGAGGATGAGAAATATGAGAGGCCATGAAAGGTTTGAAAATAAGTCTAAAAAAAGACCAAGTAGAAAATAGTTTGGTGATAAAAATCAAAAACAAGGAAATATGTTGAAAAAAAAGAAACAAGAGGGAAAAGGATTGAAATAAGGACACAAAAAGGATGATGATAAAGTGAAGAACTAGGTGATGATCTAACTGAGGAAGCATGGATGATGATAGGCAAGGAGAGGAACAATGAAGCAAAGTAGATGGTGGTTTTGTAGATGAGAGTGGGATGGAAAATGGGAAAGGGGTTAATAAAAACAAGGGGAAGTGAAGGATGGGTAGATATGAAGCTGAAGAGATAAGGTATGTGTTAATTATCTTTTTAAAAGAGATTGACAAGTTGAATGGGTGATTAGAAGAGATTGATAAACCAAAAAGTGGTGAAGTGGTGAAGAAATAGGGGAACACAATGAAAGGGCATGAGATGAAAATAAGGGATGAAGACTAGGGATGATAATAAGGAAAAAGAAGAATTGAAGTAGGGATATAAATCACGGACACTCACACAGATGAAAAAGATAAGTGAGTACCAAGATGGAAAGAGGAAAATGGGAATGCAAAGTATAAAAGGCTAGAACTGATAAGAAGGAAAGGGAAATTATGGAAGGCTTCTCAAAAGATAAATGCCCAATTAGAAGATAGTTGTGGAGGAAAAAAATGGAAAAGGAAAGAAGAGTGGAAAATGGATAGAGAGTGGTGGCACATTTAAGAAGAAAATGGGATGCCAGAATAAATACAAAGCATGTCAGATTGAAAAGATGGGAAAGAGGAGAAAAAGAACTAAAAATTATAATGAAGGTGGTTTAGAAGTAGTGGAAGAGTAGTAATAAGGTGGTAGAAAAGAAGAGAAAGAGGTAAAAGTACCCCTAGGTGTGTAGGGGAATAAGATGATATGGAATTGGTGAAGAAAAGAGAGTGATAAAGAGGGTACAAAAAATAGCCAAGGGCAAGGGGAGATGATGAGGATGGTGAAAAAAGATAAAGGGCATAAAGGGCAAGGTTGGAAATAAGTTGAGGGAGGGAAAAACATGAAAAGGGCATGAGAGAGTGAGCTACAAATCATGTGCAAAGAAAGGTGATGGGGAGGCTAGTGAAGTAGAGTAGGTGGTGGTTTTATGGGATATAAGAGGGGCAAATTAAGAGGGTTGTCAATCCTTATGTTAAAAGAGATTAACAAGCTAGAAAAGTGGTTAAAAGAGATTGACAAGTCAAAGGGAGGGAGGTGGTGAGGAAATAGTTAGAGAAGTGAAGGAAGAGATTTTAGGTGAGAAGGGTAAATAAAAGAATGGAGCTGGCCTAGTTGACCTCAGTAACTGAGCACTACCTACATAGTCCAAAAAGACCTCAAGCCAATTTAGTTCTCCTAGAAATGAGGGAAAATTAAGAGGAAGTATTAGATGGTGTTAGAACATAAGGATGCTTAATAAATAATTCAAATCTTCCTTGATCTAGGACACCTTAAGCAAGAGGGTGCTATTAGCGATGGAAATGAGTGAGAAGAAAAAGGGTATGGGAATTAGTTGTTAGTGGTCGAGTTACCCTTAGAAGTGAAGCAACACCTACATAGTCCATGGACATCAAGCCAATATAGTTCAACAAGGGCTAGGTGAGGGGTATTCAAATTAACTACCCTAATTTGATGGACCACATGGGTTGTTTTGGGCTGATCGAGAAGGTTTTGTAAAATAGAGGTTTTGGGTTTTGGTGAAGGTGATGGTGATGGTGAAGGTGCATGGCGTAGATTAGTGAATAGTTACCATAATGATCCCACATTTAGTAGGATGAGAGAGACAGATGGGAAAGGTAGGATAAATAAGAAGGGAACACAATGTTAATCATAAAAAATTACCTTAAATGAAGCTAATCCAAAGAAGAGGTGACTTTGTGAGGAAGTTGCACCTTCTAAAATTATGTGAGGGTAGAAGCTAGAGATAGTGTATACCTATATGAGTTGAGTTTTATGGGTGGTACTATAGGAATGACTTGTAAGGATTTTATTTGATAGATAAACAAATTATACAAGGTAGAAAATTAACAATGTAGTGAATGATAGAGGATGGGTTGTGTCTGACCCAATAGCTACATGGGTGCACTAGACAAAATGTGTCCATGTTTTCATCCTCTATCCTAGTACCTCAAAATCAATGACCTTGGATTCCACTTATAAGAGGCTCTACCAATAGGAAGCTATGTGGTCCAAGATATTGGTTATATAGTTGGATAAAATGGGGGAACGTATACAATGGCAAGTATTTGGAAGCTACTACTACTAGCAACAGTGGTAGTTTCAAAGACATGACCATTTTAGTGGCCTGAGGTTAGAAGCCAATTTACATCAATTGAGGTATAGGTGAAAAAGATGTAAAAGACCATCAGGCCCATAAGGACTGCAAGATGACAAAGTAAGTGAGGACATCAGATAGGAATCAAATGATAAGGACAAAAATACATCATGATAGTGCATAATGACCAATTAGATTGAGGGTTATGGTCTACATGAAAGGGTAAGTAGACGTGACCTTAAATAGTGAGAAAACTATTTAAGGGAATCAATGATAGCATAGGACCCTCTCCTATCAGTGGGATGGGTAATCATGTTGGTAAGGAATAGTAGTCAGGTATTCTATTTAAATAATAATACTAAGAATTAATACATATCATGAAGTCACTTGGTTTTGTAGGTTTGATCAGAGTGCAGAGAACTACAAGAAGTTAAAGATGGAAAATAATGGGAGCAATGGTAAAGATGATTAACAAACCCCATGACCCAAAATAATATATATGATAAATGTGCGTATCTACCAAATACTACAACATGTAATGGCAATAATGAAAGTAGTATTAAATAAATAGAAAGAGGGAAGGCACCCATGACCCAAGCTCGAGCCCAAACTCGTACCTCCTTATTAGCGAATAAAGAGAGAATTTAGTTTCACAAGATGCAAAGCTGGAGAACATCACCCACAATCTATCCATAGAAGGAACCCTCACTATCTAAGGGGATGTGCATTGAGGCAACAAATAGATTGAAAGGAGGTAATGGTGGTGATGGTTGACAAGGGTGAAAGACCCAGAGTAGAATATGATTCCCACCCTATGGGGAGGAATGTAGAAGAGGATAAAAGAATATGCCCCTAGTCATTATTGATATGGGGAATGCCATTGATGCTATCTCTTGTGATATCTCAACAAGAAATAAACTAGGAGGATGTCTTGATGCAAATCTAGAGTCACTGTATAATCAATATAATGCCTAAGTAGTAAAGCTATGTATGTGTGTGACTTAGGCAATGTGTGTGTAATCTGATGACTGTGTATGTGTCTTCATACCCTAAATAAAATATTACATAGTTTGATGTGATTATGGTTATGGTTATGCAAATGGTCATGATTATGTTTTTTGTATTCTTGATTAATGTAAAAATAATGATTATGGTTATTGCAACACTAGATGGTAAAATTAATGATTAAAACATCAACTAAGAACATTAAGATAAGAATAGGGAACAATGCTTTGTTATTGACAAGAAGTAAAAATAGACCCAAAGTGGAATTGGCTTAATGAATATAAGCCCTTCAAATGTTACACATGAGTGGTTTTTAGTTGATAAAAAAAGGTTTCTTGATCACAAGGTGTCAAGTAAGCTCTAAATCCCTTGATTTACAAATAGTCTAAAGGGAAGATGGGTGATAGGTGGTCTAAAGGGTAATGGGTGATATGTATGATAACCTTATGTGAATTATTTTTCCACTTCTATAGGTGACCTAAGAATAGTAATAGACAAGTCCATGTCATACTCTAGATGTAGACTGATCAATGTAAGAAGTCTACATGTGAAATCCATTTGTGGCTTCCAACTTATTATGCTACTTGAGAGCTGATTGTGGCTTTAGATTTTGTTGTGATAGTGGGTATTTTTCTTTATTTATGTATATGAGAAGCTGATCGATATGGCAAGCTTCTATTAAATTTGTCTTATTTTGACAAAGGTAACATATCCATCCTTCAAGAGAGTGGTCTAAGCTTATTGGCTTTGTTTAATGCTCTTGATAGTTGTCCTTCAAGGGAGAAGCCTACCTTATATTTGGTAATTTATATTTTGTTTTTGGATAGATATCCTTTGAGGAAATAGTCTACAATGCTTAAGATATTGACCCAAGTAGTATTTTGGTTTCCAAATTTTTATTAGATGTAATATTTTTAGACATGGATAAGTCTAATTAGGTTCAAAGGTTTACCTTTATGAGGGAAAAATTTTAACATAAGAAGGTTAATAATATGAAAAGGTGTGGTTTTTGAGAGATAATGACCATGGGATTCCATCTTATTAGAGACAAAACGATCCATGAGAACCATACTATGGGTAGAGCTATGGTACCCATATTTAGGGTTGGGCTATGACTATGATATTTAATCACATGGCTATCTGTTATTATCAATTGTCCTCAAAAAGAGAGGAGAAAGATGGGTGAAGGTTAAAATTTCATAATCAAGGGATGAGCTTGAGTTATACAAAAGGAATGAGTTTGATCCTTATTTAACAAAAAAATGGATGTAGATGTGAATAATTGAGAGTCTCAAGTTCTGGTTTACCTTAAAAATAGGACAAATGGTAAACTCCTGATCCATACATATGGGTAGTGATGTAGGGTCCAAGCCAATTGAAACCAAACTTACCTTATTTACTCTTCTTCATGTTGGTCATATGTTGGTTTTATTTTAGCATGAGATCTCTGATATTGAAGTCTCATTGGTTGAGGTGCTTATTATAAGCACATTTGATATGCTCTTGATAGATATAGAGGTGAGTGACGGTTGTTAAACAACACTCATCAAGTAGCTCAAGTTGAGCTAAATGGTTCTGACAAAAATCTTCCTTAGAAATAAGCTATTGTAAATATATGTAAAGAGAGGGGATTTGGACTTTAAGAGGCAAGACTACCTCTATTCCAAAGACTAAATAGAAAGGGGTAGCACCTATATACGTTTTTATGTTAGTGCAATAGGCCCATAAAGTGAATGGGATGTGTAAGTGCTAATCTTGACCTGAAGCACTAACTACTTTGGTTAACATTTTATTAAGGATTTTGTTAGAGGATTTTGCTTGTCCATTTACTTATAAATGGTAAGGTGAGGAAAATCTTAAATTGATTCTAAATGTATCGCATATCCCTTGGACTTGCTTGTTTTTGAAATATTACCATTATTTATGATGATCTTATGAGGAACATCAAAGTAGCAGATGTTATGATGGTTGATAAAGTCAACAATATTCTCTAATTTTATTGAGATAAGAGAGATATATTCCACCCACTTGGTGAAATATTTGGTGGTTATGATGATGGAGCTATGCCATTACAAACATTGGGGGTTAATTTCATCAATGAGATCAAGCCCCCATTGAGAGAAAGGCCAAAATTATTTAGATACCTAGAGGTTATTGGTTGGAACATGATGTAAATTAGCATGTTATTTTTATTTAACACACTTTTTTACATAATCAAAATAGTCTTGGTTAAGGTTGGGCCAATAGTAGCCAAGGCAAAGGATATGTTTAGCAATCTCTAGGCCGCTAAAGTGTCCCCCATAGATCTCATCATGTGTTTCCTTGATGGCATGGGAAACTTCATGGTTGTGTAGGTAATGAAGAAGGAGACTATTAAAACCATATTTTTAAAGGATTCCCCCTAATATTGTGTAATGAGAGGTGCTCTGAACAAAGGCTATTTTAGAATTCCTAGAGAGGTTGGGAGGACTGATGCCTAGGTTAAGGTAGTTAAGAGTTTGGTCATACCAAATGTTGGATGGGGAATCTTCCACACTAAAAATGGTAGGGAGATCATATTGGTTATAAGAGGGAGTAGTAAAATGATGAATGGTGGGTTTTGGAATTGAAAGGCTAAGAAGGGAATTGGGAAGTAAGGCAAACCATCATATCCATGAATTTGTTGGTAGATCAAGAAATAGATTGGATCAAGTAATGTTCAAATGATGTTAAGAGTTTGTCAACTAAAATTTTATATTTTTACAAGACATCATTATTACATTAATAGGATATGTTGACCTAGTTTACCATGATCTAGGAATCACCAAAGATATGGATTGTCTTAATTACCAAGGATAGAATAGTTTGGAGACCTATCACTAGGGCTTCATATTCAGCCATATTATTGGTGAATTAAAAGTCAAGTTTGAAGGAGAGAGTAATGGGTTTGCTATTGAGAGGAATGAGAATAAATCCAAGACCCCCTCCTTGTTGGCACTTTGAGCCATCAAATAACATGATAATTTGGTAGGTTATGTCATCCTCTTGAAAAAGAGTCATGATAAACTCATCTAGAAAGGAAAGAGGAGGTGGTTGGTTTGGTAAAGGAGCTTTGAACAATTGGTTGACAATGACCTACCCTTTAATCAACTTTTACCGGAGGAATTCAAGGTTGAATTCAGATAGGAACATGAGCCAATTAGCCATATGTTGATTTTGGTATGGTTTATAGTGCATGTAATTAAGTGTGCTGGTATTAGTTATGACATAAGTTTTATGGTTAAGAAAGTAGTGTCAGATTTTGGTAGCCATGAAGGTTATTGTTAAGTATATTTTATTAGTATGTGTATATCGAGTCTCATATTTTACAAGTATTCATATAATGTAGTATATGGCTTTCTCTTTATGTTTTTCCTCTCAGTGATCTAATATTTCCCCTAGGGAATGGTCAATGGTAGAGATATATAGGTAAAAGGAGTGGTCATCCTTAGGAAGGGTGTGTATAGGTAGTGACAAAAGGTATTATTTGAGTGAATCAAAGGCCTTTTGGTAATCACTATTCCATTTAAAAGAGACATCCTTCTTCAGAAGGTGATGGAAAGGTTGGCACCAGTCTAAAAGTTGGGAAATGAAATGGTGAATGGATTGAAGTTTTCCCTCTAGGCTATGGAGTTGCTTAAGGTTGGTTGGAGGAGGCATGTCCAAAATTACTCTAACTTTAGTAGGGTATACTTTGATTCCATGAAGAGAGATGATAAAGCCAATAAGATTTCTTGAAAGGACCCCAAAAATGTATTTCTTGGGATTAAGGTGAACATGATAACAAATGAGGCATTCAAATATGATCAAAATAATAGTCAAGTCATCTTTTTAGAGTTTAGATTTCTTGAGAAGGTCATGCACATAGTCTTATACAATCTTATGGATGATATCATGGAAGATATAAGTCATGGAATGTTGGTAGGTTGTACCAACATTATTTAACCCAAAAATAATGACTCTATAGTAAAAATTTCCCTAAGGAGTGGTAAAGGTAATTTTCTACTGATCTTTAGGAGAAATCAAGATCTCATTATAACCCAAAAACACATCCATGATAGATAACATCTCATGTCTAGCTGTAATATCAACAAGCTGGTCAATGTTAGGTAGAGGAAATTCATCCTTGGGGTATAAAAGGTTAAGGTCATGAAATTCCACACAAATTCATAGACCCTCAATGATTTTGGTGATAGGTATGATATCTGAGACCCATTAAGGGTAGTTAATAGGTTGAATGAAGTTTATAAATAAGAGACATTGAAGCTCTTCTTTGATGAGAAGGGATATGAAAGGATGCATGCATCAAAGTTTCTATTTAATAAGCTTGGCATCATGATGAGTGACTATGTTATGGGTAGCAATGGTGGGGTCAATCCTAGGCGTATCACGGTAAGACCAAGTGAATGTTATGATGTAGTCTTGGAGAAAAGAGAAGTCCCAAAGTTCCTCAACATTCAATGATTGGCCCAATTTGATAAGGTGGGGGTTGTCTAGAGTGCCCAAGTTGATTTTTATGGTGGATTCATTCATCATGGTTTATGCCTCAGGAGGAAGGGATTTATAGATTGAAGAATCCCCCGTACTGAGGTAGGTAAGAATAGAATCATCATCTTGATGTTGGATGGTGTTGATGGTAAGAGAATCATTCTCTACCATTTGAGGGTGTATGATTGGAAGGACTTTGGTTTGGCCACCTTTTTGGTAGATGAGAGGGCCCAAAATAATAGTATTGACTAGAAAAAAAAGTTAGGGGGGATGATGTTAGGATCTTCAGATGGAGAAAGTGGTTGGGTTGGTGAGGATGGGGTATCTTCCTCCATGGTGGAAATGGGTTTGGGTAAATTGGTGGGTTATTTAGGTGGTTCATAACTAAGGCCAAATGAATCATGAGGTTAAAAAAATTTGATATGGGGTAACTCATGAGGCCCTTGTTCATAGAAAATAAGGCCAAATCTTTTCCAAGCACATCTATGAAGATACAAATTAGTGGACTCTAGTTTGCTAAGATAGGAAAAGTTAGAGGTAAATGGATGGATGGATGAATTAGTGGTAGGGGATAGAAGTGGCTAATCAATTCCCCCATAAATGAAATTTATTTGATAGTTGGGGAGCCCAAAGGGGATGATGGCTCTAATGTTAGGGTCATAGGAAGGGTCATGTCTGAGATTCCCATATTCTTGGGGAGTAGAGAAATCATCCAATGCTAAGAGTATATATTCCCTAAGGGAAATATGCTGACATTTGGTTTCCATGGCTTCCTCTATAGGAATTTAGGAAGAAGGGATAGATGAACTAGTTGAAGCTTCAACAACATTTGGTTTGGAAGTGTCATAAGTTTTGGTTGGTGGGGTTGTGTCTTTAGTAGATGTTTTTGAGGTGGATGAATGAGGAATAAGGATGGCATTAGTCTGATATGTCATATTACAATATGTGAAAGGACTAGGGTCAGCCTGGATAGTCACAACTTGCACTTCATACTCAAATTTAACACATTGATATAAGGTGAAAGGGACACAACTCATGGCATGAATCTAAGGGAACTCAAATAAAACATTGTATTATAATTATCCTTATATAACATTAAAAAATTTGAGAATGGTATGGGGTCTTATACAAATATGGAGGATAAATGTGCCTAAGGTAGTAGTCATGGTATCATTGAAAGAATGAAGAACCACTTTTCTTTCAGACATGATATTCATGGGTAAGTGTAGTGGGTCACAGGTGAGGGAGGAGATGATATTAATGTTGGATCCTCCATAAATCATCACCCTTTTGATGTGGGTTTGATTAATGTATGCTATAATGAAGAGGGGAGATTAGGATCCTCTAAATTAATAGAAAGTATTTTTGAATTTTTGAAGGTGACAAGGTTGGAAGTTTGAAGTGCACCAATAAAGTGGCTAGAGGTTTAAGGTCATTAGGTTGGACCTTGATGGATTGCAAGGCTTATATGATTCATTAATGGTGATGGAGAGAGGTAGAGACTAACTCATGCAATCTCATTTTTATTAGAGTTTGGTGAAGCTGCTTAAGGATAGATTTCTGGATGGATATTGCATATGGGTTAAGGTATGGAAGGTTAGATGGGGAGGCACCTAAGATAGACACTTTGGTTTTGTTTGATTATGGAGATGGTTGGGTATTATTGGCTTGGGATTTTAGGGAGGGATAAATCTAAGGAATAGATGCCTTAGCCTTTCCTTTATCCTTCTATTGTGATCTTGTGATCACAGTGATTGTATGGATAATAAGAGAGGTTAAGGTAGTGGAGTTGTTTGATTGTTACACTCCTAACCTATTACATGTATTAGGATAGGAATAGCTGAATTATGGCTTACTTATCCCTATTTGATGCTATATCAAATTTATCTATGCATTAATTTGGTTAGTATGTTAGCCTTTGGAGTAACCATGGCCTAGATAGACTATATATAGGAGGTAGTGGGTGATTGTTTATCATCATATTGTGAATTCTGCTCTTATTGAAGCTTGTGGAGGTTTCCCCCTAGAAGTGGCTTGTATATTATCATATATTATGATATATTTCAGTCATATTTGGATCTATTTCTACTATTATAATTTATTGTTGAATTAAATTCATTACAAGTGGTATCAGAGCTGCTATTTGGGCAATCTTATGGGTAAAACCCTAATTTTTTAAATTTGGATATATATAAAAAATGATTATGAATTTCTCTAAAAGTTTTTTACTAGAGGTGATAAATAATTAAATTAATCTTTCATTAAAATTTCATATTATTTGGATCTATTTTACAAAATTTATCACCATTTTAGGGTTTCTCATAAAATTGCTTTATAGTGCACAATTAAAATATTTTTTCTAAGTTATTTACATTTTTGGAAAGATTAGAAAAATTTGGATAGGGTATATTCTTTGTATGTTTTGATTTGAGGCTGACATAAGTCCAAAATCACTTGGTCAAAGTTGGGTCAAAAGTGTCAATCAAGGTCGACATCGTAAAGCCCTTTTATGACAGGTCCATAAACTCAAAGCCAAGAAAAGGGTGTTGAAACTCTATTTAAAACTCCTACAAAGGAAGATATGGAGTTAGAAGGGGGATTTACTAGATCCTTTGTACCAGGGTTCTCTGGCATAGATCACAAAGTGAGCCAGCTTAACTATAGTGTGCAAGGCATTCAAAGTGAGGTGCAAGGCATACAATCTAATATGAAACCCATACAAGATAGTTTGGTAGATATCATGATGAATTTGAAAAATAATCAATAAAATCATCCAACTATCACTATTTCACAACCCCACTAGGGTAGTTCTCCCAACCAGTCTACTTCAAATCCAACTACATTGCCATAGAGGAACCTGTTACCAAAAGTGGATATGCAAAAATTTGATGGAAAAGATCCACTCAATCGGATTAACCAAATGGAGAATTTTTTCAATCTAAATCATATCCCAGGTGGATATAAGGTTACCATGGCATCCTTGTATCTTGAACCTGATCAATTCATTTGGTATCGATGGTTATGTGTTCAAAAGAAAAAGATGACTCTCAATGTCACCTAGTCAATTTTTACAGAGGTGCTACAATTACACTATGGCAATAGTGTGACAGAGAATTACTTTAGCCAACTGGCAAAATTGTGACAGACTAGTTTTGTCAAAGATTATATTCATCATTTTTAGAACCTATCCCTACATGTGAAGACAATTTCAGAGGAGAAATTTAATTACCAATTTTTGGGTAGACTCAAGGACCACATTCAACATGAGGTACGCATGTTTAATCCACTTAATATTTTTGATTCTATTATCATGGCAAATAAAGCTAAGGAAAAATTCATAGCCAATAAGAAGTAGCCATTTACTCACTTCAAAGATTATAGCATATCAAAACCAACATTTCCTCTACCTACCAGATTGACCCCTCATCATACTAAAGAGAAGCATGCAAAAGGATTATGTTTTTGTTGTGACAACAAGTGGAGAAAAGGACATAGATGTGTTGAGAAGAAATTATTATACATTGAGGGACCCAATGAAGATGAAGAAGAAGATGATACCTCCAATGATGATGAGGAAGAGATAGAGGAGGTACCTGAAGATTCCCAACCTACAATCTCTTGTCATGCACTTGTAGGTATTATCACTCCACAAACTTTAAGGTGGTGGGTTTTCTCAAGAAATAGGTGATAGTGTTGATTGATTCAAGGAGCACACATAACTTCATTAACCATTATTTGGCCACTTGATTGAACTATTTCATCTACCTAGCACTAGAATTTTAGGTCATGATTGCAGATGGTGGCATAATTAATTATTCAAGCAAATGCCATAGTATTAAGCTTGCTATGGGTGAGTATAATCTTGATTCTCCTATTTTTTCTATTCCCATGGGTATCATAGACATTGTTTTTGGAGTCCAATGACTCACAACCTTGGGTACCATTGAGATGAACTTTCAGGAACTATTCACACTTTCATTCTAAAGATAGGAAAATTAAACTACATGGATTACAAGCAAAATATCCATAATTGATTAGTTCACATCAAATGACCAAGATGCTAAAAAAGGGGCTCAAGGGAATTATTTCATGATTATGTTTCATAGAAGTTCAACCCACTAAGGCATCTACACATCCTAATCTACAGATGATTATTGATGACCACCCATCTATTTTTTGGGCCATACCAAAAGGACTACCACCAAAAAGAGAACATGATCATGCCATTCAACTACTTCCAGGGAGTCAACCACCAAATATTAGACCATATAGATATCCATATGCATAGAACAGTGAAATCAAAAATATGGTCCATGAGATGCTAGAGGTAGGGATCATTAAGCATAGCCAAAGTGCATATTCATCACTAGTGGTCATGGTGTAGAGGAAGGATGACACTTGGAGGATGTGCCCAGATTATAGGGAACTCAACAAGTAAACCATCAAAGATAAGTTTCTTATTCCAGTAATTGATGATTTACTTGATGAGTTACATGGTGCTAATTATTTCACAAAATTGGATCTTCACTCAGGGTACCATCAAATTAGAATCAAGGATGAAGATGTTCATAAAACTGCTTTTAGAATGCATGAGGGCCATTATGAGTTTTTGGTAATTCCCTTTGGTCTTACAAATTCACCATCTACTTTTTAGAGCTTGATGAACACTATTTTTAGGCCTTGTTTAAGGGAGTTTGTGTTGATTTTCTTTGATGACATACTGATTTATAGTTAGACATGGGAATCACATCTAGAACATGTGAAACATGTGTTGATAGTTTTGGAGAAGCATCAACTTTATGTGAAGCCATCCAAATGTGTCTTTGGAGTATAGGAGGTAGACTACCTAGGTCACATTGTTTCCCATGAAGGTGTCAAAGTTGATCCCCAGAAGATCAAATATATGATGGAATGGCCCATGCCAAAACCTCTCAAAAACCTCCAAGGGTTCTTAAGACTAACAAGTTACTACCAAAGATTTGTGAAAGGTAATGGCAACATAGCAGCTCTACTCACTGCATTGTTAAAGAAGGATGCCTTGTATGGAATGATGCTTCCACCAAAGCATTTGACAAACTAAAAGTGGCTATGTGCACCACTCTAGTTTTTTCTACTCCAAACTTCTCAAAGACATTCACTATTGAATGTGATGCTTCTGGATCTGGGTTGGGAGTAGTACTAATGCAGGAAGGAAGACCCATTGCATTTGAGAGTAATCAATTCAAAGGTAAGAATCTACAAAAACCTATCTATGATAAATAAATGATGGTTATTCTTCATGAAATTAATCAATAGAGGCCCTATCTAATGGGTAGACACTTTAAGGTGAAAATGGATCATGATAGTCTCAAATAATTTTTGGAGCAAAAGATTATCTTTTGAAGAAAAATAAAAGTGGGTAACCAAAATGTTGGGTTATGATTTTGAAATCATCTAAAATAAGGGTAAAGCTAATGTAGTAGTAGATGCACTATCTAGATGGGATACATCTATAGAAGCATTACTTTGTGCAATGTCCATGTTGCAAGCAGATTGGGTGGATGAAGCTAGGTTAGAATGGGAACAAGACAAGGATACATAGTTTCTAATTTAGAATCTCCAGCAAGGTACTTTAGCCTCTAAAAATTTTGAATGGAAAGGTAGTGTCATATGGTATAAGGTTAGGTTATAATTGTGTAAAGATTTGGAGCTTAAGAATGAGATTCTTATGGAGTTACATGCATCTCCAATTGGGGGACACTCAAGGTTCTTGAAAACTTATCATAGAATTAAGAAATAATTATTTTGGGAAGGACTCAATGGAGATGTACAAAAGTTTGTGGTAGAATGCTTGATATGCCAATAGAATAAAGGTGAGATAGTTAAGACCCCAGGTCTGTTACAACCATTAACAATTCTTAGTCAAAGGTGCGAGGAGGTTTCCATGGATTTCATCGCAAGGTTTCCTGGTTCTAAAGGTAAGAATGTTATCTTGGTCATTGTGGATAGGCTTAAAAAATATTCCCATTTTTGTGCTCTCTCACACCCATTTTTAGTAAGTATAGTAGCAGTTATTTTTTTGGAGGCAATTCTAAAATTACATGGAACTCCAAAAATAATTGTAAGTGATCATGATCCTATTTTCACTAGTAATCTATGGACTAAACTATTTTCCTATTTAAGTACTCAGCTAGCTCATAGTTCATCTTACCACCCCCAATCTAACAGATAAACAAAAGTGGTTAACAAATGTTTAGAGGGCTATCTCCATTGTTTTGTATTAGATAAACATGAATGATGGGGTAAATGGCTAGCACTTGTATAATGGTGGTATAACACATCTTTCCATACCTATTCTAAAATATCTCCACTTCTAGCACTATATGTTTACCATCCACCTTCCATCACTTCTTCATTAAAGGTGTAAACCAAGGTTCAAGATATTGAGGAGCATATTCAACATCAAGAAGAGGTTTTGGATAGTTTACAAAAAAAATCTAGCCTTGGCACAAAATAGGATGAAGCAACAAGTAGATCGACACCATAGTGAGTGAAATTTTAAGGTGGGTGACTAGGTATTTATATATTTGTAGCCTTATAAGCAGATGTCCTTGAAGTAATATAAAAAAGACAACAAACTTTCTCCTAAGTATTATGGCCCTTATCAGGTTCTATAAAAAATTGGAAGTGTGGCTTACAAGCTCGAGTTACCTCATTCATCTCACATACACACATTATTTCATGTTTCCTATTTGAAGAAGGTCATTAGATAGAAAGTTTCAACCCAGACAAAGCTCCTAGAACTAGATGAAGAAGGATGAGTCATTTTGGAACCAGAGAAGATCCTCTAAACACATACTAAGAGGTTGATAACTAGAGAGATTAGGGAATATCTAATCAAGTGGAAGAACCTAAGCACGTGAAGATGCAACTTGGGAAGGTGAATATTTTATGCAACAACATCTAGAGTTATTCAATATTGAGGACAACGTTGGTTTGAAGGGGAAGGGCATGCTACACCCCTAACCTATCACATGTATTAGGATAGGAATAGCTAACTTGTGGCTTCTTATCCCTCTTTGATGCTACATCACATTTCTCTATGCATCCATTTGGTTAGTAGGTCAGCCTATGGAGTAACCATGGCCTAGATAGACTATATATAGGAAGTAGTGGGTAATTATTTATCATCATATTGTGAATTTTGCTCTTATTGAAGCTTGTGGAGGTTGCCCCCTTGAAGTGGCTTGTCTATTATCATATATTATGATATTTTTCAGTCATATTTGGATCTATTTCTGCCATTCTACTTTATTGTTGAATTAAATTCATTACATTGAATCTCTTTTATTCTTATGTGAAGGTGGAGGATTGGGTATGTGTTGGGTAAGTATGGTTGTTATTTAGGTCAGAAGGGGTGGCATAGGAGTTTGATCTATTAATAGATCATCCTCATCATAAATTTAATGGATAAGAGTTTAGAGAGCTTTATAGTTCTCAATGCCATGTCCAGGTGTCTTATGATATAGACAAATCAAATTGTCATTGAACCATGATGGTTTAGGATGTGAAGGGTTGAAAGGTTTTATGGGTGGTAAGGCTAAAGAAGAGCTTCATAAAAACCTTTTTAGAATGGTTGACTATGAATTAGCTAAATGTGGTAAATATTTATTGTTTTTTACTTTAGGTGTTGATGTAGAAGGTTGTTTGGATGTGGGTTTGGTGATAGGTGCCTTAGGCAAGGTGGTATGATTTGATGGTTTTAGTTTATGAAAGATGGTTGATGAGCTAGAGGTAGAGGATGGAAAGATAGGTAACTTAGGAATCATTGGTGTAGTGAGGAGAGGTGTCTTATAAATCAAGTATGAAGGTGTGACCAATAAAGGTGGTGTGTTTTTGGTAAAAATAATGAGCTTCATGCTCAAGGTAGAGGTATGAGGGCCCAAAATGGAGGCTAAGTTTGAAGGAGGTAAAATATTGGGTTTTGGGCCTTTGGGTGGTTTTACCTATTTGGTTATTTTGGTTTTTAATTTTGAAGGGGGTTTTGTTATGTGGGTCTTACTTTCAATTGTTAAGCCCTTAGGTGGAGGAGAAGGAACGGTTCCTTTACCTTTGTCTTGGTTTTTGATAAAAGGTTCTAAAATTAGAGGTTGGGTAGATGAAGTTATCTTCTCTCATGAGATAGATTCCAAAGAGGGAGTGGATGGTTATATGATAGGGGAGGTAGGTTTAATATCCTCCAATGGAGGTGTGGGTATGATAGCTTCCTTTGTTTGGGTGTTCAAAGGAGTAGAAGGAAATTTATCCCTGTCCATTAGGGGGATGGGAAAAGAGGTGGTTGAGGTCATTTTTTCTTCAACAATGGGTTCATTAGTAACCACATTAATAGTATGTGCCTCATGGGATGGTTCTTATTTATTGTCATGATAAGGGGTAGAAATATCATGATTAGGAAAAGGCTTGCAGAATATGTCGAGGGCCTAGTTTGGTGGTGCATTGGGATTATCCAACATAAGCTTCCCCTTGTAAATGAATAATTAGATAAGGTATTTGAAGGTGTTGCACCTATTAATGTCATGTCTTATGACTTGGTGAAAGGAGTAATGGTCATTATCATTATAATAACCTAGTATGGGGTGAGAATCATCAAACTATTGGGGTGGCTTAATTGGTGGAAGTTGGATGATATTAGCTTTTAGTAACTTTTCCAAAATAGAAGGATAGGGCTTCCTAAGTAGAGTTAATTACTTATGAGTATTCTAAGTTTGGCTCTTTTGGTTTCAATATGAATAATTAGAGGAGTCAGAAGTTTGGTTCCTTGGGTTATGTTAATTGGTAAATAGTGGTGGCGTGGATTTGAGGAAAATAGCATTGGTAGTTGCTTTATTTTCAGTATTGGGAATGGTTTGGTTGTTTGTTTTGGAAGAAAAGGACTCATTAGTTTTGTAAGTTGAGTTCTTGCTCATTAAATCTAACCTTCCTTCATCAATGGATATATTCTCTAGTTTGTGAGCCATGGTAAAAGCTTCATCAAAGGTCTGAAAGTTTTGGACATGAAATGTAGATGAAATATGTTTTGCACATGTCTAAATGAAGAGCTCTATAAGCTCAAGTTAAGGAAATGAAAGGGAAAGTTGGCTGATTAGGATCCTCCAATGAGCCACAAAATTAGGTAATAGATTCATCTTTGAATTACCAAATGGAGTATAGGTCAGTAATATAAACTTTCTAGGATATATTGATCGAAAATTGATCCAAGAAGTTTTGCACTAAATGAGTGAAAGAGAGGATGGAATGTTTGGGTATGACACTATAACTAACCAATGTTAGTCTAGATAATGGCATAGGAAATGTATGAAGGAGAAGAGCATCATTATGGGAAATCAAGTAGCATGAATGCCTAAATGATCTTAAATGTTGTTGAGAGTCTTCTTTACTATTAAACTTAGTAAATTTTGGAATTTCCCACTGGGCCAGATAAGGTGTGATGGGGACCAAAGGGTGAATAGGATCATTATAAATTTGATCATAGGATAAGAGATTATGGGTTCCAAATATGGATGACTCAAGGGTAGTCATCTTGTCCATGATCAAATTCATGAATTATACTTGAGGTTGTTGGGATGCATAGTTATATGGTAGGTTTTGTTGAGATTGGGCAATGTGTGAATAACTAGTAGATGGTTGAGATGACTCTACATATTGGTATGTGGATGTTAATGGTTAGGTAGAGGTTGGTGGTTGGATATTGGGCATATTCCCTTGTTTTTTATGTGTGATCTAAGAATTTGACTCAAGAGAGGATAGTTAGTATTGTGTTAGTTTCAAAATGAGAACAAAATGAAAGAAACACACTAACTAGCATAACATCTCTAGGCCTAGACACTAGGGAGAACTTAGTTAACAAACATGAATAAAACACACAACTAAAATTAAAAATAAACCTTCTTTTACCTCCCTTGGATGCTCCAAAATTCTTATTGTAGTGGCTTGCTTAGTTTGTGCTCATGAATTCCTCATTAATGGAAGCTTGGTTACCTTCATCTCTCCTTGGCACCTTCGGCTTATGACTTGGCTTGGATTGGAATCAATTTGTCATGGTAACACTATTTTATTAAATCTTTATAATCAATTATGCATTATAAATTTGCATTATCAAGACTTATAAATTATGTTCATGGCCTCTCTATTTATAGATTTTTGAGATTAATCAGAATCAACCTAAACCATCCATCTTAGGATTAAGATGTGTGGCTAAGGATTAATTAAATTTTTAGAATTAAGTTTTTAATTATCTTCATCATGAAATTGGAATAAAGGGAAATTAATAGGCATGAAGGGCTTCATGGAAGGCAATGATGAGGCATGGAGGGCATGAATCCTGATATTTGTGGCATTTATGGCTTAGGGATGTCTTCTCAAGAAATGAGGTCACCTGATGATGTAGATATTCAATATTCATTTCTAAAAATAAGTATTCAACAAGTTTCCATAGAATTATTAATTATGCCTTGATTTGGATTAATTATCTCTTAAGAATGATTGAGCACTTTGTGCACAAATTATTCAAATTGATCAAAATGTCTTGTTATTGGTCCAAAATTTGATTAAATTAGAATTGGAAGTCACTATTAGATGTGTTGGACCCATTATCCCATTTAGGATGTTATCAACAAAAAATAATAAAGTTATGTGTCTCGTGTAATATATTTGATAGGAAATACTAATCTAGAGCACCCTAGTGCAAAATTGGCATTTTGACTTGAAATGATCTAATCAAAGTTAGCTGGCCCATAAATTGTATTGCCCCATTGAGGGATACCTTGGCCAAAATTTTCATTTTAATATAGTAGTTTCACATCATTTATCATGTTTTAGTGTTTTTAGGCCAAATTGTGCATTTTAGATGTAAATTGGTCAAAACCCTAATTAGAGGTTATTGGTGCCCAGATTTAGGTGTCTATAGTTTTCCCCTATTTGGGAAGGAAATGAAATCTATAAGAATAATAAAATCTTATCAAATAATGAAAAGGTCCTATATGCCTACAATTACAATGATGATAAACTAACTATATGATGCCCCCTTGAGGGAATAGTTGGCACAAGTAAGTTATAAAATGGTCCCTCAAAAAGAAAGAAGAAAACTAAGGAGACCAAAGAAAGGAAAGATGATGGGATGAAAACATAAAGATATTAAAAAAGTAGTCAAAATCATTAAGAATGCAATTGATATGGTGCATAATGGTTTTCCCAAAGGTATTTGTAAACATTATATCCCGATAGTGACAACATGGTATGTGAACATAATGATTTGTCCAAAGGTGGTTATAATCATTAAGAAGATGGAACTGTCCCAGTTAGGATAGAATAAAAAGAGAATACCATGCCTGTGTATGGGTATAAAAAGGGAAGTGGTGATAACATAATGATTTTCCCAAAGGTGGTTATAATTATTGAGAAATGCAGGTGGAATGGTGTGTAATGATTTGCCCATAGGCAGTTATAATCATTAGACCCTGATAATGGCAAACATGATAAACTTAGATGAGGATGACGATAACTTAACATAGAGGGTAATGATGAATTGAAACAACCTACTAGTAGGGAGATGTTCATCTAAACTAATAAAGATTGAAATTATTTCATGGTTAATTACTCTATTTGGGATATGATTGGGATTGAATCAAGATGTTGATGCTGAAGAGATACCTCCATTATTGAATAGACTTATTGAATTTGAGATTTGTTGTAGCACATGTCAGTAGGCATATGGTATAACATCATGAGGACTTGGTCAAAATATGCATAAGGACTAACTCCCATAATCCAATACTCAATATAAAGTAATGCACCAATGATATAAACTATTATGACAATGTAAACATATGAATATGGATAGATTCAAATATAAGTGAGGGTAAAGAATCACCCAATGAACACACATTAAATGAATCAAGGCAACAATGTTGAAAGTAAACAAACATGCACATAAACAAAATAACAAATAAATAAACAAAGAAACACTCAAAAGACCATATGAATAGTGCCCCTAGAAAATAGGTGACAACTTTAATAAATAAAAAAATGAAGGAAATAGAATAAAAGGAAAGGGGTGGTTGAGTTGTCTCCATATGCATTAGGAAAGTGGACGTTGCTGACATAGTTCCATGAATGTAATATCTAATTAAAAACATTAGGTCAAATATATTTATCTTAGGGAATGGAAAGGATGTGATAACTGAGGAAAAAAATAGAAAGGATGTGATAAAAGAATAAGAATGGTCTTAAAAAATGGCAAGTGCATGTGAAAAAAAGGTCAAAAAGGATGGGGAAACTAAATGACAAGTGATTTGCTTGTAACTTAGTAAGGGTTCCCAAAATACTTAAGGCAAAGAAGTGTTCAATGTTTTTGTTCTTTTCTAATGATTTTTAGAATTTTTTTGGTATTATTTTAGAGTATCTCAACTCAATCAAGAATTATGAGACACTAAATGGTTCAAGCTCACAAAATGGTGAGATCATTTAAACTAAAGTTGCTCACAAAATAGTGAGAGCATTCAAAATTAGGTTGCTCACAAAATGGTGAGAGCATGGGGAAAAGGGTGACTGAGCTAACCTCAAAAACTATTGAGTGTTACCTACATAGTCCCAGAGTAGGACCTCAAGTCATTGTAGTTCTGCCCTTACAACAAAGGAATTTAACTAGTGTAGTGGTCAATTCAAAAAAATAAGCACAATTGGTAAAAAGGCATAGTACGACATAAGAAATGGTAAGTTGGTATGCCAAGGCTTAATAAAAAAATGTTTCCCCTAGTTTTCCCATAGTTGGTTATAACTAGGACACAACAGCAAGGATAAATGGTACTAAGTTGCCCAAAGGTGGTTATAGTTAGTAACTAGACTAGTGATAAGAAAAAAATAACAAATGAAGGATGTAACTACCAAAACTTCTGCCACACTACTCCAAAATATGAGCTCTATTTGAAGTAACTGAACTAACTAATGAAACTAATCAGATATCTTGATGCTAAAAAGTCAAATGGGCTAGGTTATAGAAAACACTGGGTTGATAGAATGGAAGCAGAAATTGGATACGGCCAAGAGGATGGATAAGGATGATATTTATATAAATAAGAATAGTGATAAAATGGCATAACTAAAATGGTCCTTATAGACAATATGCCTTAGTGCTCAATCATAATACTACTTGAGATGAATAATATTTATTGGATCAAGAAGTTCATCTCCATCTAGTGTGACAAGTTTGTATGCTCCTGATCTATAAGCTGTAGTAATGATGAAAGGCCCTATCCAATTTGGGTTGAATTTTTTATACTTCTCATTCATGGTATTCTTTTGGTTTTATTTAAGAACAAGATCACTAAGTTTAAATTTGCTATACATAACACACCAATTATAGTGGCCTTTGAGTTGGTTCTGATATGCTTGAAGATTTTTGAGCATAGCTATGTTTTTTTCATCAAGTAGGTCTAGCTCTTGCAGGTGAGCTACTTGATAGTCATGATCATCCAAGACATATTTGAAAGATATGTACAATGAAGGCAATTCAACCTCAATGGGAAGGATGGCCTCAGTACCATAAACAAGTGAGTATGGAGTGGCTCTTATGGGGGTATGATGATTGGTATGGTATGCCCCAAGGGTAAAGAATATTTGTAAGTGCCAATCATGACTGGCATCATTGACAATATTTTTGATAATATTTACAATGGTTTTATTTGATGCTTCAGCTTGGCCATTACCTTGAGGGTAATATGATGTAAAAAATGTTATGTGATGTTATATTTAGTACATAGCTGATTTACATCCTTCTTGAATGATCCTTCATTATTAGATATAATGTTAGAGGGTATACCATAGTGGCAAATTATATGATTGAAGATGAATTTATAAATTTGCTTTCCAATGACATAAGTGAGGGTTATAGCTTCAACCCACTTAGTGAAATACTCAGTGGTGGTAAGGATATATTCATGGCCATTAGATTAAGTGGGGTTAATCTTCTTAATGATTTAAATTCCCCATATATAAAATGGCCATGTTGTCAACATTAGTTTTATAGTTTTTACTGAGGCATGAATAAGATTAGCATGTCATTGACATTTGTCACACTTTTCTACATATGTAAAATCATCTGCATCCATTGTGGGCCAATAATAACCATTACATAAGATATTTTTGGATAGGACTACCCTATTAGAATGAGCTCCAAATAATTCTTTTTGAACTTCTCTTAATTCTAGTGTAGACTCCACCAAAGTTAAACAATGAAGTAGATTTCCATCAAAATTATGATAGTAAAGGGTGGATCCAAGTAGAGTATAATGAGTGGAATGATGAATGAAGGCTTTGGTTTTTTTATTGAGATAGGATAGATGGTAGAACATGGTTATGAAGGTATTTGTAAAGGTCTAAGTACCATATAGAATTAGGACCAATAATATCACAAACCATTGCAATGGTTGAAGGTTCATGAGCTGGTGTTGATAAAATTTTGATGAAGAACTGATACTCTCTATCTTTATCTATTTTTCAAATTAGAGAGCCAATAGTATCAATGGTATCTACATTTTTATTACTATCCCTTGGTATGTGCTCAAACTGAGTGTTAGCAATTTATTGCTTAAGAGCGTTTACTATGGCTTTATATAGAACTAGATTATCATCTTTGGTCTAAAAATGATCTGTGACCTGATTGATGATTAACTAAGAATCACCATAAACTTAGAGATGAGATATGTTCCAATACACTACCTATCAAATTATTACAATATGTGCTTCATACTCGACCATGTTGTTTATACAAGAAAAGTTGATTCTAAATGATTTAGAGATTAGATCCCCCTATGATTTAATAAATAATAGTCCTAACCTAAATCTACATGTAGTAAATGAACCTCAAAATGCATCTTCCAACATTGTTTCTCAAGGGGTGTGTCAATGATAGTCATTATGGATTCATTAATAAATTAAAATGTGAGTGGTTATGGGTTTGTGAGAGGTGATTTTATAAGTTTATCTACAAGAACTTGTCCCTTGATTGCCTTCTGATTGACATACTCTATGTCAAAATCACTAATAAGAATGATTCATTTAGCCATTCTACCTTTTAAATTTATTTTAGATAGTACATACTTGAGTGGATATAATTTTGAAATGACCAAGGTCTTTTTATTTAACATGTAATGGCACAATTTTTGAGCTATAAAGACCATGGCTAGACAAACTTTTTCAATAGGTGCATATTTATGTTTATATGTAACCAAGGTAAGACTTAGGTAGTATACAACATTATCTTTTACATTGTCATCATGTTGATCCAAGAGTGCCCCTAGAGCATAGTCAGTAGCTAATAGGTATAACAAGAATGGCTTTCCTGACATAGGATGTAATAACATAGGCAGTTTAACAAGATAGTCTTTAAGTTGTTGAAAAGCTATTTGATAGTGATCATCCCAATGAAATACAACTCCCTTATTTAGAAGGTGTGTAAATGGATGTCACTTGTCTACTAACTAAGATATGAAGCATCTAATTGATTGGATCTTACCCTATAAACTATGGAGTTACTTTAAATTGGTTAGTGGTGACATCTAAGTTATAGCATGAACTTTAGATGGATTGACTTTAGTACCTCTATGAGACATGATGAAGCCAATTAATTTTCTTAAATTTACACTAAACACATATTTATTTGGATTGAATCTAACTTTGTACTCCCATAATATTTCAAATATCTTATGCAGCACTACTGGATGATCAGCCCATGTTTTGGATTTTCCTAATATGTCATCGACATAGTATTCAATAATATCATGTATCATATCATGGAATATAACATTCATGGCCCTTTTATATGTAGCTCTAGCATTCTTAAGTCTAAATATCATTACTTGATGACAAAATTTTCCCCATGGAGTGGTGAATGTTGTTTTATGTTGGTCTTCTAGTGTTATTCTAATATGGTTGTATCCTAGAAATCCATCCATCAGTGAAATCATTCATAACCTAACATGGATTAAATTATCATTTTGATATTAGGTAATGGAAAATAATATTTAGGACAAGATTTGTTCATGTCTCAAAAATCAATACAAATTATGATCCCTTTAAGTTTTTTACTAATAGGTACCACATTAGAGATCCATTCTAAGTAGTCAATGGATCTAATACATCCTACTTATAAGAGTTTTTCCAACTCTTTCTTTACCAATATTGAAATGAAATAATGAATCTTACGTAGATTTTTTTTTACTATTTTGACATCAGGATTAACCACAAGGTGGTGTAGAACCAAGGTGGGATCTAAACCTGGCATGCCAGAATAGGCCCTGCAAAGTTATCTATAAATTCTCTCAATAAAGTTGTAAAGACTTCATGATCCTCCTTAGTGAGGGATGCACCTAACTAAATCCATTTTAAGTCTGATTGAGTCTAGATATTTACCTCTATTGTATCTATGACTAGAATGGTTGAACCATCTTCTAGGATAGTAGGCAATGAATTGACTATTGGATTTTGTCAAGGTCCTCTGTTAGGACTTGCTCTTCAACTTCTCCTAGGCATGATGAATCTGAGTCCCCTAATAAGAGATATGGCCATATGACAAAAACAATAATAAATTATTGAAGAATTTGATCAAATACTTATTTCTCAAAGTTAAACTCACGTCCACAAGCATGTTCATCATTGGTGGTCTCTTGGTCTACATTCAAAGAAGAATAAACTCATCCATCTAATGGTGCTTGAAACAAGTTTTCACCACTAGACTGGCCTTTATATTTACTTTTTCCCTAGTCAAAAAGTGCCTCAAAGAGGTTTTCACTTTGGGACCTCAATGTTTTACTTATTTTTGGCTAAGGGTGTTCACTCACTCTCCAAAATATGCTATAGGATCCAATGTAATTGACAATCTTGACTTGTGATCTCTCAATAGAATTTTGTCTCTAAGGCCTAATAAGTCATAAAATGCCTCATCATTCTAAAACTCATCAATCGATGGAATTGATTTTTATTGGTCCCAATCTATCAGTTGGGAATAATATAATGCCAATGGGTTACGATGAATAACCAAGGTAAGGGTACAAATGGATTTATTATCAAATAGGTTGGTTTTAGCTAGGTCATCAAAGGTGAGGCTATGGTTAGACTCTGCTTTGCTATTAGCATCATCATAACTCACTAGTGATGGAGTTTGAATAAGATATGTGGGGTCACCCCCATGCAGTTTAAATCCAAGTTCATAATGTCTTTCATACTTAGTCATAGAAATTAGTTTGATGGTTCCTTGTTGATTTCGTCTGAGGCCTCTTCCTTCATAATTGTGATGTGATGATCCTATTGGGAATAAGATAATTTATACTTTTATAACAATCAGCTTGGTTTTCATTGTGTAATCATGATTCATCCCCTTTAAGAGGGTTGAGTTTTAGGCCAAATGTTAGTAAAAATGTGACAGGTCCCTTGTATTTGTTACTTTTTTTCCTATGTATATGTGGAGTGACTTTAGGTCACCCAAAGGTTTTCAAATTTTGAGGAAGATTATCAATATGAAATGTATCATGGGTCACTACTCTCCTAGTCCATTATCTAAAATGATGCAATGATTAGAAGCTTTAAGAGGTGACATGTGGGAAAGGGAATCCAAGGTATTAAGATCTATGCAATTATCTGGTGAAGGATCAATAAGTATAACCTTTCCTTTATCCTATTTGAAACTTAGATTCATGCCGTACTAATATTTATAGCTTTGAAATTTGGCCTCAAGATGTTTGTAGTATATTGGGAATAAGATAATTTATACTTTTATAACAATCAGCTTGGTTTTCATTATGTAATCATGATTCATCCCCTTTAAGAGGGTTGAGTTTTAGGCCAAATGTTAGTAAAAATGTGACAGGTCCCTTGTATTTGTTACTTTTTTTCCTATGTATATGTGGAGTGACTTTAGGTCACCCAAAGGTTTTCAAATTTTGAGGAAGATTATCAATATGAAATGTATCATGGGTCACTACTCTCCTAGTCCATTATCTAAAATGATGCAATGATTAGAAGCTTTAAGAGGTGACATGTGGGAAAGGGAATCCAAGGTATTAAGATCTATGCAATTATCTGGTGAAGGATCAATAAGTATAACCTTTCCTTTATCCTATTTGAAACTTAGATTCATGCCGTACTAATATTTATAGCTTTGAAATTTGGCCTCAAGATGTTTGTAGTATATTGGGAATAAGATAATTTATACTTTTATAACAATCAGCTTGGTTTTCATTATGTAATCATGATTCATCCCCTTTAAGAGGGTTGAGTTTTAGGCCAAATGTTAGTACAAATGTGATAGGTCCCTTATATTTGTTATTTTTTTTCCTATGTATATGTGGAGTGACTTTAGGTCACCCAAAGGTTTTCAAATTTTGAGGAAGATTATCAATATGAAATGTATCATGGGTCACATACTCTCTTGGTCCATTATCTAAAATGGTGAAATGATTAGAAGCTTCAAGAGGTGACATGTGGGAAATGGAATCCAAGGTATTAAGATCTATGTAATTATTTGGTGAAGGATCAATAAGTATAACCTTTCCTTTATCCTATTTGAAACTTAGATTCATGTCATACTAATAATTATAGCTTTGAAATTTGGCCTCAAGATGTTTGCAGTATTCATATGGGTTTAAATCTCTTGGAATATTCAGTTCCATCCCTGAGTGGGAAAACTTGATGCATTGGTGCAACATTGATAGGAATGCATGAATCTCATGCAACTAAGGCCTGCCTAGAAGTATATTAAATGATAACTCAAGATCAAGAACATGGCAAAGTGTATCATTGGTCAAATTCCCAATGATAACTAGAAAACTAATGGTACCTTATGATTCTCTTTCTTGATTATCATAGGCTTTGATGGCTATCATTTTTGGTTGGAGATCTACCATTATGTACCCAAAAAGCTCGATGAGCTCTAGAGACACTATGTTGAGGTGATCCATTGTCTATAAGGACACATTTCACTTTATATCACTTTAGATAAAATTCTATGTATAATGGATTATTATGGAGTGGGCCAAGGGAAGACATATTGCTTTGGTTGAATGTGACTTGTTCGGCTAGAACTAGGTGTCCAACCAAAGTTTGAAATTTATTAGGGGATATGTCACTAGCAATAGTGTATTGGGTCAAAAACTCATTGAAGATGTTCTTGTGGATTATTTATGTTCACAACAAATCTAAAATATAAATTTTTGTTGGTTTCTTCTATAATTATTCCACAATATCAAACTTCTTATCTTGGTTAATAATGAATGGTTTATTCTGAGGTTGAATACTTGGTTGGATGACAAGAAAAGTGGTAGATGGTTGTGTGCCTAGGATAGTAATCATTGACCTATGAGTTATGACTACATAATTAATATTAAACACAAGAATATTATTGCTAACCAATGTTGAGAATGGTGTGGGACTAGATAGGATAAGTCTCATCAATTGGTGCACTCGTATGTGGTCACATGGCAAGGATGAGTTATCGATATAAGGTCCAAAGGGGGAAGTCCTAGTTTTCTAGTTTGCCTATATGTACTCTTAGGTCAAACAAGGATTATCCATGAAATTTGGTTGAATGTTATTGTTTAACAATGGTGTAGGCTAATTAGTGATTGGTCTAGGATTAATGGAGATGGTATTAATACTACCCCCTACAATATGACCTACAACCCTATTGTAGTCATGTGCAACTGCATATTAAGTTTGTTGTTTATTATCATTCTAACATTGGTTTTATCCATTGTTATATCATTGTGGGTTCTACTATTTATTTTGTTGATTATGTTTGTTTAGCCTTTGATTTTGATACTGTTGATTTTGTTATTGCACTGGCCATTGTTATTATTATTGATGATTATTTTTCTATTGTTGATTGTTATGTCAAGGAAAGGGGTTTTGATAAATCCCAAGAGTTTGATTAGAATTAGAAGCACCATTATCCAATTGTATCTCCCCATTCTCCAACATATTCTCAATTAAATGCTTGATTTGGACACATCTTCATAGATTATGCCCATTGACCTAATGATAGTCACATAATTCATTTTCATGGTATCAATCAAGATAAGGAATGTCTTACAAATAATGCTTTGGTATAGGCAAACTAATCATATTAGCAATAGAAATCTTGAAAGATATAGATTCAATAGGTTCTCTTATGTCACTAAAGACATGATGTCCAGGCATGTTTCTCCTAGGAGGAAGGGTTTGCAATGCTAAAGGCTATTTTATTTGTTGTGAAAATCTTTTTTGTTATGATTACAACATTGGTTAGAGAGGTTATTGGGTAAGAGTAAGACAAAAGATGTTAAAAATGATGTTTGCACCATTTGGAAATGATGGGGTTCAGTTAATCCATTTCCCATAACATTCCTATTGTGATTGAATTACTTCAGTCTTTCTTGGTTATTAACCTATGTTGGTTGTGATACTTGAACTTAAATGAGATGTTGATGTTGGCCATTTCCTTGATTGGTACCTTGATTTTTATTAGTTGAATTAAGCTTGATGATTCTTATATTAATGATTTCTCACTCAATCAACAAGCCTTTGTCGATGATGTCATTGAAAGTATGCACACATTGTAGTTCTAGAAGATAAGCTATCTCACTATGAAAATTTTTAGTAAATAGAGTGGCTAATTATCTATCTAGTAAACTATGGGTGAAATGGCTTGTAAAGGCTCTCCATCATTGTAAATAACATGCAAAACTCTCACCAGTATTTTACTTTGCTTGCATTAAGTCCACTAATAAAATCTCATGCTCAAGATTATAGGAAAAATGCTACACAAACTTATCAAAAAGATCATCAAAATCCATTACTAAATTTTTATGAAAATTTAAAAATCACTTTAAGGCTTGTCTATCCAAGCTCCTTGGAAAAAAAGCAAAAGGTATATGTTGTTATATGCCACTGGTTGACATGTGACAAAGAATTCAGTTAAATGGGACTTAGGGTCACCTTTCCCTTTGTATTTGTCAAATTTTAGTGGTTTATATCCTAAAAGAAATGGTATATATAAATACTCCATGTTGAATTGATAGGAACATAGGTCATCTAATTTAAACTTTTTAGTTTGTTTCCCAGTCTAAATGGCAACAATTGCATCCTTCATCTATTATAATTCTTAGGATAGAAAATTGAAAGGAACATTGGTTTGAGGGAGAATATTGGTTTAGGTAGATGGTTGGGAGGTCACAAGTGGGACACTTTGACCAGGGTATGATGGAAATACCTATTGGGGTATATTGGTTTGGTTGGGTAATAGACCAAGAATATGCATACGTAGATTAAGATGTACTTGAATTGCACATTTAGTAGTGCAATATTCTAGTTTGGGATGGCAATAAAGGTTTGACTTGGAGGATTTTGTGGTTGGGATGGAGGGATATAACTATAATATTCATATTATGGGTGAAAAGGGACATGTTATTAACTAAATGAACCTTATTATTGAGTGGAAACTTATGGACCAAGACCCTATCTCTAAATTTGTGGCATATTTTAAACCAATGGTTGTCTAGTAGGTTCTTGAGAAACATGAGGACCTCCTTATTGCATGAATCCCTATGGGGAAGTGATAACACTTTATAGATTTGGTATCTATCACTGACCAATATTTGCATGTTGTTGACTAGTCATTGCTTAGTTTTGGATTGGCATATTAGTCTATGACTAAAGAGGTATGTTTTTCATTACCTGGCAAGGTGAATGATTACTTTCCCTTTATTGAGGTGGTAATGTATTTGTCCTCTACTATGTTGATACACTAGATTGTGCCTATTGTTGTGGAATACCACTCATTATTTGTTGAGGAGTAGGATTCATCACATTTTGTCATTGAGGCATGACATTGGACATTTTTTGATTACCTAATCCCTTATGTTGTACACTTGAGGAAGTAGCTCATTTAGGTTGGGATGTAAAAACTCATATTCCTTGGTATGATGATCTACTCATGGAATTAACTACAAGCACATGTTGTTGGCTAGTTGTTTGTGCATTAGTACCACTTTGATTAGAAGTAGATGTTGTTTGTACATTGTCTACTGCATTTGTCTCACTATTTTATATAGATGTTGAAGATGATTCTTCAATAATGGGTATATGCATCAAGTTATCTATCAAATCAATTTGTATGAATGGGTTAGAACTTAGATTCTCTTGTCTAGTTAACTCTATCAACACTCTTGTTGAAGGAAATAGGTCAATAAGAGGCTTACTTACCATGTTCATCTGATTGAAATTACATGCTAGATTCAAGTAGGTTTGATATGATGTTTGCATATGGTTAAAGTGATATTCCATGATGTGTTTACCTTGATTAGATATATTAGGGTCTTGATACATTGTTTGGACTAGAGCCATAGGATTGCTAGAAGAAGCCTATTAATTGTAAATGTTTTTGTGGGGCACTTTTACTAGACTTGGTAAATTTTCATGGGGGAATTTTGCTAGAAATTTGGCCCCTACCTCTATAGCTCTAACCAAAATCTCATATTTATTCTCTAATAAATGTCTCTCAAACAAAAATGAATAATATGTGAAAGTTGTATTAGTAGAATATGACTATTGAATAACTAGCTTGTCCACTATGGATATTATATCTAGGTATTATGTGGTTTGTTTTTCAGCTTGTTTTGAATAAGGTGGTGTGTTAACCAAATAGTTATCTAAGGGATCTGGGTTTTGTGCCCCTGATTGAGTATTATAAGAGGGATAAGAATCCATCTCATAAGCAATATTATCCACGTAGGGGTCTTGCACCATTTCTTCATGTGCAACTACATTACTAATCCCTAGATTATACATGAGTCTACTATGAGTGTAGGAATACATATTACGATCCATAGTCAATGCTTTGTGATAAAAGGTCAAAGATTTTTTCAAACTATTAAAAAATAACGTCTAAAATATATGATGTTCCAACCTGGTCTAGATTCATCAAAAGGATCAAAAGGTTTAGTCAAGGATTTGTGAGGAAACAAGATAGCATGAAGTAACTAACATTTCACTATTCACACAAATATAAGCAAGTAAATGGACTAAAAATCAAATTTCCAAACTCTAAGGTCAAAGTGTTTCAAATCAGTCTAATCTAGGAAATTAAAAGTTGCTAGGTCTTTTGGCCAAACGCGGTGTCAAAAGCTGGGCTCAAATAAGGCACGTGTTAGGACTTGGCCAAATGGCATCAAAAGCTAGATTTTGAAAATAGATGAAAGTTTTAATATAATGGATTTGAAACACTTCTAACCAAACACTAGGCATTTGATTCTTGGTCATAAACTTGATCAACTATGTATAAGGTATGAAACAAAAGGCACTTTAGAGATAGTTTATTTTCTCAAAAAAATTGGTTATTTTAACAAATAAGATAGACAAAAGTGAATGGTATAATTGTGCTTTAGACAAAGGTTCACAAAAGTATACTCAGATTGGTCTGAAAATATATGAATAAATTTGAATTCTATTTAAGAGGGTCTATGAAATAATATTTAAAATGTTTTGGGAAGCGTAATGATGCTACACTACCTAAAAGGTGTGACAAAAAAGTTTGTTTCAAAAAATCTCTAAGGCAAAGATAGTTTCCCATAATTTTGATAGCATAACACTACTTCTCTTAACTCAAAATGTTGTGGTGCATAGACTCAAAGTGCAAGTGTTTAGCACAAAATGGCTTAAGTCTATCAAATGATGATAATGATCTTCAGTCTAAAATGACCTTCAACCCAAATTGTAAATTGAACCTAAGTTCCCTCAAGTTTAGTATAAATGGTGAACCCACTTAATATATCAACCCTATGAAATTATAAAGGTACAATTTTGAATTTAGATTATAAGTGAAGGACTTAAACAACCTTGGTAAAGGTCTAGACTCAATTGGGTAGCATAACTATGCCAAAGTGGATGACATGACTCCCAAGCTTTTGATGAACTTTGAATAAGAAAAATTGATGATCTCACATAGGTAGCATAATGCCTCTTTGTTCAAAGGAAAATGAGGACCATCTATTTGGTTTGAATTGTTTGTTTACACCATGTTTTAACTTCAAATAAGACTTTAATCTAGGACAAGACTCCACTGATTAATCACTCTTAGACTCTAAACTAACAAGGTTGCTTGGTATTGTTGGAATCCATCAATATACGTCATTTAAGAAGATTTTTAAGTGTTCATCCAAAAGTAAATGTGAATTATATAGTAGTTTTTTTACACCCCACCCTGCTTCTCTCAAATATTAGTAATATGACATAGACTTTGAGGTGCACCTTGCACTAATAATACTTCTATGGAAAATGGGGAATTGTCTAAGATATAACAAGTTTTTGAACATTCTAGGGGAATCAATTACACAATGAATTTCACAAAAAACAATGCAAAATAAAAGCATAAATTTTGGGTCTATATCACATGGCTTATTGTAAAAAGGTCTAATCTTTTTTGTAGCCACTACATCCTATTATTTGCTCAGTGTAGTGTGATGTCCAAAGTGCCAGTACATCATGTGTGCAACTCTAATTAGGTGACAAATGAATTTAATGATGGGAGGTGAAACCTTGGGTCAAATCTTCTCTAAAGAACTCATGGGAGGTGATGAAGTCCCCCTCATAAGCCATCTTTGCATAAAAATAAAGAAAACATGAAAGTAGAAAGACTTTTGGGTCATTTTCAAGGTCACCCAAACTTTGATGAGTTTTTGGGTAGTGCTTTAGATGACTTTATTTCTAAGCCTTGGACTAGGATAATTTCAATAGGAATGGCACTTTTGATTCCAAGGGTTCCCTAAAGGGGACAAATGGAAGAGCATACATGTAACACCCCTCTTTTTTCCAAACAAAAATTTAATCTAAACAATTAAGTGAATACAAAAAGCTTTAAAAAGGTGAGTTCATGTTAATATCAAATGGGAAATAAGGTGGTTTTCATTTGATCCCTTGGTCTTAGTTGCAAAATTTGAAAACATTCACCATAAACATCTAAATTTTTTGTTAAACACCAAAACAAAGTTCCTAATTGATTTTTAAGCATGAAAAAGGTGATATAAACATGTTTTTAGAAAATTTAAAACTTGGTCCTACAACAAAAATGTTAGCATGTCCTTTAGCCTTGAATTTATTTTAGGTTTGAAACAATGAACTTTAAGAAAAGAGCTCTCAGGTTTGTGTTTTAAGAAAAACATAGTGATGGACATTGGTTATATAACCGATGATGGTTAAATTTTCTAAATGATGATGGTTATCTAACCAACATCAGTTATACCAATGTGACTAATGATAGCTATCCAACTGATGTTAGTTTTACTAATCGATGTTAGTTAATGTGTAAACCTGTGGTAAAAAAATGGAAAAATAAAGTTATAAAATTAATTTTTAAGAGTTTTAATCATCCAAATGAAGATTTTAAAGCTAAAAATGATCTTCTTCATGTGTGGGATGTGTCTAGTCCCACCAGGTATGCCATATGTAATCTAGGAATTTGACTTAGGAGAGGATGGTTAGTATGGTGTTAGTTTCAAAATGAAAACAAAATGAAAGAAACACACTAACTAGGATAACATCTCTAGGCCTAAACACTAGGGAGAGATTATTTAACATATATGAATAAAATACACAACTAAAATGCAAAAAAAAACCTCTTTTACCTTCCTTGGATGATCCAAAATGCTTTTTATAGTGGCTTGCTCAATTTTTGCTCATGAAGTCCTCATCAATGAAAGCTTGGCTATCTCCTTCTCTCCTTGGCACCTTTGGCTCATGGATTGGATTAGCTTGGAATCAATTTGGCATGGTAACACTAGTTGCTTAAAGCTTTGTAATCAATTCTGCATTATAACTTTACATTATCAAGACTTATAAATGATGTTCATGGCCTCTCTATTTATAGATTTTTAAATTGATTAGAATCAACCTAAACCATCCATCTCAGGATTGAGATGGGTGGCTAAGGATTAATTAATTTTTTGGAATTAAGTTTATAATTATCCTTATCATGAAATTATAAGGGGAAATTAAGATGTATGGATGGCATCATGGAAGGCATTAATGAGGGATAGAGGGCATGAATCTTAATATTTGTGGCATTTATGGCCTAAGGATGTCTTCCCAAGAAATGAGGTCACCTGATGATGCAGATATTCAATATTCATTTCTAAAAATAGTATTCAACAAGTTTGCATGGAAATATTAATTATGCCTTGATTTGGATTAAATATCTCTTAGGCATGATTAAGCACCTTATGCACAAATTACTCAAATTGATCAGAATGTCTTGTTATTGGTCTAAAATTTGATTGGATTAGAATTGGAAGTCATTATCAAGTGCATTGGATTCATTATCCCATTTATGATGTTACCAATAGAAACTAATAAAGGCATGTGTATCGTGTAAGATATTTGATAGGAAATAGCAATCCAGAGTACCCAAGTGCAAAATTGGCATTTTGACTCGAAATGATCTAATCAAAGTTAGTTGGCCCTTAAATTTCATTACCCCCTTTACAGATACCTTGGCCAAAATTGGCATTTAAATATGTTAGATTCACATCATTTAGTGTGTTTTAGTGTTTTTAGTCCAAATTGTGCATTTTAGGTGGAAATTGGTCAAAAGCCTAGTTGAATGTTATTGATGGCTATATATAGGTGTCTACATTATGAAGATAGCTAAAGGTTGTATGTTGGGTCAGATTGGTGGTTAGGTTAGTAGCCAATCGAAGGGTGGTGACTCTTGTGTTGATTAGTGGTAACATGGAGGGTATAGACACCACAAATCTTGTAAGTGGAGTATTCTTTAATGGATTAGAGGTAACGAGATGAAGATGGGTAACACTAGATGTAGGCACTCCTATTGTGGGGGAGTGATTAGTCAAGGTATAAGGGAAGTGGTAGTTGGGGTTGGTAGATTAGTTTTGAGGGAGTTTTTGGTTGATGATAACATTCAAGAAACTAAATGTTGAGTAGTTCTTGTGGTAATGGAGGTATTCCCCATGAGGTGGAGAGGAATGCCATAAGGTGGATCTATGGGTGGGGTCAAAATTGAGAATTGGTAAGATGTGGTTTTTAGGTAGTGTTTTAAGGTTGCATGATTATTGCTTAGGAAAATGGTAAAATTTGCATCTCCTGAGACTACTTGAGTAGGACTTACTGAAGAGTGAGGGGATTCTATGGGTTTAGAAATGTGTTCTATGGATGAAGAGGTGGAAGTTGGTGATGGTTGATTTGGTGGTGGATTTTGTTCTATGAGGTCTTTTTGTTGTTGGTGAGTGAGAACCATAAGAGAAGATAAGAAAAGTGTGATTCATTCTCACACTCAAAAAAAGAGAAATAAAAAAAGACTCAAGATAAATAATGCATTCACTAAAAGTGAATTAAATTCCAGGATTATTTTTAATCTTTCTTTTGGCTTATGCCTTAGAAAAGTGGTTATGGTTAATTTGGTGGTGGGTTTTGTTTTGCGAGGTCTTTTTGTTGTTGGTGAGTGAGAACCATATGAGAATATAAGAAAAGGATGATTCATTCTCATACTCAAATAAAGAGAAATAAAAAAAAGACTCAAGACAAACAATGCATTCACTAAGAGTACGTTAAATCCTAAAATTCTTTTTAATATTTCTTTTGGCTTATGCCTTAGAAAAGTGTGAAGAGGAAATTGGCTTGAATAGGTCCTAAACAAGGTAGTCTATGTTTGGTTTTATGTTTAGGCACTCAATATAAGTTTGTATGGGTTTAAGTACATGGCCTAGTACTTGGGGCTTGCTCCCCTCACATCACAATCTTACAGTCAGTGTGGGTGCTTAGCTAATATGTACCAGTTTTTAGAGTTTATACTTAGCCAAAGAACTATGTTGGTTATCCCCTTAGTGATTAAATCCAAGTAATATAAATTAGAAAGGGTAATGTGATCTACTAGGTGATGAAATCCTAGTTGGGCCTTGCCTCAAGTGTGTTTTGATTTTTTTCGTGTTTTTTTTATGCAAGTGGTTTGGTTTGTGTAACATTTATGAACTATGATTAATTCATAATGCTTTTAATTAAACTAGGTGAGCTAAAATCAAGCAAGCAATCAATGGATACACTCAATTTTAACCAAAAGATTTTTTTTGATTTATTTGAATGAAGACAAGAACAACTAAAATGCACATAAATACAACATTAAAATGCAATCCTAATCCTATGATGAATGTTCTTTTCTTTCTTTTTAGAAATGTAATAAAATTTAATTTTTTCTAAAAAATACAACTAAAACTTCTTTTTTTTTTTCCTTTTTTTGTAAATAAAGAAGCTTAATTTTATAATAATTCAACTATATTAATTTCACTAATGCAATTATAAATGTCTTAAAACATCTAAGAACCCAAAAAAACTCAAGGGTCCCATCAGGAATGCCAAAATGTTTCTATCTAATTTTTGCTTTTTCTTAAGTGTGAAAAGAAAAAACTAGTTAAGAAGGGTGTGGAAGAATACTTTTTGAATGTGTGCACATTGAATCTAAGTGATTGTAGAGAGATCCTCTTTGGCTTGATAGGATGACCTGCAAATAATAAAACACTTGAGGCTTATTGATGTGGTTGATGATGTGATGAGGGAATCCTTCGACAATTTTGGTAGAGTTTTGTTGCTTTGAATTCTTTTCCTCCAATATGTGGATGACCTCAATAATGATGACCTCATTCAAAGACCTAAAACAAGATGTTAATAACTAAATATTAACTTGCCACTTAACCTTGGGTGAAGGAGAGGGGGGGTATTTATAGCATGTGTTGTCAATAACCATGTCAAAAGGGAGAATAGTAGAAGTATGGTGCCATTTTTCAAGTGGGATCATAAGTGGGAATTAAGGATAAGGGTGGTGGTATTATCACTTCAAAATTGTGTCCCCCACTTGATAAAGAGTCGAAAATAGAGTGGGAATCATGCACATGGGCTCATATGGGTTCAAATTACTTTCCACCACTCTCTTTCATATTTTAGCTAAGTGCCTAATGAATTTTAGCACAATTCTCCATGTGGGTTCATTAGTGGTCATTAAAGACAAGGGGGTGAGATTCCCATATAGATAATTTGTCATAGGACTTTGTTGATTTGTCTCCCAACTTGCTAAAGAGTCCAAAATGGAGTGGGAATCATGCACATGGGCTCATATGGGTCCAAAATATGTTTTCCCACTTACTCTCATCTTTTCCTAAGTCTTATAAATATTTCCCATGATTTTTTTTACCATTTTATAAGTGGGATGATGGTAAATTTTAAATACTTCCAAGGGGGACCCTTGTGGTGCTTAATGATGTCATTAGGTACCTTAGATGAGGGTCCCAAGTGGGGTATGATGTCTCACTTCAAGCCACCTCATTTTTAATTCATGTCACTTACCAAATAACTTGATATATCACATTTCATGTCAATTTTCATATCATATGCCATGTCACTTGCCATGTCATCTTGAATAGTGACAATGGGTCCCATGGTAAATAGTGATAGTGAATAGTATTTATGAATAGTAATTTTGAACAGTACTATATCAATAGGAGAATAGTGATTTGGTTAGGTTAAGAGGGGTTAATTAAGGGTTAATAATTTTAAGGGGTCTTTATGGGGTCCCAATGCATTTAGTCATAAAAAACTATAAATGTGTAGTTTTTTAGTGTTTATACTTGTATGCCTTAAATGTGTATCTTTGTGCATTGTCACTGCCTCATTAAATACTCCTAATGGATTTTTTGGTGAAGTGATGTGTGGTTAAAATGGTCACTTCCAACTCCTTTTTGGGTATATTCCATCTATCTTAGATGACTTCCTTCTGCATGTGTATCCTTTGGCATTATCTTCACCTTCCTTGTGGCAACTTGGGTACAACACCTCACATGCACATGATTTAACCTCCTCAATTCCACTTATTATAGTTGTGATCTTATTTCAAGTGAACTTCTATACTTTGGTATAATTTTTCACATTTTCTTTCCTTGGCCTATCCTACCCCATACAAACCCCTTACATTGGCCCTCCAGTGTTTTACTTATCTTTGGGTTTTCTTGCACACTATTAGATTATGTGTCTCCATTGTCTGCCTTGCACTCAACCAAGTTAAAAATCTTTACTTCCTACCATATAATAAACTATATTAAATGTCTTCACTTGCCTCTTAGGTCTCTAGTGCCAAATCAATTGGTGTGCCTTTTTATAATTTTGGTGCATGAATATCTCACTCTAGATAATCAAGAAAATAACAAGGTTACCTGATGCTGACAAGACATCCATCAGAGAATGGAATATGTTAAGGAGGTGAAACACATCACTAATCTCATTAATTACATCAAGGGGGTTTAAGATTCTCCATTATCAAGTTTGAGGACCTAGGCATGAGGATAGGGGCACACCTTGTGAGCTCTAATATTGTGTAGTTAACCGATGGATAGATGTGTCAAAGGCATATCTCTATGTGGAATATCACAGTATGAAAGGCATATATTTCAATATTTTTAGATTCATTATAAAATATATAATCAAAAACATGTTGGAATGTCATAGTGTTAATGGGACCTTCAGGTTGGGGTCTATCCTCATCTTGATCATGATGGAGGAAATCAGGATCCTAGATGGGAGTGAAGATAACTAGCCTATGGGTGTTCTTAGAACACCATGAATCCCTCACACAAAATTATAAGTACTACACTTTCCCCACCACTTTTATCCCCAAGTATAATATGCATGTAATGTACTGGTATGAGTAGTACATAGAAGCCTTTGCACTAGAATGGCACATCCCCTAGGGGCTCCCTCAAAGTATATTTGGGATGATAATTTTTGTCATAATGTAGCACTACTAAATAATGTACTTGGAATTAAAAGATGTAAATAGGTCAAGATGGTTGAATCTCCCCTTTTCCTTATCAGTATAATACTTTAGGGATGTGTTGTATAGGATCCCAAATATGCAAAAGATGGATATTCTTATTAAGGAACTAGATGTAGAAAGGAGAAGGTTAAGGAATATGTTTCCTTATACCGATGGAAGAGATATAGAAGATGAATAAGATGCCTCAGATTGAATGGACATCAATCCCATTCAAGAGGTCACCATCCTTGGCTTCATCCATAGACATTACTATGAGATGAATCCATGGAAGAAGGCTTCCAGTGTTAGGTTGAGCACCAAGTAGAAGGAAGACCCCCTATTCTAATTAGTGATGAAGGAACCCCAGTGACCACCAAAAATAAAATGTCTCCCCAAAAGAAGAGAGGGGAAATTTTGGAAGAAATAGAGGAGCACTTGAAGCTCAAAATTACCTCATAAAAATAATCATCCCCTTTGGGCTCTTCCAAGAAGTACGTAAAGTTTGTGCCAAATACCTATGCCAACATAAATAAGAAGGAGAACACTTAGATTATGATGCCCAAGATAGTTATATTTGACAAAGAAGAGGTGACAAAGGAAGAATGTGTGATGGGTACATACATTATACCTAAGGATGTGGAGTCCTAATCAAGTGAAAGGATCCCCTCCTTGCCACCTCAAACTGAGCTATAGAATTGAACATAGAGATTTAAAAAATGTAGCTTCAATAAAGATGAAATATAGAGGGCATAGGAGCTATGGGAATAAAGATAAGAAATGACTAAGGTGGGGTTACTAAATAAATTCATTAAGATGGTGGAGGATGAAGAGCAAAGAAAAGAGGAAGAGTGTAAGTTCCTAATAGAAGAAAGAAGCCAAGAAGGAGAAATAGGCAAGGAGCCTAAGGAAGTAACCCATTTAAATACATAATGGAAGAATAATTATAGTTTTAGTGGAAGGATATAGGCCTCAACCAAGTGCATATTAACATGGTGTTAATATTGTATCAAAATCATAAATAAATGAAAGCTAAGGGCATGTCCTGAGAAGAGATCAATTGGTTAGAGGTGAAAGAAATAAGAGAGAGAAAAGAAATGACTAATCTAAGCCATACAAAGGAAGCTCAAGAAAGAGAAGGCCTAAAGAGAGGAGGTAGAGAGAAATCCCAAAGAGGAGAAGGCCAAGAGAAAGGAGAATGAGGAGAAATATACCTAGAAAAGCAAAGGGAAAGAATGTTGAAAGAGAGAGAAGAGAATAAGGTTACCACTAGTACAAAACCAAGGAAATAATGAACACTATAAAAGGCATTGGGCACCCCCACCAGAATAGTAGAGCAAGTTTCACTATAGGTGTGCCCTAACCCTGAATGGGAACCTAAAAATAAAGAAGGGTATATTGGTACCTTAGAAAAGCCAAAAAATATAGAGATAGAGGCCTTGATAGGGTAAGAGGAGCAAAAGGCCGGCAAAATAAAAGCTTGTGGCAAAGAGCCTCTACAAGAAAAAATGGATGAGGGGAAAACATCCATAAAAGAAACCCCATGAGAGGAAGAACATGATGGTGAGCTAAGTGCTAAAGAAATTAAAAAAAAATAAGGAGAGGGAGATCAATAATAAGGAGAAGAGGGCACTAGCATTAGTGCCAGCAAGAAAGAAGAACTGGGTGAGGATGAGGAGTATGATCCAGGAAATAGGGAAAATGTGTATTAATAATTCAAGGAGGATGAGGAATTTTACATGATGAATTTCATGCCTCTAAATAATTCCATAACCCTGACATGCCACCAAGTTTCTTGGGTGCTAGATTTTTACATGGACAAGCCTAAATTCAAGGTTCTAACCAAAGTGATCTAGAGTGCCAAGAAGCTAAAAGAAGGGAATGAATACCAAATCCTCAATCCTTATGATATGAACCTTGGGCATACAACTAACACCTTGATTAAGATGGCATCCATAATATCATGCAATAACATCATCAATGATGTTCATTCCTATAGCTAGAAGGAAATAACAAAAAGGGTTGATAAAGAGCTTAAGACAACAAAGCTCAAGCTTTAATAGCTAGTGGAGAACATAAAAGAGGTAGAGCCATCCCTCCTAGATTGTGTGTATACCTCAAAGATGAAAGAAGTGGACCAAGTCTATGTTATTATGGATAAGATGCTCCATAGAATAAGGTTAGTACTCAAAGAGTAACAAGACCCCTATAAGGCCTTGCGAGTAGAATTGAATAGAAATTTGGATGTGGTGAAAGATCACTTTGTCACATTTGAAGAAGGCTTAGAATAAGTTGATAGGATATTTTTTAACTTCACCAACTAGGTAATGGTTATTAATCCACACCTTAAGAAGGCAAAGGAGTAAAAGGATGTTTTATTCCAACACTCCATTGTAACTAGGATTGAGCATGTTCAAATAATGGTCAAGGTTAACTCCTTAAGCTCCCAACTGAAGACTCAGGAACAAGACTTGAAAGAAATATTTTGTGCCTTCTGAACAAATACTAGTGAGTAGGGGAGATCTTGGATGGTGAGGTGAAGTGCACAAAAGAAAGGATTGAAGCCTTTAGAAAGGAACTTGAAAGCATGGATGTGTTTTCTCTTAAGGTCACATCCACTAAATCAAATGCCACCATTAAAGAAATTAAGAGTGCTATCCAAGGTTTTGAAAATTTCAAGGCATATTTAGTGGAGGTTGTACCCAAGTTTTATGCTCCTAAGGCACTAAAAGAATATTCTAGGGTGGACTGGAAAATTTATATGGGGTAATTTTGGGCCCCCTTTTGTAACAATTACATGAACCATGCCAACTAGAACTATCTCAGGATGAGGTAACCTTTGGAATTGTTATTCCATTTTGTAAATTTTGGTACTAGCTAGAGGAGTCCCCAAGGATACTATACCAACTAGAAGGTAGTTATGTGGATCCAAATTTTAGGGGAAATCCCTACCATAACTTTTATGTGGTGGCTCAATAAGCATAGATGTTAGAAGAGTAGAATAGGTGAGATAGAGAACCTCTAGTGATATCTTAGCATAATTCATGCACTCATCCAACTTGGGTAGAGTAGTGGAGTCGACAAACTCTCAATAGCTCATCACTAGGCATGCACCTATTTCACCTAGCAAAGAGATGCCTAGTCACCTATAAAATAGTGATTACATTTGAAGACCAAGAGGAAAAAAATGGTAGCAAATCTTTGGTGAAATAGAGATCCAACCTAAGTATTTGATTTTTGTATAAGATATATTAGAACTTCATATGTATATCCCAAGCTCACCTATGAGCCCCAAGGCATGAGTAACAATAGGAAAGAACTATGCTCTACTTTATGTCTCAAATTTGTATGCTAAACTATATATTCAATGAAGAATGAAGTTGAATAAATGATGTGTTTATTATTGTAATATAGATAGCACTATATCATGGTTACAACTTATTTTTATGATAGTAGTGGTATAGTTCTTTAATTAAAATGTATTGTGATATGGAGGTTTATCCCTAGTTGCTAATGGCATCCTTATGCCATATAGTGACATCAGCCTACCTATAAATAGACTAAGTGTTGGAACTAGATGGTGTTAAGGCCCTAAAACCCATGCTTAAGCACTAACCTAAGGATGAGCACTTGAACCTAAGTCATCCCTATGACTTGCCTAAGTAACCGCATGACCCTAGATTAAATATTCTCATGGCTTGCACAATTGAGAGGGATTATGCCTAATGAACTTCCCCTAAATATCCTAGTGTCAACAAGCTATCTGAACCTACCGTACCCATTATTAAGTCCATTTGAAACCTAAATTAGACCAAGTTTCAACTATCTCAACATAGCCATGGTCCCTTTGTTGTTACACTTTGAGTGAGCACATAAGGTGTACACCTTGTTTGAAATTGATACCAATGTAATAACATGTCAAATGTTGTGTGCCAGACCCTTCTATTCTTGTGCCTATCTTCTCCAGTCTATAACTGACTTGGTTCAATAGCTAGGCACATAACTAAGTGAAAAAGCCAACCTAGTGAACTTTTCTACAATAGACACACTTAAAATATTGCATCTTTTCTAAATCAGATTGAGTGTTAGAATTAGGGGATGTTCAATATGATAGAAAAGATGAAGCATTTCATTAACGACTCCTATTAGTTAAACCAATGATTTGATATATTGAATTACTAACATCAAATCATTAACAACTAATTATAATTAATACATAAAGTAGAATGATGTGTGGACATCGCATCACATTCAAAGTGACATGTTAGATGGCTTTAAGCAAGAATATATATATAAACTAGGGCATGAAGAACACAATGAAATTACACACTTTTACAAATAAGATTCCTCTATGATTTATGCTTAATTATCTCATTTTCATGTGGATTGTTTACCAGAACTAATTTATGCAAAGTTATCATTTGAATTCTACTAGAATAGAAACCATGGATCATTCACATCTTTAGATTCCTCTCATAAATGCATAGAAGGAATAAAAAGGGATTAGTATTGCACTCATAAAAAAAAGATACCATGATCCAGACTCATTTTAATTCATTGACATATAATAAGCTTATTTATTTATTCTATATCAACCAAAATTGATACAATCAAGTACCCTAACATTATAACATTGCCTACAAGGAACTAATGCAAAGTACCTTATCAAATTATTGATCTTTATCTAGACCGATAAGGTGATGATAACACTTCTCAATAGATATAATGAGAGTGCCATTTATTTTTCACAAGATGTGACTACTTTCATCAACACTACCACCATGACACAAGTAACTAGTCCTATGAGTGGTAAATCATTAGCTCCTTATAAAATAAAGATCCCACCTATCTATTCAGATACAAGGTAGAAACATAGTAGTGTATCCAATAGGACCCTACCAAATTTATAGATGATGTTTCAAAGCACATTCTATTTAAGTGCATCAAAAATCACTTTTGATATACAAACAAGAAAATAAAGTGGGCCAAAAAATGGTGATAGACATCACTTATCACATGATTCAGCTGAATGAATATTTTAACTAGCTATAATTTTTTATCTTTGAGCTCATCATCAATATTGATAAGGTCATAAATGGGAAATCATATGATTTTTAATATAAAATATTGATCTTAATTATTTACTTCATGTAGTGAAAATCCCCATATGGCCCCATTAATCTAGACATAGACGTTTGACATATGATTGCATTTACAAACATTGTTTGGACTAAAATAGGCCAATATTATGAATAACTAGGTAGATTGAATGCATGATGAGTTTAAATCTAGTAGCTTATCCTTTCACACCCTTAGGTTCTCACATATTTCATGTAGTATTTGTGGTAACATGTTACAGTAACTAAGTTCCATGATGACATCAAAACCAAAGTCCACAAACTTCTAGAGGAACCAATCACTTCCTTGTCATTATTCATCAATATGTTAGATGTGTAGGAAAAATTTATATGATAAAAAGCTTTATTTTCTTACTGAGCAATGTATCTACTAAAATCAAATATTTATAGCATCTTATTTTTTTACATTTGAAAAATATCAATCAAGGTTTTACCCTTCAATTTGAGAGCTCATTGCTACTGAAAGTCTCATATTTGCCATCTCATAATGCCTAAATGCTTATATCTTAGTCTAATCCATGTCATTTTGATGACTAGTGTCTCTTTCACTACATAGAAATCTTGAAACCTTATAAACATCCTTCACAATTAGTTTCAAATCTATGCTTATCTTCTATTATTTTGGATACTACTAGCCATAGAGGGACATTACCATAGATGGTAGTGTCTATATCCTTATACAATTTCCAATTTCCAAAGGTCATCCAAATTTTAAATGTTTCAAAAACTATGGATTGGCCTATTTGTACTAATTAACCCTACCATGATATATTTTCAAAAGGTGGGGTATAAATAGAAGTATAATCATTCTCATTATTAATCTATAAAATATCAATCAAGAATCTATAAAATATAATTCAATCAATCTAAAAATAAATTTATTCTACCCTATTTATCCTTATTTATTTATTAGTCATATGAGTAGTCACATAAATGGTCTGAAGCATTCAAAAATTAATCCATGAGTGATATGCATCAAATTAAAAGTTATATCACTACATGCACATTCATATAGTATATTTCACCCTTGTTCACACATGTTCCCACACACAAGGCAGAAATACATAATTTTGATTCCCTCCTTGGAGTATTAGCTATGTAGGTATCACTCAGTGATAGAGGGGTCATTGAGGTCATCTCAAGACTATGATCCCACTAACCCATTTTTAGTAAAATAGTTCTAAGGGTGAAGAGTTGGGGCTTGATAAATTATCAAAGACTAATATCCTATATCCTTGATCTAAATATATTAGTATAAATGTGATAAAAAATCTAGAGCAATGAAGACGGTCACATCAAAATCTAGTCATTATTATTTGCTATAAATCTGCATCATAGTTAGACATTTGTGTTGATGGTAATGTCTATATCCTATTATAGTGTCCACATATACATAAGTAAAATTTATAGAATCTAACAACTAATCCAGAATATTGATCTTGCATACTTTGTACCTATTTTTAGTCTAAATTTTATTATGTATAGTAGACACACTGAAGTATCATTTCCCTTTGTTATTTTAATTGATTGAACATCTTTCACATTTGGTAATTTTTATATTTAGTATATCTAAGTATTATAATTCAAAATATTCATTTATTTTAATTTTTAATTAATTGGCCTATTATAGTTTAGTTTAACACCAATGTGATTGAGCTATTTTTATATTATCAACCTTGTCCCCACACACATATATAAATTCAAGGTTAAACCTTTGGTGAACCTGACCTTTGCATCTCATTATGAAAACCCTAGTTAAATTTAGGGTTTCTTATTTTTTCCTAATTTTTTAATTTCCACAATAAAAATATTTTTAAAATTAGGTTTACATTTATTACAAAGGAATAAACTATGTTTAATATGGATACATATATTACTTATTTCATTGCACAATATATGATGTTGATACTTGCTTATTATTTCCCTTACATTGTCAAATCAATCAAAGATATAATCAAGTGGAGTAACCAAATTGGTTAATATAAAGATAGTGTTTTAGAGGAAGATTAGAATTTAATATCTATTTACAATTTTTATTGAAATAATATTAAGCCTCTTCCTCCTCCTCACTCTACGTAGGGTTACATTTACTTCCCTCTAACTAGGTCCATGCTATCACTAATCCAAGGGGTAAGGTGGTCCATCCTATTTTACATATCCTTCTTCAAGCTACTCCACCTCCCACATCTCCTCTATACGGTGTGTGTATGCATATTCAATTTGAATCACCTAGGGTTTATACTTATGTACCCTTAAAATATCAAATCATCCTTATGATCAAGTTAATAAAAGAGTTTAAAAATAACTTTAGTTTAAAGATCACATTATTAGAAAATTAGATTACATAACTACAGAATCCAAATTTTTCTAGTGTTAATCATGTGTTTGCATCTTCATCTTGACATGTTGTGCCTTAAAAGGTTTTACATCAAAATAAAAATCTAAAAGTGAATTCATATACAACTATTGATTTAAAAAGTGAATAAAAGGATAATAAGAGTCCAAATGAAAACCTAAGAGAAATGCTTCAAAACAAAGTGATTCAACTACCTTATCTACATCCTATTAGGAGATACAAATTCTATTGGGCATATAATATACTTCATTAGAATCATACATATTGGTTTTTTACATTAAAGAAAAAAATACATGGTCTCAAAGATAATGGTGATCCTATCATCGATACATCCATCAATAAAACCACTCACATTATGAGTACCTCCTAAAGCATAAGTACACAAAGAAAAATTATGGGTACCAATGGATAACTCAAAATAAACAAAATGGAAAATGCAAAACTTTGAGAAAAATTAGATTCAAAAGTCACAATTAATGTACAAAATTTTTCAAAAGGTAAATCTATACCAGAAATGTTATAAAAAGATCAAGATAAAAAATCAAATTTACAAAAAACACAACATGAAAATAAACATTTAAAAATATATATATTACAAAAAGAGTAATGGGAAAATTAAATGTTTAAATCATTATTTCTAACAAAAGAGGTCAAAAATCAAGAGACATTTGACAAATCTGCAATTCTAAATGTGGTTACAAATGGGGAAACTATGATCCCTTCCTCAAACAAAAATCCTTATACTCTCATGACTCATATAAATGGTAAACAATATTCAAATGAATAGTTCAAAAAACTATGTTTAAATCCATTCAATAAATTACCATATAATATATTTGTACATATAGTACCTAATACATATCAGTTGAATCCATCACCAAAAAATGTGAAACCAAATATAGATAAAGTCAAACCAAAGTTTCCAAGTACAAACTTACCAAAAGAGCATGATACATTTTATTATTCTACTATGCACACATGTGACACATTTCATTCATGAAATATTATTCATTTACCACTCCTCACAAATGTTCATCCTCATTTTAAAATCATTGGATAGCTTGTGTATTTTCAAACACTCTCAGATAAAATAAGAATTTTCTAATTACTTCTACTCCAAAGAAACCATAGAGAACTAATTTATGGTTTCCATGCACCCCTACTCCTATTGTTTCTTCAAAACCACAAATCCCTATTATAAATACATGGAGTACCACAAATCCTACAAATCTAGATATGACACTTATACATGTTTCATAGTAGTACCATTGGTTTGATGTATCATATTCTAAGTTTTTATATGACTATGATCATCCCTTTTATGGTATCATAGATTATCCTTTTCTTTCAAATTACTATAAAAATATTTAAAAAAAAATATTCCAAGCAAATACAAAAATATTCAAATAATTTAAAAATAAAAAATATTTAGCATTTTCGTGTTTTACTAGCTCCTTAGTTTTTTCCTTATGTTACTAGATAGCATATCAATTAATTTATATATGAACATATGTTTCATGCATCTTTTGGTGTGATATAGGGATACCTAGACATGTGATATATGCACTTACATATGTTGGACCTCTCCTTTAGTTATGTCATATAGTATGTTGGAGGCATCTACTTATTTGATTATGATTGATATAGGTTACATATATTTTATTACCATTTATACATTATCATGTTTGAACTTATATACTAAATATTACACATTTCAATATCCATGCTCATATATTTGAAAGTGTACTTTATATGTTATGTTATATAACATTTTTACTAACACATATAACAGGGACTAGTATGATATGATTAAGTTGGATTTTTATGCTTCATCTATTTTTCACTTCCTTTAATTTATTTCATTGCTTTATATTAAATTTATTATGAAAATTTTGAATATGTTACTTGATTTTTTCCCCCATGCCATTGTATGTTGATTGAACATTTGAGTATGTTATTCTATGTTGCTTAGACATTTAAATATGTCATCCCTTTCTATTGTGTGGTATTTAAAAATGACCCTATTATGTGGTATCCTTGAACCATTATTTTTAATTACATTTAATTATCTTGTGTGTGTTCTTGATTGTTTTATGAGCTTGTATTATTTATCTCTATAGGTTTTTGTGATCCATATCATGCATCTTAGGACTTGATGTGATCACATTGCAAGATTCATTGATATATCTACTTTGACATATTATCCATATATTATACATGATTCATAGATGGATGATATGGTTACCTTATCATTTTTAGGTAAGGAACCTACCATATTATATCTCTCTCAACTAAAAATGGGGGACATAATAGTGGGGGCATGCCATAGAAGCATAGCCTCCACATTTTTCACAATTTATATATTTCAATGGGGGCATGCCATAAAGACATGACCTACACACTTACACACTTACTTAGGAGCTTCATATTTCATTGGCGTCATGTCACAAATACATGACCTCCACACTGGAACAAATATCTAATATATTTGTATGATTCAGATATACACTTGGGTCAAAATCTTATACATTACATTGATTTTACATAGGTTTGAAATAGATTTTTTCAAATTTATGAAACATATTCTCTATTTGATACATATAATAGATGCATACTCAATGTTATTTCACCAAAAAATTCAAAATCTACCCATTATATTATTCACCAAGATGTACAATTATTGAGCCTTTTCTACTATAGTTGTTGGTTCATTTCATAGGTTGCAGTGACTAAATCATTAAACCTCATCAGATTTATAAGTTGGAGTGATTGAATCATCCAATATCACAATATTTATAGGATGATTTATTAAATCACTTACCCTCACCAGATTACATATCCATGTAATAACTCATCCTTGCACCAAATTGGGGGCACGATACCTTATAATATCCCTCTTCAATTATCCAAGGTTCAAATATTAACCTCTTCCAACTCCAATGATTCATAAGGAAGCATATTTACCAATTCAATGTATTAAGAGTCAAAATGGTTAAATTGACACATATGTACTCCTTACATACTCTTTTTCTTTTCAAACATTAAATTATTTTAAAATTTAGATTATATGCACTAATTTAAACTATAACATGCTCTTGGTTATAGGTAACACACTATAAAGGCACTAAAACTGGTCTCAATCAAATTCAAGGTGTGTTTTACACACATGGGTATGCATCTATTTCCTTTAAACTAGTAATTTCATCTTTATCCATTAATAGATTAAAGGGGGAAAATGTAGATACTAAAACTAAAATATTTATAGCATCTCAGTCTTGTACATTTGATAAATATAAATTATGGATCTACCCTTTATTTATATACCTACCTACTACCGAAATGTTCTCATTCACCATCTCACTATGCCTAAATTCTTATCTCATAGTCTGATCCATGACATTCTATTGACCCATGTCTCCTACATTGCACAAAAAGCTTAAATTTTGAGGAAGCTAGAATAGATGTAGGAATGATAAATAGGAAATAATATATCTCATAAATAATTGATGTCCCCCCACCCATTTCCTAATGCATCATTTAATGTGTGCACTTAAGATATTAAAACTTGACAAGTTATTGCAAGAGATCAAACATACGTAAATGATAAATTTTAAGAATATTATGTTTATACAACTCTTAATCTTTGGTATTAACATCACTAGGAGTTTCATATTCCTTCCTTGTAAACCATCTATAGATTTTGGTTGTTATTTTCCCATATTTTCATAAGGTTGTCATTGATTTTTATATGGGTTTCTTAGAATGCCTGAAAGTTTTGATTACAAGTTGGATATGGTCCTTTTAGAGGGGTCAGATTCTAGGGTACCATGATATATACAAAATTTGATCCCTATAAGTTTAGGATGTAATTAGAGGACCTTTTGAAAGAGGCCATTTAGTTTTAATGTGTTTCTTTGTGTGACACTTGGTTATCTCCATATAGTTGGTTGTCAAACCTCTTAGATTGAGAATTATGAGGGACTTGGGATTCTATTTTTACTATGAGGTTGGTGCCATAGAGTTGAAACAATGTAGTTATTAGGATGAAATTAATATTTTCCTATAAAATATGAGGCTCTAATTTTTAGATAATAAACTTTCAACTTGTGCTTAAGGCATGGGGCATGGGAAGAGGGGATTCCCCTGCTAGCTTAGGGACATTTTTTCCATGTGGCATCTTTAATGCTATTTTTTCCAAATTTTAAAATATGATAAAAATTTAGATTAACTATTTTCATAAAATTCTTAAAATATCTCAAATAAATTTTCTTGATACAAACAAATTATAAATATATAAGAATATTAAATTAATAAATTATCTTAAATTTTCTTGAGAGCACTTGCTAAGAAATTTTAGTACCCCCTCTTTAAGACCTCAACCTAATATAAATTTAGACACGAAATACTTTTATGAAAATAAATAACCAAAACATGTGCCCAAATAAATAAAAAGAATCCCCTTTCCACTCATTAGTTGTATCATATCAAAACTGTAGACCCCAACCCAAAAAAATACATAGCCTATATCCTAATGGAACATACCTAGTTAATTATTTTTTAAGTAATTATCCCTCAAATAAATAAAATTAAAGTATAATATATGCCAAACTCATGATAAAGAACATTGAATTTTTTCTTGAAATATTGTAAAAAAAAACCTCTATTTTTCATATATGTCTTACTATTTTTGGCCTCTTCGTTGAGGTTTTCATGTGCTCATTTGGCCACTATTAACAAGATTTTTACAAAATCAATTTTTTCACCCTCGAACTTATCCCATACCTGAACACCACATTTTTCATTTTTTTACTCCATTTTTAAATTCCTTGTAAACCCATGGAGAATATCCAAATCTAATATCACCTTGCATAGTTTTTTAGAGATTTAGTTTGAATATGTAGCAAGGATTTAACTTTTACTTATTCTAATCTTTGAGTGTGGGTCAATCTACTTAATATTTTGAGCTCTTAAGGTTTTTCAATTTATTTTTTATACACCCAATAAGCCTATTTTCAAGAATTTCAGACCTAAGGAGTTTATCAATGGAAATGTTGGAAGCATGTTTGGAGACACTATAATATTCAAGTATGTTCCCTCTCTTGGGACCATTGTTGGTCCTTTTTTAAATCACTTTTAGGGTTTTTTGGGATTTGAGAGTAGTTTTATGTTTTTATAACAATATTAAATTTTTTTTTGGTTTTTTATCTCTTTTAAGACACTAAATCTAAATTATATAGCACCTTACTCTTGTATACATGGTAAGTACTTCTCATTGATGTACCCTTAAATTCTTAGACTTGCCCACTATAAAAGGCTCACATCTAATATCTATTATACCTATTAATTATCTCTTAATTTTTCCATATATTATTATGATTACCAGGCCTTATTTATTGCTCAAAATTCTATAAACCTATTTATTATCATCCTCTACATGTTTTGGACCTATACATATTGTATAGCTTCTCAGACACTTGTGTCCCATCCAGAAGCCTACATCAACACTAGTGTCTTATGCCAAACTAATTGTCCAATGCCCTAAAGTCATCAAAATTACAACTGAACCATATCCTTATGGTTATCCTAAGTTATTTGATTCAATATATTTCCAAAGGGTATTATTATATATATAATATCAATCATCATTCATTCCTCACCTATCATAGACCTAACTAATCACAAGGAAACTTACTAAAGGCATTCAATAAAATATTCAAGTGAGTGAAGCTTCCCTATTATTTCTTACTTCAATATTAATCATAGGTATAAATCATATATAGGTATAAATCACTAAAAGAGAATTCCATGAGTGACATTTTCCAAGTTACAACCTAGGTCACTCTATGTACTTGCTTATCATAATTGTATCCTTATGCACACATATTCTAACATGTAGGGGATAAATACATAAGTTTGAGGCCCTATTAAGAGTATTGGTTATGTAGGTAGTGACCTTTAATAAAGGGGTCTTGGGTAAACTTGACACCATGCACCCACTAACCCATTTTTCCCACAATCGCTCTAAAGGTGAGGAAGCTAGGGTTTTATCATTTGATAAAAATAAATAGCCTATGCATAAGATCTAAACACTCCAAAGAAAAAAAAAATAGAAAACTTAGAAGGTTATATGTGGTTACATTTATATCCAATCAATATTTCATACTAGAAACCTACATCCAACTCAAACACTAGCATTGATGCAACTGTCTAGATCCGATGCAATGTCTAGGGCCATAGAGTGTAAATTTATAAAATCTTACTATTCTTTTAGAATCTAGATCCAATTTATTTCCATCCTATTCCATATCAATTCTACCTGCACATAGTAAACCATATAAGTAATCTTATTTTCCATTTATTACAAAACCATTCAATAGTTAAACTTTATATTTTTAGCATATCTCAATATTATAAATTTAGGATATTGTTTATCTATGTTTTAATTTAATTATCCTAATATAGATATATTTATCACCCTTATGATTATTAATTTATATATTATTAAACCTATACTATATTGACCCATCATAATTTAGGGTTAAACATTTGGTGAACCTAAATTCTTTATCTTTTCATGCAATTTTAAATATGTTCTAGGGTTTTTCTAATTTTTTTGATCTCTCAATTGTTATAATTTATTTCATAAATTATAATTTATTTTTCTAAAATCATGTTTAATATGTGTGCAAAATAAATTCTTCATCCTTCTAACCCTAAGGAGGGTGATAACTACCATCCCTCTAACTAGGTCCATGTTATCCCTCCTTCAAGAGGTAAGGTAGATGGTACATGTATGTATATTCAATCTAAATCACCTAAGGTTTGTGCTTATGAATCCCTAAAAGATAAAATCACCAATATGATCAAGTTAATAAAAAAATTTAAAAATAAGATTATAGACATATAAAATTTAAAATATTCTAGTGTTAATCATGTGATTTCATCTTCCTCTATAAATTTAATACCCAACAATGCTTTTTATTCAAATTAAAAGATAAAACATAATACATCTAAAAAAGTGACCAAAAGGCTAATAAGAGACCAAGTGAAATCCTAAGGGAGATACTTATAAAAAAAGTGATCTAACTACCTTCCATACATCCTATAAGGAGATCCAAATACTATTTTTCATATTATAGATTGCATAAGCATCATATAGATTATTGTTTTATATTAAATAAAAAAATACAAAGTCACAAAGGTAGTGGTGATCATATCATTGATACATCAACTAATAAAATCAATCACATTATGAGTACCTATCTTAAATCACAAGTGCAAAAACAATAAATATGGTTACCAAAAGAAAATTTAAAGTAAGAGAAGGGTTAAACAAACAAAGAAATAGATAAAATACCATTACCAAATATTCCAAAAATTCCAATTGATAATACCATTACCAAATATTCCAAAAATTCCAATTGATATACAGTTGCCAAAGAAACCAATGATACTAAAACCACTAAAAATTAAGCCATTTGAGATCCCTTTGTTGGTCAATACTAAATAATAAGAGGTCATAATTCTAAATAATTATGACAATGATGATACTATTCCTAATACCAATATGATAGCTGCAAAGTTGATCAAACATTATTTTGATCCACTATATACCTTACCATATTATCTATTTATACCTACAAGTCCTAGTACATATAAACTAAATCCATCTCCATAAATGATAGAACCATATGAAGATAAAGGTAAGGTAAACCATTTAGCTTAGGATGTTCATAAGTGATTAAAATCTAAGATGAACATAGATACAAATGATGGCATAATAAAAAAAATCATAACCATAGTATGGTAAAGCTTATTATTCATATATAGATACTCAAAATGGTATATTACAAGTTCAAGAACAGCCTAAGAATTTACATCTTTCATATACTAATAACATAGAATATCAGTATGATCCTAATGCCACAAAGAATTGGTATGATCCTCATGATACTAATTATATAGAACATGAATATGAAACACATGATATATGACCTTCACAAAGGCATATCCATGATGAGATCCATATATTATAGTAACACATCTACATATAATAGCTCCTTGGCATCTATGTTGTTAGCTCCATGTTGGTAATTATTGGAACACAACTAGATACTAAGAGGGGGGTGAATAACTATATCAATTAAAACTAGTTCTTTAAATACTTTCAATGTAGATCAAAAGATATATATAGATCAAATCAAATATGAAAAGATCATACACACAGGAATACTCATGATACTAGATTTAAATGTGAAAACCCCAAAGGGAAAAATCATGATGAGAATAGCTTCTAGAAACTACTTTTCTAATCTAGCCTCATAATTCAAAGCCTCACTAGTTACACTTTTAAGGGAACTAATCCCAAGGAGACACTAATCCCAAGGAGACACTAATCCCTTAGTTTAAGAGCACCAACTCTAAGGAAGCACTAACTCCTTAACTAAGCACCAACTTAGCTTAACCTCATTGGTTATAATGTTTAAGGGAACCAACCCTAAGGCTACATCAATTCCCTAACTAAACACCAACTCAATTTGTTTGATAGCATAAACCAATCAGATCTATGGAACTACAATTCTAGTATACAAAATAGATTCATAATTGAATCCAACTCTATTCTCTCTATTATAAGTCTAATCTGTAACTGATCATTATCTACACATTATCTCTATGTGTCTTTCTTCCTCTTTGCCCCTCTCTCTTTATGTTTGTATATGTATCTGTTTGACAGACTTTATCTCTCTTTGTAGCCTCTTATTTTCCTTTTTTGCCTCTATTTCTATGTCTATATATTTATATTTGACACTATCCAACTACACCAGTAGCTTCAAATTCAGTAACAACAACCTCTGATAGTATCCTAGATGTTAAACACAAAACATACTGAGAGGGGGGATGAATCAATAAATTATATATCTTATTTATTAATCAAATTCCTTTTCTTTAACCACTAAACCACACATTCAAGATATGCACTAAAACTAAAACAATAATATACACCACATGAGAGAGAGAGAGAGAGAGAGAGAGAGAGAGAGAGAGAGAAAGAGAGAGAGAATAGATTTTTATGTGGAAACCCAGAGTGAGAAAAACAATAGAGAATAATCTCAAGTATATGAATGAGCACTAACTCAAATTATAAAGTTTGCAAGTACCAAATTGTAGGAGTACCAACCTATTTTTTAAAGACCAACACATCAACTATTTTTAAGCACCAACCCCTTATAAATATTTTTGAGCACCAACCCACAAGAGCACCAACCCCTCTTGTGTATAAAACAACTATCTCTTTATGTTGCTTACTCAACAAAATGATATAACTCTACAATATCTCTTTTTTTTTCTCTCTTCAAAAACAAATACAAACCATGCACTCTCTTACATATTATAAATGGCTTCTAAATCCTTTATTTATAGATTTTTAAATGACCTTTGGCATTTACCCTTTGTGACCCTTCAATCCTCATGGAAAATGGCACCAAACTTGCATAACCCTTCATATCCTTGCATTTGAAAAGTCATATGGTGACCCTTCATAAGCAAAAGCATCCTTTCCTCTTTTGTCTTTATCTTGATGACTTTTCGTATTCCTCAAAGTATCCCTTCATGGAAAGTTATGACATACCCTCTTTTGTCTTCACATGGTGACTCTTTGAACTCCTCAAGATGACTCTTCATGAGAAAATGCATCCCATTCCTCTTTTCTCTTTTACCCCGTGACTCTTTGACTTCTCCATGGGCCTTCTTCTGAATTATATGAAACCAAAAATATATTCATTAATATTAAATAAATATTAACACACATTAGCCAAGATATGAATATTAAAAACACCATTAAATGCAATATGGCTTTTATCACCAATAATGTTAGACCTTTGATATCAATGATGATATTTCCAACAATCTCCCCCTTTGTCATTGATGGAAACTTCAAACTAAAAATACCACATCTTAAAACCTACACATACTATGATCTAAGAAACATACAATAACTCCCCCTTACTGTAGCAACCTATACCTATTTCTACACTTGTACCTATACCTATTATTCTCCCCCTTTGACATCAATGGCAAAGGGCCTACCTGGAAATAACACTTAACTCCCCCTAAATTGATGTTAAACCTCAATGGTAAGAAGTAAAATAAATTACTCCCAACTTCTCTCGTAGATACTCAAATGTGTCTTTTGGTAGTGTCTTTGTGAAAATATTTTCAATTTGCTCTATAGTACTAATATACTCCATATTAACCTATTGATCTACAACCTACTCTCTCAATAAGTGATATCTAATGGGAATATGTTGTGTTCTTGAATGCATCACTAAATTCTTTGAAATATTAATGGCACTTGTATTGTCACAAAAAATATAAATAGGTTCATCATATTTTACCTTGATATCTTCCAAAGTTTGCCTCATCTAAAGAACTTGAGTATAACATAATACCACTATAATATATTCAACTTTAGCTATAAAAAGTGACACTGAATTTTTCTCCTTACTTAGCCATGATACTAAGTTATCACCAAGAAAGAAATCTCCTCCACTTGTACTCTTTTTGTCATCCAAGCACCCTACCCAATCTGAATCTATATAAGCAACCAAAGTGAAATCTCTACATGTGGGATACCATAACCATAATCTAATGTCCCCTTGATATACCTAAATATTTTATTCACCAAATAAACATGAATATATTTTGGTGATGACTAATATCTTGTAACCATACCTACTACATGCATGATGTCTGGCCTCAATTCTGTCAAATATAAAAGACTACCAATCATAGATCTATACAAAGATTTATCTACAATAGGTGAATCTTCATCCTTTCTCACCTTATTTCCTATACACATTGGTGTGCCAACTAGTGCACAATCCTCAAAACCAAATTTATTCAACATTTCCTTAGCATATTTACTTTGAGATACACAAATTCCTTTATTTGACTGAAATATTTACAACCTTAAGAAAAATGACAATCTCCAAGCATAGACATTTAAATTCTTTTTGTATATTATTAGAAAATTCTTTTGTCATATTTTCAATGTTTCCTCTAAAAATGATGTCATCAACATATACCACAACAATAAATTGATGCTTACCTTCTATTTTGATGTAGAGATTACTATCAGTAAATCCTCTCTTGAAACCTTGATCTTGCAGGTACTTATCAAATCTTGCATACCAAGCTCTGGGAGCTTGTTTCAATCCATACAATGCTTTATTTAATCTACATACATGTCTAATAATATTTGAGAGAATAAATCCCTCAGGGTGCTCAATGTAGACCTCTTCTTCTAGATTCTCATTTAGAAAGGTAGCTTTGACATCCATCTGAAACACTTTGAAATTTTTAAACACTATATATGCAAGAAACATTCTAATAGCCTCTAACCTTGCCACTAGTTCAAAATTTTATTCAAAATCTATTCTCTCAATTTGGGCATATCCTTTACATACTAATCTTGCTTTATTCCTGGTCACTTCTCCATTTTCATTCAACTTATTTTTATAAAGCCATTTTGTTCCTATCACATTGTGATCTTTTAGTCTAGGCACTAATTCCCAAGTATCATTCTTTTCTATCTGATTTAATTCTTCATCCATATCCTTCACCCAATGCTTATCATGTCTAGCGTCTAAAAAAGTTTTAGGATAAATTTTGGATTGTAAAGATAAATTATCTTGCTCAAATTCACTTGCCATCATTCTTCTAGTGTGAATTCCTTAATTTATGTTCCTAATGATGTCACTTTCATTATGATTTATCTAAACATATTTGGATGGAGTTTTGGTGTCCTTTTCTCCTTCTTATCATCTTCATCTAATTATTCAAAATATTCCTCTTTAATGATTTCAGTAATGTCTACTCAATCACTGATTCTTTATGTTCCATCTTATTTTATTCTGACACTTACACTTCCCACAATTTTCTTGGTTCTTTTGTTATAACATATATAAGCTTTACTTTTGAAATAATAACCAATAAATATACCTTCATCTGATCTTCCAAGTTTTTCATTAATTCTCTCTATAAATCATCTACTACTAAAAACTCTGAAATAATCAACTAATGTTGGTTTGTCTTTCCATAGCTCATAAAGAGTCTTATCACTATTGACTCTCAATAATTCTATATTGTAAATATGCACTATTTTAGAAACTACCTCTCTCCAATATTTATCTAGTATCTTGGATTCATTTAGCATTGTCCTCACCATCTCTTGAATTATTTTTTTCTCCACTCAACTACTCCATTTTTCTATGGTTTTTTGGCTGTTGAATAATGTCTCTTTATTCCATGGTATTCAAAAAACTCAATAAATTGATCTAACATTAATTCTCTTCCTTGATCTGATCTTAGATGCTTAATCTTCAAACTAGTTTCATTCTCAACTAATGCTTTGAATGCTTTGAAATGTTTGAAAGCTTTTGATTTTTTCTTTAAAAACATTACCCAAGTCATACATAAAAAGTTATCAATAAGAAACATAAAATATGTCTCACCTTAAGTACTTTGAGTTCTCATAGGTCCACATAGATCAGTGTGAACAAGCTCTAACATCTACGTGGTCGAGTACTCTTTTATTTTGAAGCACCTTTTGGCTTGCTTCCCATGCTAACAAAGTTCACAAAGCGTGTCGAATAGCTTTATAATCTTTGGAAGATTTTTGACTACTTGCTTTTTAGTGATGTTGACAATATTATCAAAATTTATGTGACCCATTCTCTTTTGCCATAGTTAACTTTATTTAATCTCACTCAAAAAACATCTTTGACCTTTGATATCTAATAATATATACAAATTATTGCATGTTCTCTGAGCATCTGCAATCAACACATTTGAATCTTTTCTCCTAATTTTATAACCTTCTACATAAAACTTTAGTGTGTGCCCCTGATCACACAGTTGACTTAAACTCAAAAGATTATGCTTAAAACTTTATACATACAAAACATTTGCATTTTTAGTTCTACTGTTATCCAAACTTAGTGTACCTTTTTTGGTAATTTTGACAGTAGTATTATCTCTGAATTTCACTATGCCACCATTGATATTATTCAAGGTTATGAACTTGATTTTGTATCCTATCATGTTCCTCGAACATCCACTATCAATGAACCATGGATTTTCTTCATTTTTTGCATTCAAAGTTGTCTATACCAACATAGATTTTTTAGGTTGTTTCTTCTGTCATGAACCTATCTGAACTTTCTTCTTGATGAATGAAGCCTTGAAACTCTAGTCCTTCTTGACTAACTCAAATATAATTCTATAGTACTAGGATATGTATCCAAATTTTTTACACTCGTAACATATTATGGCCTCTTCATTAAATCTTGATACAAGAGCAAAAGAGTTGTGGCTTTTGCTTGACTCTACATGACTTTCCTTTTCCTTATTTTTAAAATTGTTAGCCCTTTTTTGACATTCTATTTTTTTATGACCATATCCATTATAATAAAAATAGTAACCATAAAAATAAGATATATTTTTGTATCTCTGACACGATTACCTTTTGTAGCTCTATTCCCTCCAACCTTCCTTGTTTGAGATTCCTTCTGTATTCTTAACTTCTTCCCTTTTTATTTCTTCTTTTATAAGAGATTTAACTTAACTCTTTCTTTTTTCCTTGTCTATTAAAGTAGTGGCCTCCCCTTTCTTTTTTTCAAATCCAATACCTATCTTATCTGACATTGATCTTTGATTTTATAATATCTTATTCAACATATTAGTTATATTCTTAAATTTTGAATCATTGGCTACGCTATCATTGATTGTTTTATTTGTTTTATAAAGATCTATTTTTAAAGAAGTAATTTCAATAACATACCTTTCACATTATTTACTTATTATTTTTAATTGTGCCATTAGATATTCTTCATTATTCTTGGCTTCTTCAAAGTGTGCTTGTATATCTTCAATTATTTCCTTTGACTCCTTTTCATTCTTCTCAATCTGGAGCTTTAATCTTTTATTCTTCTTTTCAAGAGATTTTAACTCTTATAAAGTATAAATGAGTTCTCCTTCTAGATTCACTTTAGATTCATCATTTTCTTCTTAATCATCTATACTTTTTCTTGTAGAGACATATTTATGTATGGCCATGAATACAATCTCTTCTTTTTATGAATCACTAACTCCACTATCTTTGGCTGAGCTAGGATATTTATAATAAAAACTCTTCTTATTCAATCCCTTCTTGAACTTTCCTTTGAAATTATTCTTGTATGTATAATTTTCTTCTTCATTGTCACCATTACCCTTATCTGGGTACTTCGCTACAAAATGTCCAATATATCTATAATTAAAACATTTTAAAGGTAATTTTCCTTGATATTTACGTGTGCCCTTTTTCAGCTTATGAATGAATATAGCTCCATTGTCATCTTCATCATCACTAGAACTATCACTTGATTCTTAAATCTTAGCCTTCTCTTTATTTGATGTCTTAAAATCATCTTCTCTCTTTGATGGTTTCTCTTGTTTGGTCTGCATCTCATATGTCATAAGAATACCATGTAGCTCATCCATCTTTAGCTTGGCTAAATTCTTCATCTCTTCAATTTCCAAAACTTCTGCATCATATCTCAATGGTAGAGATTTCAAAACTTTTTGAACCATAATTGATTCTTTTAACTTTTCTCTAAGACCTTAAATCTGATTAACTATTTGATCAACTCGTAAAAGATAACTTGTTATATTTTCTTCCTCTTCCATCTTTAAATTTTCAAACTATCTTCTGAAAGTCTAAAGCTTGGCTTGTTGAACCTTTCCATCACATTTGTAAATATTCTCAAGTTTTACCTAAGTTTCAGGAGCATATTTACATTGCATAATTTTAACAAATTTTGATTCATATAAACCATATAAAATAGCATTTAAATCTTTAGCATTATTTTCACTTGCCTTCTTTTCTACCAGAGTAGTTTCAAGTGTATGTGGCTCTTCATATTCCTCTACCACTGCTTACCATATGTCAAATCCAAGGGCCATCAAATAAGTCTTCATCTTTTTGCTCCAAAAACATAATTTGTCACATCAAACAAAGGTGCCTTATTTGTATAAAAACCTTCATGTGATCCAGCCATCAAGCTTTCCTAATCTACATTCAAGCTATAAAACTTTTTCAAAGGAACCTACTCTGATATCAATTGTTAAGCATGAAATATACTAAAATGGGGGGGTGAATCAATATATTATATATCTTATTTCTTAATAAAATTCATTTTCTTTAACCACTTAACCACACATTCAAGATATGCAATAAAATTGAAATAATAATAATATACACCACATAAGAGATATATAGATAGATAGATAAAGAGAGAGAGAGAGAGAGAGATAAAAATTTTACATGGTAACCCAAAGTATATGAATGAGAACCAACTCAAATTACAAAGCTTTCAAGCACCAACTTATAATATCACCAACCCCTTTGTCAATCACCAACACAACAACTATTTATGAGCACCAACCCATACGAGCACCAACCCCTTGCAAAGATTTGTGACCACAAACCCACAGGAGCACCAACCCCTCTTGTGTATAAAACACAACTATCTCTTAATGTTGCTTACTTAACAAATGATAGAACTCTAAAATATCTCTTAATTTTCTCTCTTCAAAAACAAATTCAAATCATGTACTCTTTTGCATATTACAAATGGCTTCTCAAGCCTTTATTTATATCTTTCAAAATGGCCTTTGGAATTCACCCTTTGTGACCCTTAAATCCTCATGAAAAATGGTGTCAAACTTGCATGACCCTTCGTATCCTTGCATTTGAAAAGTTATATAGTGACCCTTAATAAACAAAAGCATCCTTTCCTATTTTATCTTTATCTTGGTGACTTTTTGTACTCTTCAAAGTGTCCCTTCATTGAAAAATGCACCATAGCCTCTTTTATCTTCACATGGTGACTCTTGGAATTACTCAAGATGACTCTTCATGATAAAATGTATCCCATTCCTCTTTCCTCTTTTACCCCATGAATCTTGACTTCTCCATGGGCCCTCTTTTGACTTATGTGCAACCAAAAATATACTCATTAATATTAAATAAATATTAACACACATTAGCCAAGATATGAATATTAAAAATACCATTAAATACAATGGGGCATTTATCACCAATAATGCTAGACCTTTGACATCAATGACAATATTTACAACACTAGATGTCATATATATATATATATATATATATAAGATTTTGATCTAGGTTTTTCCTCTCTTTTTTATTCACACTTGGAATAAAAAAGAGAGGAAAAACCTAGATCAAAATCTTATATATATATATATATATATATATATATATATATATATATATATATAAGATTTTGATCTAGGTTTTTCCTCTCTTTTTTATTCACACTTGGACTATAACACATCATGCTAATTCTGGACTTTAGTTCATTATTACATGGACTATAATTTTTTCACATCTCGATTCCATGCATCATGTTATAATTATAGGTCTCTTTACTATTTATAGAATCTATTAGACTCAATTTTTGATGCATAAGCTATTTAATGTAGATTTGATCAATTAGATCGATCAATATCATTGCTTGTGTTGAGATACAGAGCTTATACACAAGTTCTTACATGTTCCTTCAACTAACCATTTGTCTAAACATGAATTTAAATGTTAATCATCGATCTTTCCTTTAGCACCATGATATGATGGTCTATGTTAATCTATCTTAGCTTTAAATCATGTCTATTAGATCAATATATAATAGGATCATGCTATCTAATATTTTTATGCTTTTAAACTTTAGCTTTGTCATATTTAAAATGTGCCTATCGATCTTCCTGATCTGAGCTTTCATGTGTTGTTAGATCCCTGAAGATGCATGACCTTTACCTTGAATTGGTCATTAAACTTTGAAACTTTAACCTCATCTCACTACTTTTGATATCTTTGGATTGATTTCACTCCACCAGTATTTTAAACATGCTTGTTTTTTAACTCACCACTATATCAATAAATATCAATCACTTTATTCTATATGAGTCCACTCGCTCCATTGATCTTTCTCATCCAAGCTTCCATGTTCCATTAGATATTTAAAGATGCATGATATTTACTTTTATCTAGTTTTTAAATGGCAATCTATTTAACCCATATCATTACTTCCTACATCTTTGGGTCACTTTCACTTTATCCATCTTCTCAAACTTGCTTGGTCTTTAACTCAACACTGTGTCGATAAACATCGATCACTTTATAGAATTTGAGTCCATTCACTCTAATGGATCTCATTTTCATGATCACTCACTTACCATTATATCTTCTAAAAAATTTTATCATTAACTCTGATAACCCTACACTCATTGGGTCTTTGTCTGACAAGCTCCATGAATGTGACACTTGTCACTTACACACTTATTCAGAGCTCTTTTTGACAATTTGACTTCATCATGCTCCATTATATCTCTAATTTTTGATTAATCATGAGTCATTTATTAAGCAAGGACATATATTAAGTCTTAGTCTTAGAAAATATAAAGTCCTTTGATCATTACTCAGACTTGGTAATTTCTAGGTCGAGGGGCTAGTTTTGTAGTGATGATAAAGGATTAATTTATAACTTAAGGTACCCAGTCCTAGCTATAGCCAGTCACTATTAAAATAGAAAGTGTCTATTTGATGCCATGACATGAACCCTTCAAGTTTTATTGAGAAGCCATCTTTAGTAACAAAGCAAAGATAATTCAATTTTGAGCTCATTCCTTCTTAATTGAACCTATAGTCCATATATTCGAGATGTTCATGAAAAACCCATAACAGATCTTCTATCTGTTTCCTTTGCAAATGTCCATAAATGATCTTTATAAAAGCATGACAACTTTTCATGACCTTTGTGTAGATTTTGTCTAAGTATGAATACCATTCATTTTTCTTAGAAGACTAACTTTTCACCTACATAACTCTTGTTGCGCTTAGTTGCATGACCTAAAAATTAGCGTATTTGTCCCTCTTCCATAGGATATTCAATCCATATATCCATTTGGTCTTGAATCCTTCATAGGTGTAAGATATGTCTTCATAAAAATGCCTTTGAGATTTTTATTACAAATTGCAAATTTGACTGTGTTGTAAAACACTATCAAAATACTATGGAGCCTTACTTTACTCAAGCATATATTTTGTCATGCTATGTCATGTGACTTGATATTTAATACATATAAACTAGGCACAAAAATAAAGAGACCCATGTGATCATTTTATCTTAACACTTCCAGGTGTGTAAACACTGACCTCATCAATATGTTTACTTGGATTTATTTAACCCTTTTTGAAAATTTGGCTAAGTATAAAAACTTAGTTTATTTTATCCAAGTAGCCAATTTTACATGCCCATATCTTCAATTATGCTTCATTTTATGTCTTCAAATCTGGTGCATAACTATTAGGGACTAATGTTATCATAACCATGTGACCAACTCCCCCATACTCATTCACACATGGCAATGGTGATATCAAAATGCTTTCTCATCTTTTATGTCATAAACACAAAATGTCTAGATGAACAATGTGAAGAATTGAATAAATTCCAATCATGCAAACAAGCATTCCAGCCATTATTGACCTCTAATAGTATCCTTTGCATATCCTTTAATCACCATAGACAATCCGAGACATCAATGACATGCTCATGATGTCCCTTTTGACATCAATGACAATCATATTTCCAATAGGTAGATAGCATATCATTCCTTTATATATAGATATGTTTCATGCATCTTTTGAGTAGGATACAGGCACACCCATGCACATGATCTATGTACTTTTTGATTTTATCCCTTCCCTCTACTCATGTCATATATAAATTAGGGTCATTTACATCTTTGATCATGATATGCTTACGTTATATCTTTCAATGATCATTTTCAATTATCATGTTTAAACTTATATACTTATGTATGCCTTTCTCCATGCTTATATATTTTAAAATGTACTTGATATGTTGTGTACTTAACATATTTTACTAACTCATATATCTAGGGACTAGTATGATATGCTTATGTTGGTTTCTTATGATTTTTTTCTTTCATTTTTTTCACTTTCCTAAGTGTGTTCCTTACTTTTTATTGCCATGCATTGTATTACATGTTCTATAATTCAAATTTGCTCAATTGATTATAGAGACTTTGTTTTCCTATTTTAAATTTGAATATGTCATTTCTTATTGTATGAACATTTAAATATGTCACTACTTTCCTTGTGAACATTTGAATAAGTCATGTCCCTTCAATTGTGCAACATTTTAACATGCCCCTTATTTGAAGTCCCCTTGGACCATTATATTTTGATTTAGTTTTGAGTGATCTTGTGTGTGTGCTTGATTGCTTATTGAGTTTATATAATTACTATCTAATTAGTGTCATTATTCACATCATGCATCTTAGAATTTGATTTGATCACATTGTATGTACCTCATTGTTATACCTACCTAGACATGGTACTCCCATATACTACAAGATCAATACAAGGATTATACATTTATCTTATCCTTTTGAGGTAAGGTAACTACTAGTTTCTACTTCCCATCACCTCAAAAGGGGGGACATATTAGTGGGGTAATGTCATAGAGGAATGTATTTCACACCTTCATGGTTTTATATTTTAGTGGGGGCATGGAAAAAATGCATGGCCTCCACACTTATTTAGTATGTGTCATTCTCATATTACAATGGGGTTATGTTATGGAAATATGTTCTCCACATTCATACCAGCTCTTAGTTTTAGATTTTAGTTGGAGGATGTCATGGTAACATGTATTATATGCTTTTATATTTTTAAATTGGTCAAATTACATAGTTATATGATTTAGATACATATTTATGGCAACATTTTATACATTGGTACTAATGTTATACCTAAGTTTTAGCTTAAGACATATATGAGGTTATAATCCATACAAAATATCACCTTAAATTACAAAACAAAAATTATTTTAAGATTATAAATACTTCTATGGAATTTAGAATACACCTAGATAGAATTTGATGGACTTTATTAAACCAATCTACTTCAGTAGTTGGTTTAGTTTTGACAAGGCTGAGGTGATTACATCACTCAATAATACCAAGTTTATAAGAAATATTTTATAAACCTTATTATTATCATCCTTTACAAGTTTTGGACTTGTACCTATTTTATAGCTTCTTGGACACTTGTGTCCTAGCTAGAAAACTGCATGAATGCTAGTTCTTTGTGTTAAACTAAGTGTCCAGTGCCCTTAATTCATCAAATTTACAAATGAAACATATCCCTATGGATGGCCTAAGTTATTTAATGTGATATATTTCTAAATTTTATTGGTATATACAATATTAATCCTCATTCATTCTTCACCTATCATAGACCTAACAATGCAAAAGTCAACTTACCAAAGGCATTCAATCAAGCATTTAGGTAAGCAAAGCTTCCATATTCTTTCTTATTTTAATATCAATAATACGAATAGCCCATATATAGGTTTAAATTAATGGAGGAGCATTCCATGATCCATATTCTTCAAGTTATAAGATAGGTCACTCTATGTACTTGATTATCACACATTACATCTTTATGCACACACAAACCAACATGTAGGGGAGAACTACATAAGTTTGAGGCCCTCTTCAGATTTTTGGCTATGTAAGTAGTGCCCATTGAAAAATGGGTCCTTAGAGAAGTTTGACACTATGTGATTGCTAACATAATTTTCTCATAGTCACTCTAAGGGTGATGAAGCTAAGGTTTTGATCATTTAATAAAGAGTGACATCATGTGCATAAGATCTAAATACACTAGAATAAAGGTGATAAAAAAACCTAGGAGGTTCTATATGGTCATATATAACTCCAATGAATATTGCATATTGAACACCTGTGTCTAACTTAGATACCAACATCGACATAACTATCCAGATTTGACACAAGTTTATAGGGCCATAGAGTGCAAATTATCAAAAATTGATGATTGTTCAGGCTTTTTTCAGCATGTTTCATATCATATTTGCATGCACATAGTAAATGAGCTAAGTATTCCTATTTTATATTTATTTATTTATCAATCAATAGTTGTAATTTCTATTTTTAGCATATATCAGCATTATAAATTCATGATATTTTTTAATCTAAGTTTGTAATTAATTGGCATGTTATATATCTATTTATCACCCTTGTACTTATCCACTTATATATTATTAACCCTAGATTATATTTACCCATATTAATTTAAGGTTAAAAACCCTTGTAGTTTGTTTTAAGTATCTAAAATATTATATTAATATTAAGCATGTTTTCTTCTTCACTACATGTAGTAAATTTTCATTCATTTTATTGCATGGGACTTTCTTATAAAAACATGGGTATAATCCATTGAATAAATGCATGTGCATGTTGTGAGTATCAGGGGAAGATTGTATTAAATAATCTAATTGATTTTGTTTCTTGTTGGGTTTTGGGGTAAAAGTATGTATATTATGTTTGAGGTAGCTATGTTTCTTGTTATTTATTATAGTCTTAAATGATTTATAAGAGGGTTTAGTTATTTTTTATAGTCATTACTAAAATAGAAGAGTTTTATGATTTTTTTGGCTTTAGTGAACAAAGGATTGGATTTTTTACATATTCTTTTCATTACTAAAATAGATGAGTTATATGAGTTTTATGGATCAAGTAAATGAAATGTTGTTAGGTGTGTGAATTAGTAATATATTTTGTATTCAGTATGTGGTTTGTGGTTTTGATGTAGGATATATTAAAAATTGGTCTTCTTGTTAGAGGTATAATCACTAAGAGGGGGGGTGAATTAGTGTTGCCAAATAATATAATTTAATTCCCACTCTTAAACATTTAGAACATACAATCATGATGCATACAAATTAATTATTGTAATAAATAAGGAAGATATAGCAATAGCATGCACATAACACATGATATATGTGGGAAACCCTATTAGGGGATAAAACCCTATTGAACCCTATAATATGGACTACAATAATACAATATTCAACAGTTAGACTAGTACCAATTGATCAAGGAACACCCATCCAAAAAGGAGAAACCAACTCCCTAGACAACCAAGCACCATCTTAGCTACCTTGATCTTATCTCCAACTCTGATTTTATTACTTCTACATTTGATTATGGACTTCTCTTACTTTCTCTCTTTCCCCATCACACTCTCACAAACTTGCACACATAAACAATACATCAAAAACACCCTTGTGGATCACTCTTCACTTATTAACACATACACAATCAAAAAAATTATAACATATTTATAAAAAATCATAAACATGACCTATAGGTTATTCACACCATCCTCAAAATTCTATACTCTTCAATCCATCCACTAAGCACACTCACTCAATCAACCTCTAGGGCTTACTCGCTCAATCTGCCTCTTCTAGGCTCATTAGGTCTAATGACCTATGTGTTCACCTTCATCACCTTGATCAGATAATCATGACTAATCCTATTTACTCTCTAATTTTCCTCACTAACTTGTACCTTATCTTTCAAATATTCTCTCCTTCTCTTATCTCCACACAACACAACTCACACAATTAATCTAGTAAGACCTTGTACTTATACTACTCTCTTCTTTTAACCCATCTTGGTCAGCCAAGATGCTTTAAATATTTGAACCAAACTTAACATAGGCATATACACACATTAAAAATGATAACCACACTCTTCATAGGTTGTTCATTACCTCACTATCCCTAAACCACCATTAGGTCTTGGTGAGAAAAATAATTAGGCCTACTCACCCATACATTATAACTTCAACTCCTTGGGCCACTTTCAAATTATACCAAAGATTCAAACACATAAGAACTATTTCTAATAGACTCTTTTTTATTAATTTATAGGTCTGTGCCATTTATAACATCAACTCAACACTTGAACCTACCACTTAGGTCTCCTTGCTCTTGAGGCCTTCATACACAAAAAACATAGTCTCAAACTTATGAAGAAAATACTCAAATATATCACATAGACATATGATTATATCATATGGGTTAACCCTTTAGGACCTCTAAAACACCTCCATGTTCCTTAGACACTTCAACATAGGTTATAATCACTCAAATCAACTCTCTCAAAATCACCATCTAGACTAATCACATATCATCAAAATACAATTATTTTATTTTTACACTCCATATATTATTAGGTGAAAAATATGAAAAAAAATACTTTATCATAAGCCTTAGATACTTATTTAAAATATCCATTCTTATTTTCATCTTCATTTCTACTAAAAAAACCTTCAACTTACATCTACAAGATGGTCACTCAAACTACTAGTGTATTTAATAAACATAGTCAACTCCAAAGCCTTTGTTCATACTAAATATGGATTGGTAAAACCTATAAAATTCACATAGATGGTCTTAATGAAGTATAAAACACTATATAATAGTTATCTCATCTTGAAACATTAAGACACTATCAAGAGAAACTCAATTATCCTTCTCTGGTCACTTACAAAACATGGTCAAATACATAGTCAAATTTAGAGCTTAATAACTTTGATTGTATGAATAATCAAACCTTCTAACTAGATTCTCTATATGAAAATTGAATTAATTTACAAATTTTATTTTTAATACATCAATAAATTCATCCTAGATCGAAATATATAGTTAAAAAAAATAGATTAGTTTTCCCTTATTAATTTGAATATTCAAATTCCAATGGTCACTATGTTAATGCTAAACATCAAAAAAATTGACATCATCTCATACTTCCTAACAACTTTGAACAAATGAAATATATAAATATCCTTTAGATTATCTTGATATTTAAATTTCATTGTTCACCATTTATCTTATATCTATGATACCATGATCATGCCACTTGGTATCTCTGCATGCCTTTTGTGCACCCTATAGCCAGTCATCAATGAACTTATACCACTTGGTAGCTTCGTGTGACTTATAATAAAATTGAATATTTAAATCTAATTAAATTATTCCACTTTTAATCCCCACATGTAATCTTGACTATTTAACTCAATACACTTTGTTGTATCATAATCAACATGATCATGTGTTCACTATTGATCTCTATCTGACAAGTTTCACACTCGTCATTAATTCTGCTTCTCAAACTCTGTGATTATGAAACATGTCACTAGTGCATGAAATATTGACTATCTAAATTTGAACTATGCTATTAGATATTTATCTTGTTAGATTAAATAATCATTTTTAGATCTATGATCTGATTAAATTCTCATCATAGATCTTTGATAATGCAAGTTTGGCTAAGGGAACTTTGTAAACTTTGTTTGAGAAGCTAACTTTACAGCTTAATAATTTTGATACACTCCATACATATATCTTAAACTTGAAGCATATGATCTCCTCACATAGGTGAATCTATACATATATCAATATACTCTATAAACCTTCACACATGTGAAATATGATATCATCAAACTGCTCACTTAGATTTATATATCAAGATGACTACTTGAGCTTAGACATTCATATGATTGTTATGAATTTTGTTCACTTTCATAATCACTCTAATAACTCATAACATCCCATAGGGTCTCTGAAATGTGTCCATACCATCAATATCATTCATGAATTTCCTCACTAAGTCAAACACTGAAGAACCATACAAGAACACTGAAACTCATTGAATCACACTTTGTCATTATCATTCTATCACACATGACACATCATCAACATTCTTGAGAACCTTAGATACATATTTTTAAAACCTCCAATAATATCCCCCTTTGTTATTTATGTTGAACACCAATTCAAATCTTATTCTCAGACTTTGTCTCTTTATTAAAGCACTTTCTCCCCCTTTGACATAATGATAATGTGGGCTCAAATCTTGATCTTGCAGACCTAAAAAGACTTAAAGAACCAAAAATAGGAAAGAAAAACCTTTTAGATATGATAAATACTCCCCATAACATTGTGCATACCTCTTTTTAACTTGAGCTTCTCAAACATGCTCCATGACTACACTCTTCTTTGATCATTCATAGATTATATAAAGATAAAACATACATGAACATCAAAAAATGCATGAAATTACCTTGAAAACATTAAGAGGGAATCCCCATAATTCACCTAAGATTAGGCACCCTTTGATCACCTTGGTATTTTGGAAAAAATGACCAAAAATTCCTCTTCTTCATACTAACCTTGCTTAGAGGTTTTGTAGCCCTACGTAGACCTTGTAAAGCCCATAACTTTCTATGTATGAAATTTCATGTATTTAAATTTCATATATGGAGCATTATCATATCCCCTCTCATTCATGCCAAAAATTAACACTCAAGTCTTCTTATGCAACATACTACCTTCACAAACCTACTAGCCAATTAGCCCACCATTTGCACAAATCCTCCTTCATGCAACCAACCATGTACTTTCAAAAGACTGTGAAAGACTTTTTGATCACCCGTTTGTCCATTTCAATTGATTAAATAGCCTCAAATCTCAAATAATTAGGCAAACCATTTTTCAAACATGAGCAAAAACATTAGGTTTATAAGAAAAACTTGGTCAACATAGCACCTTCTAGTCAATTCCCATCTCTGAAACATTTTTCACACCTTGAGGTCATCAATATACACTTTTGGAGAAAATTTTGAGCTCAGACTCCTTTGGGAACCCATACTTACTATACCATAGTTTTTTTAATCGACATACCCTTAAGCACAAATTGGGAAACCTGAAAGCAAACAAAATTCTCCTATTGCACATAAAAGACCTTAAAACTTGAAATCACTTGGAACACACTTGAATGAGGTAAACACACCTTTCTATCCAACTAAAACACTTTGACAACTTGAAATTCTTCAAACAACACATGGAAGTCTCCATACCCAGCTTGTAGACCTTGTACATACAATAGTCAACATGCCAAAAAATAATAAATTGATCTTGACAACATTCTAACATTACCAAGCCAACTTATCCACTTTGACAAATCAAACTTAACTAATCTCAACTCTCTTTTATCTTATAGATTCTACTACATAGTCCTCTGATCCTAGGACCTAACCATTTACAAATCTCCCTTTTTTATACATGAGGATTCAATACATTATCAAAGCACCTGACTTGGTTTGATCAAGCCATCATATCAACATGCTTAAGTTCACATCTATATCTAAATTTTTTATATATCCACCATGACTATAACATCTCACATATGCTCCCCCTCACATCACACATAACTTTTTAAGCCTCTCAAACTATTTGAGTTAGTTCCCCCTAACTCCATACCAATTTATGAACTTCTGAGGCCCACAAGTCCTCTTTCAAGATTCACTATACTACTGATCAAAATAATAATAACAAACACAATGAAAATTATCTCACCTTAAACCAAGCTCCCAAATACTTTCAAGGCACTACATCAGATCAAGCCACCTGAAGAGACCAACTATGGATGAAATCTGATTACATCCATACCCTTCTTTTACTACAACTCATCTTCACAATCTTATCCCTCAAACACCTTTCTCTTTACACCAAGGAATACCTCTTGCATATCATAACATGACTCCTTATGAATTGAATCAACACAAAGGAACACACAACCGTACTTTGTTTTTCATACTTTAAACTGATATAATAACTCACCTTCATGGATTTCTTATCATGCAACACCAACGAAGATTCAACAAGCATACACCATTCTTCCTCTTTCTATAAATTGTCTATTTGAATCCTAGAGAGAGATACCTCTATGACATAGTGAGATTAAAAGTCTAAAAACTTAGGAGATTCCCATATTTCCATATTCCCATTTGACTTATAGTCCTACCTCATCATCAAATTGACTTTAAATGGATCCTTGACTTCATTCTTTACTTTAGACTTGTCAATAAATGCAAAGAACATAAAATCTTAACTTTCCTTCATGTCTATCATGGAACATAAACCATCTTTGGTCTCAATCTGATCTCTCCTAATAGGCTTAGTTTTCCACAACCATTTGTGATCTCTTCCTTGCACACTAGGATCTCCATACACCTTATTTTTCTTTGATAACTCATTTAACATGTTCTTATAATACATAGTAATGTGATTAAGTCTATGACATCTGAAACAAAGAAGCTCATTCATACCTTTTACTTGATGATGATTGTGATCTTTCTTTGACTAATTTCTTCTCCTCTTGCATTCTCTAGTAATGTGTCAAAATTGATTACATGTATAATGATCCTGAGATGAATATCTCTTTGCATTGGTATGTTTAGTTGGTCTTCTATATTTCATTCGAGGAACCTGATTAAACTTATCTTGACTAAATGGACTTTGATTTCAAAACTTATTAATGTGACCAATTATTTGACAGCTATAGTAAACAATGTATTTTATACCTTTTGCTTGAATATGATAGTGATCTCCCTTTGACTGATTGCTTCTTCTTATATAGTCCTTTGCTCTATTACCAACAAGATGACAAACAAAATAATGGCTCATAAAATATTTGTCATACCTTGAAGCATTTGGTTGTTTGATTGGCTTCTTCATTTTCCTCTTGACCTGATCTATCTTGTTGAATTTCATACTACCAACCTCTTTATCTTGTCTTAATTTCTTTTTATCTTATTCAAGCTTACCTATGTTGACTATGACCTTTTCATGCTCATCCTTTAGGGAAAAAAGATTAATCTTCAATTGAACACTTTCATCTTATTTATCTCTCATGCTTAAACTTACAACCTCTAATTGAATTATAAGATCTTTGATAGTCTCCTTATCTTCTTTAGCTTCTTTAGCCATGTCATCCTTCAATCTACATGCTTTTTCTTCCATAGAATTGATCAGTTATTGATTCTCCTTTTCCTCTCTCATGGATTTACCTAATATACTCTCCTCAAGAGACTTGACTTTGGCTTTAAGACCTTTGATTATATTCTTCATTTTATGATTCCTCTTATTTTTATCCTTTAGTTCACCAAGTTCACTCATGATCTCATCTTTTAGATCAACTTCTTCTTCCTCACTATCATATAACTCTTCTTCTTCTTTACTATTATGTCAAACTTCTTCACTAAACATGATGATTTTTTCTTTTGAATAGCTTTCCTTTTTATCCATATTGTACCTTAGATCACCTTAAAGTGGTTAAACCTGCATAGAAGGTTCTACTCTAATACCAATTTTTAGAGGTATAATCACTAAGATGGGGGGTGATTCAATGATGCTAGATAATCTAATTTAATTCCTAACTCTTAAACATTCAACACATAAAATCATGATGCATACAAATTAACCATTACAATGAATAATGAAAATATAGCAAGATCAAGAACATAACACATGATATATGTGGGAAACCCTCTTGTGGGATAAAACCCACTAAACCCTACAATATGGACTATAGTCCTATAAAGATAAGATTCAACATTTGGACCAGTACCAACTGATCAAGGAACACCCATCCCTTAATTTAGTGAGACACCCATCCCATAAAGAGTAAATAACCTCCTAGAAAACAAATCACCAACCTAACTAACTTGATATAATATCCACCTCTAATTTTATGTCTTCTACACCTGGTGATAGACTTCTATTACTTGTTCTCTTTCCCCATTACACTCTCACAAACTTGCACACACAAGCAATGCATCCAAAACACACTTTTGGATAGCTTTTCACTTTTTATCACTTACACAATTAAAAAACCTAGAAAAATTATGTCACAACATCACCTATAGGTCATGCATACATTTTATCTTCAATCCATCCACTAAGCACACTCACTCAATCAACCTCTAGGTCTTACTCTCTTAATTTTCCTCTTTTAAGCTCATTAGGTCTAATAAACTATGTGTTCACCTTAATCACCTTGATAAAAAATGCATGACTAATCTTATTAACTCTCTGATGGCATTTAATGGAATGTACCTTCTCTTTCAAATTTTCTCTCCTTCACTTGGCTCCACACAACACAACTTGCACAATTAGTCCAATAAGGCCTTGTACTTATACCACTCTCTTCCTTTAACTCATCTTGGTTGACCAATATGCTTTACATATTTGAGCAAAACTTAACATAGGTCCATACACATGTTACATGTGATAACCACACTCTTCATAGGTTGGTCATTACCTTGTTAGCCCTAAACCACCATTAGGTCTTGGTGAGAAAAATAATTAGGCCTACTCACCCATATATTACAACTTAACTCCTTGGGCGAATTTTATCTTCTACCAAATATATAAACACATAAAACCTATCTCCAGTAAACCCTTTCTTACTCCCTCATTGTTCCATTTCACCTATAACATCAAATCAACACTCAAACCTACCAATTAGGTCTCCTTGTTCTTTAAGCCTTCATACACAAAAAACATAATCTCAAACTTTTGAAGCAACTAATAAAATATTTCACATATCCATATGATTAGGTCACATTATTGAACCCGTTATGACCTATGTAACACGTCCATATTTATTATACACTTTAACATAGGCTCTAATCACTCAAATCAACTCTCATAACAATAACTCAAACTGGTCACATACCATCAAAATACATTTATACTATTTTGAAACTCCATATCTGATCAAGGGCAAACTATGACAACAAATACTTTTTCATAATCCTTAGATACTTATATAACATCTCCACTATCATTTTATTATTCAATTATACTCAAAACGCCTTCAACTTACCTCTGCAAGATGGTCACTCAAACTACCAGTGTATTCAATAAACACAATCAACTTTAAAACCTTTGTTCATACTAAATATGGATTGGTCCAACCTAAAAAACTCTCCAATATTTATTTCATATTGAAACATCAATACACTATCAATAACAACTCAATTATCCTTCTCTAATCACTTATAGAACATGGCCAAACACACAGTCAACTTTGGAGTTTAATAACTTTAATTGTACAAAAAATAAAACTTTATAACTAGATTATCTAGATGTGACTTAAAGTCCTTTAAAAAAATTATTTTTACTTCATCAATAAATTCATCATAGATCAAAAGATATATCTAAAAAATAATACACTAATTTTCCCTCATTAATTGGAATATTCAAATTTCACTGGTCACTGTGTTAATGCTAAACATCAGACACTTTGACATCATCTCATTCTCCCTAAAAACTTTAAACAAATGATCTCCATTTATCTCCTTGGTAGTAGCCTATTATTTACCTTGTATCTCTCACATTTGATCTTAGATCTGTGCTACCATGATTTTGTCACTTGGCAACTTTGTGTGCCTTTTATGCACCCTACAGCCAGTCACTAATGAAATTCCACCACTTGGCAACTCTGCATTCCTCATGAGTAAATTGACTATTTTAATCCAATAAACATATACCTCTTATAATTACCATGTGTAATATTAATTATTTGGCTCAATATGCTCTATTGGATCATAATCTATATGATCATACACTCACCATTGATATCTATCTAATAGGTTTCCCCCTCACCATTAGATTTATTACTTAAACTCTATGATTGTGACACATGTCACTAGCGTATGTAATCTTGACTATTTGAGTTTGAAACATGCCATTGGATCCTTATCCATTCAGATTAAATGCTCACTTTTAGATCTTTGATCTAATTAAATGCTCACCATAGATCTTTGATTATGAAAATTTGGCTATGGGAAATTAGTAAACTTTGTCTGAGAAGCCAACTTGGCACCTTAATAAATTTTTATAGACTCCATGTCCAGACCTAAAACTTGAACCATATGATATCCTCACATAGGTGAATCTACACATATATCAATCTACTCTAGAAATCTTCACACATGTGAAATATGATGTCATCAAACTACTCACTTAGTTTTATATGTCAAGATGACTACTTGAGCTTAGACATTCATATGACTATTTTGATGAATTCCATTCACTTTCATAAGCACTATAAACACTCATAACATCTCATAGGGTATTTTAAATATTTCCATACCATTAATATCATCCATTAATTGCCTCACTATGTCAAACATTGAAGAACCATATAGGAATGATAAAACTCATTGAAGCACACTTTGTCATTGTCATTATATCACAATAACACTTCATCAACATCCTTGGACACCTTGGAGACATATTTGACAAACTTACAACACTCCCATGTGTGTTTTTTTATTGAATTGTTACTTTTATTTGGTTGGGAATACATAATAAGATGTTAAATACATGCATAGCTAAATATATAGTTTTAATTATGATAATTATTGTTAAGATAACTTTTTATAATATCATATGCCTTGTTAGGACTTTTGTGAAAAGTAATCAAGTAAAATAATACTTCTTTGTTTATATTTTTTATAAAATGTGTCAAGAGGTATTTGTGTTAGGAGATATATTAGAAAAGAGTATTGAGTTTGTATCTCATTCATGGTAAGAGGACGAGGAGGATGTATTAATTATAGGGGAATATATTGTAAAAGAGAATTCAATGTATGTGGATTATTTTATGTGGTAGCATTTTTAATTCTTTATTTGTATTAAGAATTTTTAAATCATTATATTAAGGTATTTTTGTGTAGTTTCTACTACTAGAACATACCTAGCTCCTTATATCATATGATGGCAATGCATATGTTAAATATGATTTCCATGTTGCATTCTTTGTCCTGATTGAGACCATTTTTCCATGCTCCTTAAAATTTTACATCTTATATTCATGTACTAATTTTTTAAATAGATAATATGTCTACTAATTAGTAGGAGGTGGGCTTCCCTCCCACTACATTATACAATATTCATCATTAGATAATCTTTCCATTACAGATGAGAAACAAGCCATAATTTCATATTGTGTAGGAAAAGGATTGAGTGATTGAGAGCCAACTCCATTTCCACATTGATAAAATAACATTAATATGTGATACAACTTAGTAAAAATCATGTTTTGGACCTAGTCCATTATTTTAACTTGTTAACCATCTTGTTTCTAGATTACAACCCCATGCATTAAGTCATGTTGATTCCCATCAAATTTTATTTTATATGAATATTTCCCATTAAATTAGCACATAATTTAGTTTTTATTTTTGAGGTTTCAATCTATTTATTTTCATATTTATTTTACTCAATAATTTATTGAAATATAAAAACCCTACCCATGTTGTATTTTGTTGTTATTTTTACTACTTATTCATTACACATACATGTCTCTGAGCATAAATCTAATAAGATTTATTGATATTATAAAAAAATTTATGAGATATCCATATATATAAGCCTAAATATGCTCATTATATTCCTAAAATATATCATGAGCATATAACCAAATATAATCTATAATCTTCTAAATTACAAAATAGGTTCATAATGGGTTTATTTGACTTAGTTTAACAACTAATAATATTGACATAAAAACTTGTGGGTTGTTTTATAAATTAACAACCTCACTTACATAACAAAATTACTATGGTAAATTTATTCTAACATTGCCCCCTTTAATTTATCATAGCTTGAAGAGTATAAGAGAGAGAACTTCTGAATGCCTCAAATTTATCACACACAAGTGACTTCATGATGACATATGCACATTGATCTTGACTGGGGAAATATTGGAGCTATATATTGTGTTATTGAACATGTTCACGTATGAAATGTACTTGAACTTCAATCTTCTTTGTGCATTTATGAAAAAATAGATTTTGAACAAGTTTAAGAATGCCTTGATTATTATAGTTTGAAAATGTAGGCTAAGTTTATTGAACTCCCAATCTTGATAGTATGAAACATAGCCATATCACCTCATAGATATATCCTCCTACAATGTGATGTTTTTCCTCAGTAAAAGAATGAGAAATAAATTTATGCTTACTTATCCCCCATTAGATCAGACTAGATCCCAAAAAGAATACAAACCCAAAATTGGATTTTCTATCATCAATTGAACCTGCATGTTTTGTGTCCATGTATCCTATCAAAAATAACTCGTCATTATTATTTTATTATATGAAATAATCCATTATTCCTTAAATATATCATAGTACCCACTTCTTTTCTTTATAGTGGCTTACCTTTGGCTCCTACATGAGCCGATAAAGATAGATGATAGCATAGCTGATATCTGGCCTAGTGTATGTGAGGTAGATGATACTCCTAATAAACTAGTGATAAAGAGTGTAATTTGTTGGTGGTGATGGATATGAGTGAGAAAACTAAATCCTTTTCATCTATTGGTTTGTAATCCATCATTTAAAACCTCTCGAGTAATGTCTTGTTATACTTAATTTGAGACATGAATATTTAGTGATATTTTTACCATACTTTCAATTCAAGATAGTAATTTTTTAGCCCTAGATTTATCATTCCAAATGATATATTGACATATTTCTTTATTATATCAATAATCTTCACTAAACTACCACTAATGACTAGATCATCAACTTAAACAATAATAATAACAATATCCCCCATATTTTTAAAGTAGATTTTAAGATCACATGGATTCCTCTTAAATACATGCTTCATGAGATGTTCATCAATTTTTATATAGTAGGACCTAGGAGCTTGTTTGAGACCATAAAAATATTGTATGAGTCTTTACACCTTCTACTCTTACCCTAGTGCGACATACCCTTCTAGTTGAGTCATGTAGACCTCTTCCTATATATCTCCATTTAAGAAGAAAATTTTAATATCCATATGATGAAAGTTCTATTCAAACTATGTATCCATTGCAAAGATCACTATGATTGTCTTTATATTATATATAGGAAAAAAAGTCTCCTTATAGTTTATACCTTCTTTTTGTGCATATCCCTTTGCTATGAGTCTTTCCTTGTGCTTGTCTATACTACCATAAAAAAATTATTTTTTCTTAAAACCCCATTTTCATCTGATATATTTATTTCTTAGTGGAATATCAACAAGTTTCCACATGTTATTCTTCATGAGAGACTGATATTCTGAATCTATGGCATCTTTCTAAGGTTTGGACTCTATAGCTTCAAAAACTATATAGGGATCAAAAGTTTCAAAAAAAATGTTCATTAAGGCCAAATTTACCTCTGAATTAACCATAATATGATTCTAAGGACTTATAGATGAAGTGTTTGAACATCCATCAACTTTTTCATCTCTAATTATACTCAAATACCACTGAGGCATATGTTGAATAATAGTTGGTAGTGTTGGAGCCTCTAACTAACCATCACCACTAATTTAATCTATAAATTTTACAACACTGTATTAGATGTCTATGTGAAATATGAACTAAGTTCACCTTTCACATAAAAAATTAGATCACTGTTTATAAGTATCAACATATTCTTTAGATCAATGAGCTGATATGATTTTGACTCATTACTATATCCCACAAAAATACATTCCTAAGTTTTATAATACAATTTCTTCCTTTTATTATCTGGGACATGTATGTATGCCTTACAACCAAAAACTTGAAGATGAGAGATTTTTGGGTTTATCCTAGTCCATGTTTCCTATGGTGTAATTTCATTAAGAGCTTTGATGGGTGACCTATTTATCAAGTAGATGGATATGAGACATGATTCTACCCAATATGTACAAGGCAATTGTGCATCCTCAACCATGATTTAAAACATCTCTATAATGACATGGTTACAGCTTTTTGAAACATCATTCTATTTTGGTGTATAAGGAGTAGTGTATTGATAATGTATTCCATGTTCTGCAAGTTATTTAGTGAAATTTTTAATGGTGTATTCCCCCCATGATATTAGTGGAGGGCCTTGATTTTTTAACCAATTTCATTTTCAATAAAGGCCGTGAACTCTTTGAATTCTTTAAATCCCTGATCCCTAGTATTCAATAAGGAAACCCATATCTTATGAGAACGATCATCAACAAATAGTTAGAAATACTTACATCCTTTTAGGCTATAAGTTATAGGTCTACATAGATTGGTTTACACTAGATCTAGTGGATGAGGAGATTGATATTCAATTTTTCCAAAAAGAGTGCTTCATTATTTACTAGCTAAGAAACTAGAATAGATATCAAAAGATTTTTTGAGTGTGGGAAGACCTATGACCATGTTGTGTTTTCTTAATTAAATTTAATACCCATAACTCAAGTGACCATATCTTTTATGCTATAACTAAAATTTATTCGTACCCTTCATAACAAGTGATTGATGGTCATTATGGAAAAGATAAATCTAAAACATCTTGCCTATATTTGAAGCTCATGTAATAGTTTTAGAGCCTTAAGACTCATATTTGATAAATAAAAACTTATCACCATGGTTGTGATCAAACTCAACTTTAATATTATGATCAAGAAGTTGATTTACAAATAATTTCTTAGTCAATCCTAGAACATACAAGACATATATGATTGTGGTAGTGTGGTTATTAAGTTGTAGAGAAACATCACCTTTACCCTAAATAGTGTATGATGAGTCATCACCAAGAGAAACATTACCCTGAGATATTGATTGATGTAAAGTGGAAACCCATTATTTCTATCCTAACATGTTCCTTGTGGCACCATAATCAACATATCAGATAGATTTTGAAGAATAAGGTTCCTCATGTGTCTGTGTAGTAAATACATGATCATCTTCTAAAGAATGATCATCCTAAAAAACATTCCCATGTTATTATTTATTCTTCCAATGATTTTTGTAATGGGGTTTAGGCTTTTGGTGACTGAGGTAGATTTTATGAAGTGGGCTTCTTACTAGATGATCTCTATGTGAATCCATTATACTGTCAATGTTGAGGCCATGTCCTATCTTTCCATAAATAATACAAACCTTCTATGAATGGTATTTGTTCCACTATTAGTGTTGTTGATTGTTCTACTTATTTTATTTATAAGAGGAGGTAAGTGCATGTTATTCATCAAGTTCCTTTGTATTTTCCATCGCTTCTTTCTATTACAACATGCTAATTAGTGAGGCAAAGGATGGTTTTTGACCCATGACAATCAATGTGGTCACAAAAATTTTATATATTGGGGTAAGATCTCTTATGACTATATGAACTAAAGATTCATCTTTTACTACTTTTCCTAATGATTCAAGTGAAGCCTACAAGGTTTATTTAAATTTGAACTTTAGACTATGGAGTTGGCTTTACAGATGAAGAATCTAGTTTTGATTCTTTGCCTCAGATATTGTTTTAATCTTATGACAAGCATCCTAAGCTATAGTGGAGTTATGGCTATGAGTTTATACCTCATATGAGACTCTAAACATGAGTATGAAATTAGCCTTATGGTTATCTTTATCATATTTTCATTTTTGATTAGAATTAGTAGAATGTCAGTTCCATGTGCCATCATTAACTATCCATGTGTCCTCAAATTTCAAGAGGGTTTTAACCTTAGTTTTCCATGTGGCATAGTTGTCGCCTAAAAAAAACTAAGTGATTGGAAAAATAAAATATGGTTTATTTCTAGTCATGTGTGAAAATATAATAAAACTATAAATAGGAGATGGACTTATGCCTTATAACTCCAAAAGGTTACCCTTTCTATATACTGTCAAACCAATATACCATACCTCTCTATATGTGCACCTTCTTATATACCCATCAATACTAGAAGAACTCATCCTTTTAATATACCTATCGATACATGAAAAAGACTTAACACACATGATATTATAATGGTACTACATACATAGACAGTATGTGAAAGAGATTCATTCAATCATTAACACCTACTTATAATGAATTATGCATACATGGGCATAACTTTCCTATATATTTAGAAATCTAACTATCATGATTTATGTCTATCGATAGTAATGAATGGGAAATGTAAGGATGGTTTATGAAAATATATGAATCTTATTAATTCCTAATGATTTAAATGGTCTATTCCAAGACATTGTTTTTTATCTATGTTAGGCAATAAATGCATTAGTTCAAAGTGCGATGGTATGATGTAGGAGCATCTAGTAAGAAAAAAACTATTCATAATTGTTGAAGTGATATGTCCTAGTTAAGATTCATAGTTAAACAATTTGGGAATGAAAGTGTGTTTTAAGGATCCTTATGTATCCATTTTTTGTCTTATGAGTCATAATGATTCATTAAAGGTGTGTTTGTGAGTATGTAGAGTTTTCCCTCCAACTTGTAATTTGAATTTTAAATGGTGAGACCCAAACATAAAGGGGTAATATGAGTATAATGATGAGAGAGGAGGTTAGGTGAGTGTTTAGGTGGTCATGAAATGTCAAAAAATATGAAACTATATGTATAATTAATTAATGTGTTAAAGTCAAGAGTTGTGTTAACAAATACAATTACCACTCATATATTAAGTTAGCATATAAGAGTCATATTTTGTAACTACCTCAAAATCTAGTGTAGAAGTTGGATGGAAAGGGAAGTTATAAGTTAGATATGGTGTATGAGAGGTTAAGGGGGAGAGGAGAGATATATAATAAAAAGGAAAATAAACCATAGAAAATAATAATGTAAAAACTCCCCAAGAAAGTTGACAAGTCTATGGACTACAAATATAATAGAGAATAATTTAAATGAATAAAGAAAGCACTATTGTGTATGTGTTTATGCTTATTTGTATGGTATTGTAATATTATTACTTTTATATTGTTTTTAAAGGCCCTTCAGGCCATAAACTTGTCACTATTTGTGTATATTTCAAGTTTGATAGAATGTATGCAAGTTACAATTAAGCAAGAAGATTTAAATGGAGTCGTTGAAGATTGATATAAAACACGACAATGTGTGATCATATATAGGTAATACTATAATTATAATTTCATGATTTAGGTAATGTATTCCCAAAATAGAGGACCTTCAAGAAAAGTTTGTGAATATAAAAGCCTTATGTAACTGTGATAGTCAAAGACAATGTGCCATGGAGTTATAATGTTTCTTGAAATGTTAATGTCAAGAGAGGGTCATTATACTATTTGAGATCATGTTATACAGAGTAGAGTATGTTAGATGAAATAATATATCATTTATTGTGAATGTAATTTCATGGTAATAGTCAACGCATAGTCTATAGGAGTGAAATAATTCTGCTGACACAGCCAAATACCTTGGTTTATCCAATCAATGTGTAAGGAAAGGAGGTATGTGTTTGAGATAAAAAATGATTATTAATTTTATTAAGTTTTAATATGTGTATAAAGTGAAAAATACATAATAATAACCTTGATGATGTCTTGGAATCACTTTGAAGTGTCGACAAGACCATAAACCTTTACACAATCATGTAAAAGTATGTAGAATTATGTGTTTTGACCATCAAAATATTTATTAAGATTGAATGAGGTTTATAAACTATTTTAATAGGTGGATAATGTCAATATATACTTTTATAAGGTCTTTTTTCAATTTTAGACGTCCTAAAACTAAAAAAAATTGAATTTTGAAGCCTCTTGGCCTTTATAGACAACCAACTAGGGTTTGAAAAGTAAAAACCCTATATATTTTTATTCTAATCTTAGGAATTTGTTGAATTTTTTAAATCTAGTATGATATTATATGTTAATAATTATTAATGTGTTTTAATTTTGGTACCATATGGAATAGTATGGTTTTGATGAGTGGGCTAGTGAATGGAGGGCTAAAAGGCCTAAGTGGGAAGGTGCTAACAAAGGAAGTACTATCTAAACAAGGAGTTAGACATTGAAACTTTATGTGGAATTATAAAAATATATATGGTATAAAAAATATTTCATTATATCCTTAGGGTAACTTAAATATTGGTCAAACAAAGGGAAAATGTGGGAAAAAAAGACTATAAGGAGATGGACTCATTAATGAGGTTGAGGTGTATAAGGAGATGCTAGAGAGTGAATGAGATATTAAAGGGGACTAATTAAAATGTATTGTGACTAAGATAAGTCATCCATGATAGGATATTAACTTCATGAAATTGAAGACACGATTCAGTATGTTAAGCTAAGAAAAGAGTGACTAGTGTGAGCAAAGTGAGTGAGTTCTTGATAAGGAAATGAATGAGTGAATGGAATGAGTGGAGATTATGAGTTATATACTTATACATGGTCTAATGTTAGATTATAATGGTTCATAAGGTTATTTTTTAACATAATTATGCCTATGAAAACTATAAAGCTTGAGAAGATCAAAGACTATAGGTTGAAGATTATAACTAAGGAATAAAATAAAGCATTTGAATGAGATCAAGAAAGTTCAGAGCCAAGAAGTGGTGGTTATGAGGATTTTACCATGTACCTATACATCATGGCATTACCTATAAACATACACTAGAGGCATCATTGATACCAAACACTATGAATGATATTTTACAATCTCGTTGTTTTTGCACTAATTTGATTTGATTTACCAAAAAATTTACAAATACTTACAATTTGTAATTTTCAACTACATAAAATAAAAAAATACAATTCCATAAATAATTTAAAATAATCCCCCCAATTTTGTCTTATGCATAGTTTATCTTTTTGTAAAAGTACAAAGTTGACTAATAAAGAGCTTTTGGTGATTTCAACTCTAGACCCCTAGATTTTAACAAAAAATGAACCTACCAATTCTTATATACAACATTTTAGATTTAATAAGGACAAAAATAATATAAAAATAGTAAAACAACACCTTTCAGGTTGACACCACCATGGATTTGATTATTTGGTAGGAAAAATCATCTCAAACATCCTTTTTGTCCTCCACTTTATAATATTTGACCAAAACATCAACTTTTATGTCACTCAATAGTTATACAACATTATTCAAGGGTGTACATTAGGTCTATAGGGTGAATTTTATGAATCATAACATATTATAGAGCCATATAATATTTATTGAGCTTAAAATAAAACATATTATATATATATATATATAAGCCTACATATGCTCATAATAGTCCTAAAAAATAGGATGAGTATATAAACAAAATGTAAATCATAATATTCTAAATTAAGAAACAAGTTTATAATAGGTCTATTTAACTAACTTAGTTTAGCAACTAACAATACTAACCTTAAAACTACATGGGTTATTTTGAAAATTAACAATCTCACTTACATGACAAACTTACTATGGTAAATTTATTATAACATTTCCTCTTTACTTAAAATCTTTCACCAATGAAGCATTGTAAAAAATATGGTTTTCTTTGTTGATTATGATGAACTAAAATTGCATTAACATTATTTTTTTGGTAATAAGATCCTAGTGTCTTCTTTGTTTCAATAAGATACACTAATTCCATATACCTAAGATATCTTAATATTGTGTTATTTTATGTGTTACTTTGTATTCCATGTGGTAAAAATCTTTATTTTTTTGATAAAATGGAATCATTTTGTTTCCTTTGTGTTGGTGAGTCACAAATTTTTTTATTTCCCCCTTTTTTGAACCTTAATGTAATGAAGTTGACTTTACTTTACTTGAGATTTGGAAGTCAAGAGTAGAACTCAATGAATAAGGCATTATCAATACATTTTTTTCTTATTATGAGATCTTATTTTTGAGATGGGATTCTCTAGGTTAATTTTTTATAATGTTCTTACTCTTTGATGCTAACATCATCAAGATTTCCGTAGTCATTCTTTGTAAAGAATTTATAGATTATGGTTGTTATCTTATATTGTAATAAAAATGTTTGATTATAAACCATTTACAAATAATTTAAATATTCTTAGGATTTATCTCCACTCTAATACTTTAAAAAAGAGTAGAGAAAATCAAAGGGGTTATGGTTCGGTTGGAAAGGATCATGGCATGTCATAAGTGTTACATTATCTACTAGGGTACAAATCCTTAAAGGTATCTGAAATAAAATGGATGACATTGAGTCCTAGATGAATTTTACTTTATAAATACCCTTAATCCTTAACTCTAAGTTAAATAAGGTTGATTATTAATGCACACGAATTGGGTTTTTTAAATCTCAATTATGAATGTGTGTGTTTAAATAGGGGTGATGAAATTATAGACACTCAATTTTGTGCCTAAACAAGAATTCAATTCACTTTCTAAAAAATGACATAATCTAAGCCTAGAAATCACTTGAATATCAAAAATACATATATGTAAGGGATTTAATCACTTCGAAACATGACAAGGCTAGTTTATTTGGTGTATTACCCTATATGCACTAATAACCTAGTTTGGTTCCAACCTTAGTCAAATTATGACCTAGTAATATGACACTTTTGGCCTATTAAGACATTAATTTATAACAATTAAAACAATTCCCAAAAGCCAAAAATCACTAAGAAATATTAATTACATTATAAATCTTAATTAACTTGCCTAAAAAAATTACAAATCAAATTATTAAATTTCATTTATCAAAAAAGGAATTTTTAGAAAAATATGAAATCAAAGGTCAAAGGAGCTATTAAAGTGATTTATTATTTCCTAAATATTCCAAAAATTATGAGTCATAACCTCAAAAATGTTAGCATGTTATTGTCATTGATTTCAAAATGGTGCATCATGCAAAGGCATAATTGTCATTGATGTCATGGGTCTATACAAGTCATTAATGTCATGACATAAAGAGTTTTATGGTAAGCCATGTGATAAGAGAGGATTTGAAGGAAAGAGATAATTTTAAGGAAAGAGAGAATTTGAAGGCAAATAATGTATTATGGTTTCATGATGTCAAGCTTGATATCAAGGTTTAGATCAGATGCATGAAGTTGCCAGTGTTGTCATTGAAGGTTCTTGTGAAGCCTAGTCTAAAACCCTATGAGCAAGTATGTCCATATAGCATGATGAATTAAGTGAGCTCAGGTAAGTGAAAATTTGCTTAGAATTGTATGGGATTTTTAATTAGGTGTACAGGGCTTCAAAAGTGTTGTAAGGTGGGTATTTGAGGGTAAGGCATTCTATCTTGATTTGTACTTAGATCTTACCTGACCTAATGAGATATGAAGAGACCTTGTAAGAAGGTATGAACATGGTGGCTTTGTGAGATGAGTTCACACAAGCATGAGTGATTTTATGAGTATTATATAGCATGTATTTGAGGCATTAGAAAACTCATGAGAGTCACAAGGTGAGCCTACAAGGGTAGGACCTTCAGACCAAGTTTGCACCTAGACCACTCCTAGACCCTACTTGGCCTAATGAGGTATTATGATCTATTGTCAAGGTATGTGAAGTGTGATGGTAGTGTTTAAGAATGATATATTTTTATTGAGTATGTGAGTGAGGTGGAGAGTGCATGGAAATAGGCATGAAGGTTAGTTTTAAGGCCTAATGTGGTTTGTAGGTCAAGGTCTAGAGAGCAAAGAGAGAGAGTATGGCCTAATGAGGTATCATGATCTATTATCAATCCATGTTAAGGATGCATGGTAGTTTTTAAGCATGAAATAGGTTGCTTGATTATGTGAGTGAGGTGGAGATTGTATGGAAAGAGGCATAAAGGTCAATTTTAAGTCTTAATGTGGTTTTCAGATCAAGGTATAAAAAGTAAAGAGAGACTGCAGCCTAATGAGGGGTCATGATTAGATTTCAAGGTTTTTGAGCTCATGTAACCATTGCCATAGGTGAGGTTTGTTATTTCAAATTTTTTCATGTAGTTTGAGGTCATAGTGTGAAGGAAAAGGCATGAAAAGTTGTTTAGAGATCTCTTGAGTGTTCAGAATGAAGGGTTCTCAACCCAAGAAGGATTTTCTTATTCTCATTAGCTCTTCAAACCTTTTCATGGGAACCTAAGCAGTTCATCGTAGATAGGGAAGGGTCCTATATCAAAATTCCAAGAATTAGTTTTTAGATTTAGGGGTTATGCTTTATGAATGATCATGTAGACACTATAATTTTGTACCCCTAGGGATGATTAATTAGGTGTTGTAGGTCTTATTTATTTAAATCTCATAAATAAACCCTATCCTAAAGTTTAGTTTATTTACCATTTTAATAGCCCAATAAATAACCTTTACTTTTACCCCTTTACCATTCCCAACTTCTTAAAACCATTTATATCCTAAGAATCTACACCTATAACCAATTTACCCTTGTTTGGAGTCATTACTAACAAATCTACACATCCCTGAGCTATTCTCACATGTGGTTGAAACAAATGCCCTATTTTGGGTGAATCAATGATGATTCTCTCATGATTGGCACTGATTCTCTAGATCAACATCAATCCATAAATATGCAGCCTACCTTTATTCTTTGAAAGACCATAAAATTAGAGCCTTGAAGTGTTGTTAGAATTCTTGGAGATTTTAGTGACATTCCTAATGACACTCTATTCGATTTTCATCATGTCTGATCATAGCCTTTATGCAACTTGAGAAACTAATTATGCTAGTGAAATAATTATATTCTGCTCATAAGCTTATCAAAGGTAATTATTGCCTTTTATTTTATTATTATCTATAAATTGACTTATGTCATTCACTTATTTAATCATTAATATACTATTAGATCTCCTATGTATCCATTTGTCAACCTATTATAAAATCTATCCTTTTATACTCTTTGTTTTATTAAACTCAACCACAAGAGAGAATCAACACTAATTCATTCTAAATTAGCATCAATTTTACCAATTGGCACCAATCCTATTAAGATTGACATTGATTTATTGTGTTTAATATACAAGATCCAAGACCTTATCATAAGCCTTTGTTTGCAGTCCTTTTACTAATTACTATTATGTGAACATGGCCTTTTGCTTTTATATGACTCTACCCAGTTTAGTTCATGATGTGACTAGTATCATTTATCTCCCCATGGTTTCCCAACTTTTTTTTTGCAGATCAAAGCGATATAGCCTTTGAGCTAGCCCTATGTGCCATCATTTATTGACCCTCTCGTGAAGCCTCTAAAGAATCATTAGTTGTTATTCAAGATGATTTAAATTTTGATTATGCCTATTGGGAATAATATTTCATTTACATTATTGAGCTAATCAATGAACAAAATATTAATTATCTTTATTATCACATCATTTATCTATTATAATTTCTTATGATTTTTATTTGCTTAATTGCATAAATAGTGGATTAACATCCTTATAAGGAAGTGTACCAATTCCTAAAACTAATCTTTGATTAGGTAGTCCACCCATCTCTTTTATTAATATATTTTTGTCAAGTATTCACATGTGTGTAGGTTAGCCTTCCTATCCAAAAAGGAGTTCTCACTACCACTGGATTTTAAAGTGGTACACAACATCTTTTGATCCACAGGTATTCCTATAAACCCTATGATATTTCAAGTTTTTAGTAACATTTTAATTTAAAAGAAAATGAAAAACTACTTGAACATTCGATCACACCCAATGGGACCCCTAAAGTCTCAGTTTTTTGGTTAAAAATCATTTTTGAATTTATTTATCTCTTCCTTTTTTTTGTCTATTAAATTCTTCCAAAGAAAATCAAATTTTCATTTTTCTTTTTCAAAGGTTAAACAATCTACATACATTTTACCTATTTAGTTTAATCACATAGAATAATCTAGGCAGTGAATTTATCATAGTCATCACCTTTATCACACACAAACCAAATCACATTCACAATAAACTCATCAAAACATCTGGCATAGAGAACCGATGGGGATTTCATCACCTCATAAAAAAATTCTTCTCAATGATCCCATTTGGACTTCACCACCAAGGGGAGGACTAACTTAGTGCTTTGGTTGAGTATAAACTCTAGCCTATCAGTATATTCTGGCTAAGCACCCAACATCCTTATGTTATGGTGTGTGAAGCAAGGGCCCCCAATACCAAGACAAGCATTGGTACCAATACAAAAATCCTTGAGCACCAAAATAAATCCTAAGATCATCCTTAGATTACCACTTCTTAGGGCCCTTGGTATCCTTTTCTTTTTTTTCTTATATCACACCTTAAAGTTAAGAAAGTGAAAAAAAATTAGGAATGATTTTAGTGCATGCATATTTTCATCCTCACTAAAACATAAGATAATCAAAAAGAATATTTTGTTTACTTTTTATTATTTTTTATTTTTTATCACTACATGGTTTTGACATGATAACAATGACAAAATAAAAATGAACCTTCGTATTTGTCTTCATTTATGGATAATTCTCTTATCCCTCTACTTCTCTTGAATTGATAAGAGAAGGCATCCCTCAGTATTACACCTAGGGTGATCCTTAATTCACCACCATACTAGATAGTAATCCCATAGGAATCCCATATTTCTTAACCATTATCTCACCTTTAGATCCATATATATCCCAATATCTCTCCATATGTAGTTCTCTCATCATCCATATGGCATTCCCTTTAAGGAAGGTGAAGGATTTACCACTGCTATGGTATCCTCCAATAATAACCCTCCTCTAACTATATTTGATACCACTATGAGACAACCCTTAACAAACCCACCTCTGGTGATGTCTAGTGCTTCATCACCAACCACTACTCAAACTTAGAATGTTACCATGCCTCAACCTATAGCTACCCAACCAAATACAACCTAACTCTAAAATCTAGTCATATTGGTCCCAATGACACTTCCAATGACTCAAACTAGTATACCCTTAAGTACCCAAATGAAATTATTATAATAGGCCCCTGTGATTTAGCCACCTCAACAATATGTACCCTTAACCACCCAGTATATAGCACTTGTTGACCAATTTTGACTTTTTAGGTCAAAATAGGGAATCTCTAGTAAAATTTTTCATTTTTAGGCATATGATGGGGTTTAATATATTGTCTTAAGGTTTTTTATAGGTCATTTCATGCTTCTCAAGTTTATATTAACTTTGGTCACTCGTTTCATTAACCTGTCATGTCATTTGGGGTCATTTTAAGGGTCTAAATGGTGCAGTTAATTCTTTATATGGGTTTATTGGGATTTTTACATGTTAAAAAAGATAATTTAATACCCCATGTGTCCTAATAAGTCTTAGGAAGTTGACATAGATGAATAAATTATAGGTTATTTAGACAAAATTAATTTTCTTGGCCAAAGAGAGATAAAAGGATACTTATACAGTTCTTTGGGAAGTGTACCACTTGTAAAAATGTTGTGGTGTGACTATTCACCTCCATATAGGCCATTATCATGTTTTAATTTAATAAATTACATAAAAAAGGCATCTATAACTCATTTTTCTTCCTTTTCCTCTTGGTATGCAAAGGAAGGTCAACTTCAAGCACTCACTATGGGTCATATAGTTTGAGTTGGAGGAAATGATATTGGGGGTGTATTTTTATCTAAGACTACTTAACATACATAAAAAAAACTTAATATTTGGTGGATTATCCTCTATGAAACATTAGTTTGATCCTAGGTAGCTTTTTATGCATGTTCAACCATGAGGGGGTCACTATTTGAGCTTGTATCTAAATTTCTTGTTTTGGATTGATGGATTTGGGTGTTTTAGGTGTCAAAATTATTTTAAAGATGTTTCCATGATTTTTTTTTTTGAAGAGTTCAGTTTTGTGAGAAAACCTCTTCATTCTTGCAAATGGCCTAGTTTACATTAACAATTAGCTTAGTTACTTTGTGAGTGGTTTATCCACATTGGGACAAGTGTTTTCTTGTTGTTTTATGATTATCCTAGATTTTTTTTCATTAAAATGGTTTACAAGTGTTTTTTGTTTCTTATAAGGCCTTGTTTTACATTTTTTTGCTCTCTTAAAGGAGTGTCTCAGTCCACATAGCCAGGAGCTTCACCTACAGGGACCTTCTAATGACATCATGTTGTGATAAGACATTTTGTATTGGTTTGAATATTTTTAAGGTGTGTGGAATGAATTGTATGCTTTAATATGTTTATTCAATCCATTTAAAGCCTATTACTATACTCACGATCCATAGTTACATTATCATGCCTGCATATTGAGAAATGATCACCTACAGGTGATGAAACAGGGGATTCAGATGTTAACTAAGGTGTTAAAGCATGGAAAAAAGTTTTTATTGAAGACTTTGTCTGTGTAAGAGATCATGTAAAATATATATGAGGTGATAGGATATCAATCAACCTATAATAAGCCTTCTCAAGAATGTGAACTATGTTTTAGGTCCATTTTCCATGGAATGGGAAAACAGAGATCTAGGAAGTTTGGAAATATTTTATAAAACATGTCATAAGAGGTTTCAAGGTCTAATAAGTAGGTTAATTAATAACCCATATCATACACTAGACCCATAATAATAATGAGAGAAAGTGGATTGGTGGAGAGATATTTTTAGAGAACACAAAGTAGCTTGAAAACACATTGAGATACCACAGTAGTATCTACAGACTTGCAAAGATAAGATGGTTTTTGACACCATTATTGGATATAAATTAATTCACTCATGTTTATATTGATTCAATTAGAAGAATTGGTATAAAAATTACATGTATATCATCACTTTGTATTAATATAAGACTTTCAAGGTTTCACAAGTACCCTAGGTACCTTGGTATGGACAATAACAACACCTATAACCATCATAAATGACTATCTCAACTGAAAATGAACTAGTTTAATGTGTTTTGGTGATGATTTGACACATTAAAGGTTATTTTAAGTGCTATAGATAATTTATGAGGTTTTATTAAGGAGTGTGAATGTTTTGACACCCCTCCAAGCTCACACCCTATCTATATACAAGGCAGAATGAGCACCTATAGCCAACACATTAGATAGTGGCCTAATTTGACTTATACATGATAATTTGAAGGTTATAAGGTGAAATTATTGGTTAAAATTAGGTAATGTGAGTCAAAATTAATCTTAAGGGACCCTACCAGACTTTGAGCAAGTTCAAAATTGCCTATAACTACCTACAACCCTATCTCAATCCACCTACAAATAGTGACCCTAGTCTTGATGATTAGTTGATTTTTTAGGATTATCAAGGGTGATTAATAGTTAAATTATGTAATTTGTGGCTTAAATGACTTTAATATAGGCTCACACATGAATCATAATCAAGACTCAAGTAAGATAATAAGTCACTATGTAGGAGTTAACCTACAGGTAGGTATATTAGGTCGTCTTAGTCTATGAGTTCCAAGTACATGGGAAGTTTTGATAGGATTGAAGTTAGTGAAACATGTTTTTGATAAATCTCCTTGTGATAAATAATATATTCAAAGACTATAAAAAATACAAACAACTTTCATAGAGCTCCTAAGGGGTTTTCAATGCATCTACAACCAACCTGGTTGACTATGTAAATAGTGAATAAGTTTAGGGTTCCAAATGATAAATAAAAACCTAATTAATTGAATTATGTGGTTAAATAAATCATAAATTTATTCATAGGAATTTATGGATGTTGATAGGCACTCATCCTAAGCTAGACCATGCAAAATGCACCTGCAGGTTTAGTCCCGTCAGGTAGTGAATAGTAGGTGGTACTCTCAATCATGAAAAGTATATACAAGGTGAATTAGTGAATAAAAATACTTGTGAAATAACTATACAGGTAAAATAATATTATAAAAAATATTTTCCAAGCCCAAATTATATCATTCATAACTTCAAGGGGTCAGTCTAGACAGGGTTTCTCAGATAAGGTACTGAACTAAATGAAAAGTTCTCCTTGATAATTGACATTCTTCATGACATGGAGAATAAGGGCCTTAATCAAAAATATAAACTATATTATGATAATTAAAATTATAATATGCCTCATTGGGTTAAAAATAAGCATAAAAGGAACCTTTTCAAAGGTTAAACATAGTTCATCATCTTAAAACCCTGCCCACATTCTTGCCTAGCATGTATGTATTGGTGTTTAGTGTTGTTGAAGGATATAATAATTGAAGTAAAGGATAATTTTTTTCTTGGAGAGTCATTTTTACTTGTAAAAACACATAAAATACTCATATTTCTCAAAAAAATAGGATAGATACCCCTTTTCTATCTTAGAACAGGGGTACTTTCTTTAAGTAAAATGCAGGCAGGTTTGTGAGAAAAAGATGATAGGGTGAATAGGGGATGTTATGGATCTTGGAAGAAGGTTTTATAATATGTATGACACATATTTAAAAAATTATAATATTACACTAGTATGGAGTCAATTGAAATGGTGTGGGGAGATAGGTTTGTAGGCAGACCCTAGATGGTAGGCTTAGGCCAAGTAACCAAGTATGAGGTCACCTTCACTTTTAGA
>JARHVA010003718.1:0-245000 GCA_037957365.1 Torreya grandis
TTTTTCCCCTTATTCTATACCATTTATTTTTTAAGAATAATAACCTAGTTTCCCAAAAATAATAAAATAAAATTCTAACCTTTCTAAACAAATTTTGACACTTGGGAAAGATTCTCAAGTGTATTTTATGACTACTAAAACCCTTATAAAATAATAAACATTAAAAAATGATCCATAGACACTTGATCAAAATAAAAATTGTGGTAAACAAACGCAAGTCAAGTAATAAATCTCCTACATCACACCTATTGAAGAACAAAAGAAACTTTTCATGAAAGTTTAGATAGATTGTAGTGACTTTATCCTCAACATATCTCTCTCTCTCTCTCTCTCTCTCTCCTCTCTCTCTCTCTCATCTCTCTCTCTCTCTCTCTCTCTCTCTCTCTCATCTCTCCTCTCTCTCTCTCTCTCTCTCTCTCTCTCTCTCATCTCTCTTATTGATTCCATGTTTTTCAATGTCACATCCTCTTATATCTTAAAGCCTATGAGTGGAATGTAGAACTCCTCATTGCTCGACTAATACTACCATGCCTCCTTCTTTGAGGTTATAATTATGTAAATTAATCTCCAAACTGGTTACTATTAATTTTTACTTGTCCTCATTTCTCAAAATACTTACACATGAAATAAATAAGTTAAACAATATAGCTTATTTCTTTCTCTCTTTAAGTTTGCATTATCACACTCTAAATTTTAATTACTTTTTGACTATAGCTACTATCTCTTGTTTATTATTTATTTTTGTTCCATATTATCATCTATATTACCATCAACTTCTTTAATTACTTATTTGTTATCCTTTTTTTATTCATTCACTAATTACTCAGTCATAAGTTCTCTCAACTTGTTAATCTTCTTAGAAAAACTTTTTAAAATACTCCACATTATCTATCAATGATATCTGGCTAGATAACCTTATAATCAACTTTTCTAAGTGAGTTTTTCGACAAGCGCTGAGTTTTATAAGTAAAATTAGAGTTCTTGTTAATTGTATCATCCATTTCTTGAAACTCACTTAATGTGTCACTCACCTCATCATGTTTCGCTGACTACAACAACTCTTTACTTCCTGAAATTAATAAATTATAACTCATTTCAACTATTGTAGTCTTTTCTCTCATTTTCTTTGTAAACTTGTACTCCACCTTATTCCTCTATGAATTTATTATGAACTTATAATTTCTTGTCTTCAATGATTTCTACTAGTTTTTTTTGGGCAAATTTTTCTTTCTCACCAAAACATCATCACCCTAGACTGGTATCTCATTCCATTCTTGATTATCCATCCATGAAGTTAGTGTATGTTTGATGCCATCCTTCTCAATGGTGTATGTGTTGCTCCTACCATCATGAATACTATTTTCTATCATAATTCCATGGTTTAATAAGTATGATATGGAAAAACATTAATAGGGATCACATCACAAAAAAGTATATCTTTGTAAGCACCAATCTACATGTCTACATGGCATTATTCACTAGAGAAGACTTGATGATTGTTTTTAATCCAATAAAAATTTTAAGGAATTGTTTTCTCTTTGCTTTCTAATCCTAACTTATATTCCTTCATGTAAGATAAAAATATCATCCATACTACCATTTTCAACTATGACCTTAAAACATTTACTTCTACTTTTGCACATGGTCTTGAAAAATGTCTTCCTTTGTGGTGGCTCTTTATCTTCATGTCTTGTCTTCAAAATAATTCTCCTAATCATCAAAATAATCTCCTATTTTATGTTATTTAACATATTTTTGTAATGACTCTACACTTTCATCTTCTTTTTGAACCACTTGATTTCTAATTTCACTCCAAGAGTTGCTAATTTGAATGTTTTCTAGACATTCATATGATCTATGTCCTAAAAACATGTTACATTTGAAGAATTTACATTGTAAACCCACTATATCCTCTTCCTCTACCATAAGATATTCCACCTCTAAATCCACAACCACATCTACTATATCGACTTAAACTTTTAGAATTGTTTCCCACTTTTTTATTATGGAGTTTGCCATTGACTTCTATTGCCTGGATGTCTTCTTACCTTCTTGTTGACCTCTACCTTTCTAACTCCTACCTCTTCATTTAATTTTATTTTCTTTGCCTTATATTATAATTTTACTCTAGATTTAATGAAACTTGATAGGGCCTATTCTATTTTCCTTTGAGATAAAATGTTGATCTCATCTTGTTTGCTAAACTTTAACCCATTAATGTACTTGGGAAAACATTTTTTACATCCTCCTCTATGTATTTCTACTCTGATTGTTAGTTTGTATAATTCCTCTATGTAAAATTTTAATGGCATGTCCCTTTTGTCTCAAAAGTTTTAGCCTCATAAGTAATTTCATTTGATAATCCTTAGGCATGAATTTCCCCTTCATCTTGGCCACCATTCTATCCCATAACCTTATCTTTTCCTTTCCCATTATTATTCTTCCCTATATTCCATCCAACCATAAGGATGAATAACCCTTAAACCTTTTAACTAAAAACTTTACCTTATTTTTTACATTAACCTCTTTATAGTCAAAGTATTTGTCTATAGCTATGATCCAATTAATTAGCTCTTCAATGTTTGAGACTAACCTCATACATTAGCACCTCCCAATTTGGATTAAGATGTCATTACAATGACTTCTCTCATAAAATATTTCCTCAAATCTACCTTAATATCCTCTTATTAATCTCAATCTTGAGGATCCTAATTATCTCCTTCACTCACATTACCTCTATTCATATCATTTCTTTGAGCCAATTCCATGGCTTGCAATCTAGCTTGTAAATTTTTCTCACCTCAACTACCAATGTATCAACTTAATATAACCTTATTTGGGATATTAATTCTCCACATACTATAGATTCCATGTTTTCTTATTTCCTCACATTAGGTCCTAATATTTGATACTAAATGATGAAGAGGAAAATTCTATATAATAAACACATGTCTTGTTTATATATGCCAACTCTTTGACAAGGTTCATAAGTAAACTTGATCAATACATGGTTCATGGATTCATTGAATGTTTAGGTTTATAATGGTCATATTCATACTCATTTATGTCCTCTTTGATATCTTAACCAACCCACAAAATATCTCAATACAATTTTATCAACATACAATTGCTTCTTCACCGTGACAGACTTCCTTGTAACATTTTTTTGACTTTTTTCAATTTTTTGATCAAATGAAGTTTTATTTTGAGAAAATAGGGTTATTTTTGACACTTTATCTTTAATTATATCCCTATATGAATTTTATTATCTTAAATATACAAAAAATCACCTTTTAACCCCTTTTAAGGATCTGTCTAGGCCTAATTAGGTCTCCACTTCCCTGTGTCACATATAATTATCTATATCCATATGCCTCCATATTATACTAGTTAAAAACCTTTAAAATATCTTATTAGACATTAAATTATATAAAATTAAAAAAAATTATCAATTTTCATCAATGGAAACACTTGTAAGATTAGTTTTTGTCTAGAAACCCTAGCACATGGTTAACATTGTCTATGTAAGCCTAAGAAGGGTAAATTTGAATTATTAAACTTATATATAAAATTCAACCTAATATTATAGTTTATTAGGGTATATATAAGCACTATACATATTTTTACATCATTGGGTCCCTCTCTTGATGCCTCTATTCAATATCTAACTCAAGTTCTTGGTCTGACTGTATATGTAGACACAATCGACTACAAGGTTTAAACACATTACCATATGAAATATATATATATATATATATATATATATATATAATGAATTTAAAATTCATAATAACCTTTAATAACATTGAAAAACTATTCTTCTAATCATTCATGTGTTTCATCTAAGCTTCCATACAATCTTTCTCACACACAATGCACATTTAGACTTCTTTGACACAAAAAATAGGGTATGCAAGGTATACACCATTGAATTTCTTCAAAATGTTAAAAATTAATCTTCATTTATTGAAACTTGATCCCTTAATAAATTTAATTAATTATCCTTTCAAATATATAATACATTTTGTGACTCTTAAAACTACTCTAACCATTTTTATACCCTCTAATGGTTACTATAGGGTTAAGGCATTAGAACATACATTCAAGTTTACATTTCTCACATTCATAACTCAAGAATAATGTTATAAATGAATGGTACCTTTAAATAACTCATAAAAATAATTTAAAACCTCAAAATTTCCTTCAAATACTCCTGCAACTCTTAAATTGACCTCTCAACTTCAAAATTTCAAATTATTAAATTTGTAAGAAAATGCCAATTTTAAATTCTAACCTTTGTAAACAAACACTAACACTTGGTAATTATTATAAAGTTTATTTTATGACTATTAAAACCCTTAGAAAATCATAAATAATCCACATAACCACTGTGCACTTGATCAAACCAAAAATTATGCAAACAAACATAAGACAAGTATGAATGTTCCTACATCAATATGTTAAATACAGTCATGTCAATCAGGTAATTATAGTTTTTATTGTTCCGTATGAGCGTCCTCTTAAATAATATAAATTTATACCTAAATATTTGATTATAAATCATACTATTATAATTTTGGAATGAACCCTTTGGGGGAATAGTTTCAATAATACTCATTAAAAATAACATAATGGAAATACCCTCAGGCTGTGGGTGACCCTATGTTAGGGGTGAATCTCCATAGAGGGTTGGTTCCCCTAGTGGATCACCTTAAATAAAATTTTATATTACTAAATTTAGGGGGAAAAGTAGAGAGAGAAACATAAATTTAACTTAAGACCTAAATAGAGATGATACATCATAATGTATATCTCCTCTACTTGTTCAAAATTACATAAAGAAACCACCTATTAGACTGACTTATGTGCACAATCTCCAAATTCAATCTCTCTTACACTAGTGTTTCATACATAGGTTACTATACTTATGTGATTTATGATGGAAGGATACACAAAGACATCTAATACACACATAGAATAAATCTAACATAGTGTATGACATGTAAAGTATTAGATTCTTGCCTAGAAGTGAGATTAATTGGACAATAATCAAAGGAAAAAATAAATCACCACAATGATGACCAAAAATTCATATGGGTTTAACATGGAATGCAAGAAATATTAAAGGACACAAACTTAATTTTACTAATTCTAAGGCATTTAAACCAATACAACTAAACTCAAAATAGTAGTCTTGTTACAATTGGTTGAGAGAGAGAGAGAGAGAGAGAGAGAGAGAGAGAGAGAGAGAGAGAGAGAGAGAGAGAGAGAGAGAGAGAGAGAGAGAGAGAGAGAGAGAGAGAGAGTGAGAGAGAGAGAGAGAGAATATCATAAACACTACTATTATAGTTGAATTTTAGTTTTAAGTTTTAAGGTGGGTAAAGGGAAACAATTAATTATCCCTCCTCCATGCATTAAGTTTGTTTCTCTAATGGCCTTGAATCTTGGTCTAATATAGATGTGGAGTAGGAGGATTTATTTTTGTTTAATTCAAAGTTACATAAGCCTTCATATGGTGTTAATTAGCCCATATTCTTAGTTTTTGTAAGAAATAGGTGTGATTGGTCTTGAATTATCACTTAGAAACTACATTTAGTCTCCATCCATTTATTTCTTGTAGACTCTTATGCCATACTTCGCCTCTATTGCTAATTGAGTACATATTCTATGAATGGAGAATTTTTGGCTGAGGTCTAGACTTGTAACTCTATGATTTACTCCTTTTAGGACTCTTAAATAATTCAATAAGGTGTTTGAATCTATATACTTATTTTAGGGACACATATCTCAATAATTGAAACAAGAATGAAATCTTTAGGAGTCCTTAAAACTCATTAAAGACTTGTGAGATGCCTGAGCAACTATAACCATATTAATCATTCTTGTAGTCTCATCATAATATTTGGCAATATGAAAACTTATATTTGTTCATATTTTTTCCTCATGGAGACTTTTAAAAGGTTTTAAAACTCTTCATGATGCCTTGAAAACTTGAATCACCCTACAAAGGTCCTTTAATATGCTTAGGTTCTAAGGTATCTTAGATCTACATATTATTTATCCCTTGGGAAAACATGATTTTTCACACTCTCCATCACTCTAACCATTATTAAATGGTCCCTCTCACCTATAAAAATTCCTCTAAGGAGTTTCCCTCAATGATGCACCTATAAGGTGAAGGTGGATCCTGATTGGTTTTAAAAAGATAAAACATACAACTTCTCCATTAACTTAGGTTTGCAACCTTTGTAGTGGTTTTTTACTTCTTCTTTGTATGCTTTCATATCTAATAATGGATTATAAAATTTACCTTGGAGGTGATCATCGATATTTGGCTCATGCAAAATGATTCAACATAAAAAAATTGGTACACATGCCCTTACTACATAAAGCCTCTTTTTCTACCTACATAGTCCATATGGTACTATTTATTTTAATATACCTAGATTTTATTATGTCTCATAGATCTCAAGATTGATGAGTGTGAGTCATTATTTTTTTTCTAAGCTCACTAGTTATTTAATGCACTAATAATTGGGTATTCTTTTATGACAAAGGTGCATGGATTTGAAGTTACATTATGAAATGCACAAGATCAATTGATGATTTCATCAGTTCTAGCTTGAGGTTAGAGTCGAATAGGAGGCTAGGATAGAACACATGCATTTCATAAAATAGGAAATTTTAGTCTAACATTGGTGGTGATATAAATATTCATCTAGTTGATATATTTAATCACCCCCTTATTGTTTGGTCATAAGACTAGGCTATGTTCAATGCTTTTCATTTTCATTTGTATTCAGTTTAGATAGTTCACCTCCATGATTTATTGGTGCACAAAATCAATCACTCTAATGCAATAGGGTTTAGAATTGTTAATGTATCTTAAATTTCGCCATGATGATTCATATTGGGCTTATCTATGATAATACATCTAAATTTTTCCATGATTATCTCAAAAAAATATTTATCACTTGGGATAATTATCCCACATGCACCCTGTTAATCATTTTTGAAGTGTTCAAATAGAGTTGAGTTCCATTATTCCTTGGTTACATGACTATATTATCCTTGATGCCTTGGTGAGATCAAGATAGATAAAACTCAACTTGACAAATCTTGGTACATGAATGCTTAAATGAAAGCATGAACTTGGTAGTGTGACTTAGCTCAAAGTTGGCAATATGACTTGGTTTTGACTCAGGATCAATTTTGGGCATGAGCCATAGAAGTGTGTCTTAGGCTCAATCTCAAAACCTTTAAAAACATTAGGACTGATTATCCCATATGTACCCTAATGATTATTATTATGGTGTTAAAATAGAACCACTCTCACTATGGATTGTGAATAAAGGTAGAAGGAACCCCTCCTTAAAAAAGAGGTGTTAACCACACAAACTTTAAATCATGCATATAAATATGCTTTTCAAAGTAGAGATGTAAGAGGAGATAAACAATGAGCATTTTTAGAGATATAAAGAGAGCTTGAGCACAAAAATAACCTTTTATCACTCAGTTTACTATAAATTTTTAGTGCTAGACCATTTAAAACACCACTATTTTTTTTTTCTCAAACTAGATTTCAAACCCTTTTCCAACTTCTTTTTAGTGACTTAAATTTCTATAAAATTATTCCATGGAGATAAAAAACATGTCATTATGCCTCAATAAAATGTTCAATGTTCTCATTTATCTCAAATGACTTCCTTTTATACATTTATGACGTAAACATGCTTCATTTATGAACCTTGTAATTTAGTTCTCAATGGAATTTACATGCTGAAATAGTTTTATGCAAGATAAGCTCACTTGAGGTTTTAGGAATTTCTTTTCATGTCAAAAATCACAAATGATTTTATTAAGAGTTCAAGCTCAAGGTGACATTTGGAGTTAAGCTTGATTTTCTTGAAGTTGGAGTTGGGTTCAAGTCGAGATCAAAAATCCTGATGTATAAGTGAAGTTGAGATCAAGCTTAAGGATCTTGAATTTGAGATTGAACTCATAATATATCTTGAGGAACTCAAACACCATGTTTTTTTTCCTTATCCCTCCCATATAAAACATATATCTCAAGGCCACATAATCGCTACACCCTTACATGTTATTAATTTGGCTTATGTTTCCTATATCATATTCATAATTGACTCTCTTTAAAAACCTACAACTTGATCATAATCCCATGAAATCTAAACCTCTTGTGTTATGATTTCAATTCTTTAATAAAGACTTATAAGACCTAGGTCATTTGTGTTTATTTTCAAGTCCCTATAGATACTTTATAAAGATGATAATGACCTAAAAATATGCCATATTTTTTGTGTGCTTGAAGACTATTTAGAGGCTTTATAAACCCAACCTATACAAACCTTGTTCACCCTTATCATGCTCCAAATTGAAACTTGTGGACACTTATATGCCTATAACCTAAAATACACTTTACCATATGACATCTTGAGGGTTAATAAGGGATACAATATAAAAACATAATAGGGTTTGTTTGTGACTTAATAATAGCCCTCATAGAAGGTCTATGTGAGATCATGAGGGGAGGAAGGGTGAATGAGGACTGAGTCATGAGGAATCTATTAGGTATTATGCAAGGATTTTATGGCTAAAAATATAATACCTTTAGATCTCAAATAACTTATACAAGGTTTTTATGAAGGCTATGATCTCTCTTGACTGGAATGAATGGCTCAAAAATATGGAACAAGATTTGCATAAAAGATTAGTACATGGGTACTTCAAAGGATGAAGCTTGAAAAGATGAGTATGGATTATTAGAAGAATTTTGGAAGAATTTTTATTATAATCACACCTTTATTAACTCTTTTTTTCATTTTCACCCTTCCATTAGACTCCTATAGAGAAATAAAGGCTTTCATGACCTAATATATGGCTCATATAGACACTATGAAGCTACTTGTAAGGGAATCTATCTAAATATTTTTCTTATGAAAAATGTACCCTTATATATAAGTGCTCAAGGACTATTGGTGGCTAAAATAAAAAATAAAATGGTGACTTTCAATAGGTGTTGGCATGTCCAAATAATGAGACAAACTACCTTGATGAATTCATTTAACATATGAGTCTTATAAGAAATAAAAAACTAACCTAGAAGCACAAACAAGACTTTAACTTTCTTTGTTTCCCTAAAAGGACTAATAACTACCTCCCGCACATAAAAAAAACAAAGGATAAACATAAAATGTGTCAAAGTACTTATGTAAAGAGAAAATAACTAGAACTACTCAAACAAAATGTGCATCATCACTTGGAGTTAAAATTAGACACATAAATAATATGTACAAAGGGAAAAAGAGACCTTAATAATAATATTTAAGGTGATAAAATTCATGTATATAATAACAATGCATACATATAATCTAGGATTAATAAATAATGAGAAACTTATAATAAATGAAGCACACATATCAGTGAACCATTTCAAAAATATTTAATATGGGAAAACCTTTCAGAGGTGAAAAAAACCCATAATGATGAATTATTAAATAATTGAGAAACTCCTATGTACCCAATACAATTTCTTAAACCTCTCACTTCTCAAACAAACTTTTACAAAACTTTTCAAGATTGAATATGATTAATATTTCATATTCACTAGGTGGTTTCACAATATGTTAAAACCCTATTTATAATTAAAAACCAAAGGAGGTGACATTTGTAAAAATAACATAACCATCCATCCTGATAAAATAATTTAATTAAAATTTGGTAATAATTAAATAATTATAACTCTATTATTTATTATCATGAGTTTTCCACCTCATGTAAATAAATAATATATTATTTTTATTTAATTAATACTAAAACTAGGATTCAATTAATCACACTTATAATTAAATTTTATAACACTCTTTAATTCTAAATAGGGATAAATGTCATATTCACTTCAAAATAGGAATTATACTTGTACACAATTGAAATATTTAAATACCTTTATCATGCAAAACATCACCTTTTGAAATATAAGGAATTACAATCCATAAACTACTCAAAAGAAAGTTTAGGATATCATGATTATGAAAATACATCTTAAACATTATCTTAAATAATCATCTAAACATATTTTCAACCTTTCATAACATAATGTCCTCCATTTCAAAGTATAGCTATAATGTATTGGGTACAAAAGTAAAAACTTCCACACAACATTTGCTCAAATCACATAACTTATACATGAAGTTTATAGTGATTTATAATGAAAAGAAGTATAGAGAAGGATAACAAACATGTGTCCATTAGGAAGTGGCATTGTCATTTGCACTCCCCCTCAATGCAACTTTGATAGGCCCAACATCACATGAAACTGACATACATGGTAGAACCAAGTAGTTTTATGAATATATTTTCCACTTATTTGTTTGGAGGATTAAACTATAGAATAATATCACCTTTGAGGACTTTCTCTTAGATAAAATTCACATTAACTTCAATATGTTTAGTTATTTGGTACTACACTAGATTTTTCACCAAAGTTATAAAACTTTGGTTATCATAATGAAGAATGGGAATATGATAAACATCCAAATGAATTTTTGTAACAAAACTGATAGCCACATGGATTCTTTAAAATATTCCATAGCACTTTTTTTACTCTAATTTAATATAAAAGATAGAGATAGTAGGTTACTTCTTGATTCTCCAAGTGATAACACCTACACCAAAATTAAACACATATGTAGAAGTAGATTTATGATCTATAGTATCACTAGCATAATCAGAATCAAAATAACCATATAATTTAGCATTATCAATGGAAGAATAAAATACACCAAAATTAATTGTTCCTTTGATATAATGAAGAATACATTTAGATAATTTCCAATGATCTAAATATGGATCTTACATAAATATAAAAGCAACATCAATATCCTATGAAATATCTAGCCTAGTGATGGTTAGATAAATCAAACTACCAACAATATGTATATATAAATTAGGGTTAAAATTTTCACATGCAAGTTTTGGATCATTTTTAATACCAAATTTGATAGTATTAAAATAATATTTATAATCAAGAATGCTAAACTTAACAATAACATTATGTGTATACTAAAATTTTGATATAACAATAAAATATTTATCCTAAAACATAGTCATTCTTAAAAAATGATGCAAAATGCCTAAATCAGTGATTTCAAATATTTGACTAGTTAGATTGCTAATAATCAATTAAGATTAAATAATAATTTTCAAATCTAAAAAAGATATCATTATAAAATTATTAATTATATAAACCCAATTCTTTGAAAAAATAAGTAAGTTTAGAATACCAAGATCAATGAGCTTTTTTAAAACCATACAACTATTTATTTAACTTCTATACATAATATTATCTATTAAGGATAGTGAAACATTTAGGTTGAGTCTTGTATATTTCCTCTTCTAAATCATCATTTAAAAAAAATCAATTTTGACATCCACTTCGTGGATAACCCAACTATTTTAGGTTGTAAGACCAATAATTAATCTCATAGTACTCATTTTTTACTACGAGAGAAATTTTTTCAAAATAGTTAATCCTAGGTTCTTGGGTAAACCCACGAGAAAGTAACCTAGATTTAAACTTATCAATTTTACTAATTAAATGATATTTAATCTTATAAAGACACCTAAAATACACAATATGCATTTTTGGTGGAGGAGAGACAAAATTTCAAGGTTGATTTTTACTCAAGGCATTGTATTTATCTTGAATAGAAACTCTTCATCTATCATCTTGAGTGTTTTCATAAAAATATTGAGGTTAACATTCATACATAGTCATTAAAGCATAGCATGATAAGAATGTTGACTTATATTTAATGTATTAAGGTTATCAACATTAAAATATTGGATTAGGGGTTGTACCCATTTAGTTATTTTGGATTTAAAGTGAAACTCAAAGGGTTCCTTAATCTTTAATTTATCCAAAATTAGATCAACTTCTTCAAGGGTATCCATTTCATCAAAAGGAGAAACAAGAGAGTTAGGTTCATCAACAAAATAACACTAAGAAGTGTCCCAAAAGGGCTCACAAAAGGGATTTTTGAGAATAAAAACATTCATATTCTCATTGATCTAACATTTATAATGATCATAGATTCTTAAACCTTTTTTATTACCACCATAACCTATAAAAATGTAATAATAGGAAGCGGGTTCTTTTAATTATAAGAAAAAAGAAATTACACTACCAAAGATAATGCGATGAGCCACACTAGGTTTCTTTTTAGTCCACATTTATAAAGGGTTATAAATATGAAATGATTTATTATGAACTCTAATCATAATATTCACAACAATTTTCATGGCTTTGGCCCATAATAAATTCAGAACATTTGTGGACTGTAACATTATTCTAGCCATTTATATGATGTATAGTTTGTCCTTTCAGAAATACCATTTTTATGAGGGGAATATGGATTTTTTAATTCCATTTTAATATAAAAAATAATAAAAATATAATAAAACTCTTTACTAACATATTTATCACCAATATTAGTTCTTAATCTCTTAATAGAAAAATCAAATGCATTTTCAACACTAACTTTAAATTACTTGAGTTTAGACTACACATTAGATTTATTTTTAATTAAATATGACAAGATAATTCTAATTTAATCATTAACAAAAGTATCAATATGTAGATAACCATTAAGAGATAAAACTTCAAGAGGTCCTACAACATCACTATGAATGAATTCTAAAAGATGTGTAGAATTCACACCATGATTCTTTTGAAAGGGGTTAGTATGTTGCTTACCATGTAAGCAACCCTCAAAAGTTTCATGGTGATAGGGGATAAAAGGAAGTCTGAAAATAATATTATTTATACACGTATCATGCATACTTATAAAATTAACATGTCCTAATCTTTCATGCCATAATTGAGATTCATTCTTACTATGTAAGTAAAGAAAAAATGTAGGAGAGAAAGTGTATAAACTATTCATTTAAACACCTTCAAAACTAAAAAATCTAGATTAATTTATACTGGACAAACTATATTTAATAAATTTTATAATCAAATTATCATTAGTAATATCTGAATAAGATAGAAAGTTTTTTTTAAGCTTAGGTGCATAGAAAATATCATTTATAACAACATTTGAAAATTTAGATTTTCCCTATTTAGTTGCTTCTAATAAAGAATTATCTCCTAAGTAATTTTTTCCATATATATCTCTAGAATCACACATATATTACATAGGATAGTTATACAGTGTGATTCATTACTATCTAAATTCCACTTATTTTCATTTGAATCAAATAAAGCATCATTTAAAATCCACTCATCTTGATTGCTATTCTAATTAGGGTTTTGATTCTTCAACTTGTTTTGATTATATTTATTACCTTTTTTATTTTTAGAATATTTATTTTTAACACTATCCTTGTTTTTATAATAGGTTTCCCATCTATGATCAAATTTACCACACAGATTGCCATTTCCATTAAACTTAGGTTTATGATTATTATGACCAAATTTCTTATTCCTATTTTTGACTTTAACATAACTAAGGTTAGATTTCACGTTTTTATTTCTATAAAAAACATTATTTAAGGTTATAAGTGTTTGAGTGGCATTAAATTTAGAATCAAAATTATCCATAACTTTCTCTTCTTGAATCAGGAGAGTAGACAAGGTGGTAAGGTTAGGGATATCTTTCTCAGTTTGATACTTAGAATTTAAAATTGAAATGAAATTTCTAAACTTTTCATGAATATTTAACTAAATGATAAATTAAATCAATTTATCCTAAATCAAATTATAATTGCATCCATCTAACTAATATTTAATTTTCTTAATTTAGCAACAAAATTAACAACCTTTTCATCTCCTTTCATAGGTGTAGTTCGCAATCCAAAGATTAACTTAGTGATTTTTAAGAGATGAGTTCCCTCCTGTATGGACTCAATTATTTTCAAAGAAATTTTAGGAGACTCCTAATTACGAATGTGGAGAATGAATTCATCCTTTACACTCTACAAGATAATGGACATAGCTTCTTTTCATTTCTATTGAGATAAATTGGTAAGCTCATGGGTCACATGACATCTAAAAACATTTAGGCCATAAATTCATATTTGACACAAATTATATATATACACACACACACACACACACACACACACACCCCCACACACACACACACACACACACACACACACACACACACACACACACACACATACATATATATATATATATACATATATGTATGTATGTATGTATGTATGTATATATATATATATATATATATATATATATATATACGTATGTATGTATATATATGTATATATACATATGTATGTATGTATATATATATGTATGTATGTATATATATATGTATATATGTATATATATATGCATATATATATATATATATATATGTATATATATGTATATATGTATGTATATGTATATATGTATATATATATGTGTGTGTGTGTGTGTGTGTGTATATGTATATATATATATATATATATATATATATATATGTATATGTATATATATATATGTATATATATACATATATATACACACACACACACACACACACATATATATACATATATATATATACATACATACATACATATACATATATATATATATATATATATATATATATATATATATATTTCCATTAAACATCTAGACTTTATCTAAAGAAAAATGTGGTCAAGTCATAATTTCCCTTTAAACAAGATAGTAAACAAATGCTTGAAGTAAACCCTTCTTAGTGTGAATTTTAAATTTACTTAAAATTAAAAAATATATTATAAGTGTGAACACATAATAGTTATTCAATTTAATGCTAGACAAGGCAATAAAATTACAAATGATTGTGACAAAACAAATTGTCATAAAAATAAGATAATGTAATCAAAACTATATTTATTTTAAAATTTTAACAAGTTTGTGAGATATTTTTAAAAATAAATTTAATCACATATGAAAATATAATTAATTACATAGTTCTAATACTAAAGAATTCAAAATATTGAAATAGTGGTGTACTAATCTAAGTGTTAAAAGAGTCACACTAAAAAAAAAACCTAGACACTTTTATTAAAGAAGATGTAAACATGATAATAAAATATTTAAAAACATAAAATATACCATGTATACATATTTGGAAGGTTCTAAAACTTATAAATCAATTGGTTTTATGACTATGGTCAACTAGGTTGAGACAAGGTTGACAAGTCACAAAGGTTTTGACTTTGTGAAACTTTGCACAAAAATAAAAAATATTATCTAATTAATATTTTGACCAAAAATAAATTAAATTTGTCCAAAAAAATATAATTTGAGTGATTTGAACTCTTGACCTATTCTTTCAAAAATTTTACCAAAATAAAACCAACTTATCTAGTAAGTTTATCCAAACATTTACATGTACAAACTTATATTTATTTCTTTTTAAGGATGATTTTTAAATTAAATAATATATAAGTATATATGTGTGCATGTAACTTTAAATAGTAAAACAATTTTATGGTTTTTAAATTTTTGGATAAGGAATCTATAAATCAAGGTGGGGGCCTTTTGATTTAAAAAAAAAATCATTTAAAAAATATTTTTTAACAACTATAGAAATAAAAACATACCTATGAAATCTTCCAAACATAAATATGGCACTCAAGAGGATTAATAGGTACTTATTTAAAAAATATTTAGACCATCAAGAGATTTAAAAATAGAGTTATCTTCATGAATTTGCCTCCCAAAACCAAAGATGTCTTCAAAATATGATTTTGATCAATTTTTTATTTTTTAATTCTAGTGTCATACATGTGTATTGGAGTTGCCTAGGAAAAATTATTGGTGTTAGAATAAAGCTTTTCATTCCTTGAAAAAAAAATTGAGATTGCTTGAACATAATTATCATTATCTTTTATCAAAAACTGACCCCAAAAAATACCAAGTATAATATTTTTTTTGTTTTTAAATTTTACTAAGGAAACTAGGACATAAAAGTGAAGAAAATGGCATCCCAAGAAGTATAGATTCTAAAAAAAAATTATTAACCTTATTCAAGTTTTAATTTATTCTAAGAGGCTTGATCACAAAATCTAACATCTAACAATTTTATCTATTTTTGCATTGCTTTGATACCATGATAAAATTCATGTATACAATAACGATGCAGAAATAGAATCTAAGATGAATAAATAATGATAAAAGTATAATAAATGAAGCACACAGATCAATGAACCATTGCACAAATATTTAGCATAGTAAAACCTCTTAGAGGTAAAACCCGACAATGATGAGTTATTTAATAATGGAGAAACTTATTTGTACCCAATAAAAGTTCTTTAACCTCTCAATTCTCCAAACTTTTAAAAAAATCTTCAAGTTTGAATATGATTAATATTTCATATTTAATAGGTAGTTTAACAATAGGGTTAAAACCCTATTTATAATAAAAAACTAAAGGAGGTGACCATTGCAAAAATAATATATCCATCCATCTTGATAAAATAGTTTAATTAAAATTTGGTAATAATTATAAATCTATTATTTATTATCATGAGTATTTCACCTCATGGTAATAAATAATCTATCACTATTTATTTAATTAATACCAAGGATAAGGGTTAATTAATCCCACTTAGAATTAAAATTTCTAACATAAGAAACATCTTATTAATTAGGATGGTTAGTTCTTCAACATTTAATCTAAAGAGGTGAAAAGCATTATTTTATTTGTAGTTGGAGTTCACTTATGCTCAATTCCACATGAGTTCAAACTTGGTATGCTTTCTAAGATTGGTTCTCTCCTCATCCCACTTGAGAAAAATATATCCCTCTTGGAAAATCTTCAAAGCTACCCTTATATCAAAATACATCTTCATTTGAGCTTGGTGAAGCTCCATTGCATACATTATTTGGTCTCTAGTCTCTTGTAACTCCATCAGTTCTATAGATCTGACTACCATGGAATCTTCTTCCATCATTTCTAGCTAGTGTGTGAGTTTTAGGGATGGTATTTTAAGTGATACATGCAGCCTTACCTCCCTTCCATATATAATCATGTAAGGGGAGTTAGCTACAACCCTTTTAGGAGTGACTCTATTAGCCCATAAGGTTGACTTTAGCTTTGTATTCCATAAAATTTAGTTCTCTTCCAATATCCTCTTGATAATTTTGATCAAGTTCATGATAGTGTATTCTACCAAGCCATTCCCCTGAGGGTAGTAGTTATAATATGTGCTCAAGTTAATATCATGATTGACTATCCAATAAGTTATCCTAGTCCCAAGAAAGACCATTACATTATCATAAATTATTGTGGGAGGAACTCCAAACCTAGTTACTATGCCCTCATATAAATATGACACATTGGTCTTAATTGCCTTCTTAAGAGACATTGCTTATCCCCACTTTACAAAGTAATCAATGAATGTTAAGAACTATTTATGACCTACACTTGAATGTGGATGGATCATCCTTATGAATTATAATCCCCATTACATTAAGGAATGATATATTTAAATGAGATAGAGAGGGATGGATGTCAATTTATATTTCACTATGAAGAAAACACACCTTTTACACTTATTCACCCATGAATATTCATACCTAAATAATTTATGCCAATTATAGCCTACCCATATTATTTTCAAAGATATGGTTCTTGGAGAAAAATCCCCACCTGATATTCCATCATTAAACTCTTGCAAAACCTTGTCAATTTGATTTTCTTAAATAGACCTCAAAAGCACACAATTGACATCTAATAAGACATAGGAAATATATTAAAATATAAAATAAATTCACCTCATATTCCTCTAAACTTTTCCTAAATATGGTTATTGGTTTCTCTAACCCTTCATCATTTTGTTGCACCAATATGGTTGAGTTAGTATCAACACCCTTAAAAGCATATACAGTGAAATATTTGATAAAATAAGGTTTTACTAGTGTAGGTTCTTGGTCTATGTCTTTTCTTATTGCCTCAAAGTTGTCCCTTACTTCTTTCGTCAATCTAACAGCCATATTATTTTTCAACATGGAGGTTTGTGGCTTCACAAGGTTGGAAAAATTAGGTATGAATGTTCTAAAAAAGTTAATTCTTATCAAATACATTTTAAAACCCTTTTTATGTGTAATCAAAGGCAATTATATAATATCAATTACCCTCTTAGTACCAATTATAATCCATTTTGGAGACAATATGGCTTAATAACCTACCTTCACGAACTAAAAATACACATTTCTTAGGGTTAAGTAAGACCACAAACTACCTACACATTTCAAATAAATGTTTAATGTGGAACAAATGGTCATTATCATCCTTATAAAATTTGTGATATCATCATGATAAATAATCATAATATCATTGATCATCCCTTTAAATTCCTTATTCATGTCTCTCTGAAAGGTTTCTCTAGCATTATATAGTCCAAAAGGCATCTTTTTGTAGGAATAGGTCCCCCAATTTGTGGTGAAGGCTATTGTGAAATTATCCTCTTCATTAGCCAATATTTTATCATATACATAATAACCATCTAAAATATAAAAATATTATGAAACTACCACCATTTGTAATATTTTCTCCATGGAAGGTAATGGGTAGTGATCTTTTAATGAATATTTGTTTAGATCCCTAAAATCAACACACAACCTTATATCTCCATTCTTATTCCTCAAGGGACCAAATTTTAAACCCAATATCAATATTTGATTGGAAATATGATCCTAACCTCAATTGTCTTAGTCAACTCATCCTTCATGAGAGGCTATATATATTTGAGTTTATGGGCCTTTGTATCTACCTAACTAGTTTGGCATCAAAATTTGGCTCTATGGTATGTTTTTCAAAACTAAGATCATATCAGTTAATATAATTATACTCCTATGAAAACATGTCTTCAAATTGTTGGAAAGTTAAATAAATGAATTTTTTTCATCCTTAGTACATACCTTTCCAATATGGAGAAGTTTTTCCTTAAAGATGGCAACTCACTCATAGTGTTCATTCTTGATATTGATGTTCACTTTGTACCTTTTGATCTAGTCATTGGTAGTGAATATGTTTTAAAGGGTGATCAAGCCTTTGTAAACTTGTTTTACCTCAACTAAATGACATGGTACTCATATTTATACTATAGTTTGGTTTACTTTATTAACACAACTCAACTTATTCTTAGAATAAAAGGCTATTTTGTTATCACTATAAAACACCTACCATTTGGTGGTGTTATGAGGTATATAAATCCTCAAAATTACCTTATTATTATGTTATAATTTATCCATTTTTATGTCATTACGGATGTCAAATCATGCACCAATATCAACTAGCCTATCAAACTATTTGTCCTCCTTTATTAGGACTGATTGCATGTGGAAAGCTTCAATATCCTCTATAAGATTCCAAACCCTATGATTATACGACTTTAATATATATTTTTTGTCAAATTATACCATATTATATGCTTTATGATCAATTAACTATCTCCAAATACTTGTAGATGTTTTATTCCTCTCTTTATATTCCAATTGAGAGCATGTATAAGGGCCTCATACTCAACTAAGTTACTTGTGTAGATAAAATAAAACCTAAGAGTAACATAGTAATTTTATTTCATAGGAAACACTAACATCACACTTTCCCCTACTCCATTCTTTCTTTTGGATCCATCAAAAAAAAATTCCAAGTTCTTTCATTATGCTCACTAGGCTTGACTAGTTTTGTAATGACAACACCTTATTCATGGAAGTAATAGGTGCCAAGAATATAATAATAAATAAAAAATTATGGGTAATAATCATGGTTCTTAGTACCCCATTCATCCAAGAAAAATTCTAGAAAATAATCAATGAATGTATCTAGTTTACGATTGACCACATATTTTTCTTAGTCAAGAATGGTGAAATTAGCATTGGGAAAATTTGGTATATAGAGATCCACATGATTATTTATAGTAGGATAAGATTGGATATTAAATTTAGTCCCATATTTATAATTGAAAAACATATGAAACCAATGAGATGATAGGTATCCCCCAATATTGGAAGTAAAGTCCCTAGATAGACACAATGTAAAGTAAGGTGGAAGGTCTATTATGAAGACATATTGAGGGATTCAAAAGTTATGGTAATCATGCAAGGTGAGTCTAAAACTATTTATTAATATAATTTTATTGATGTATTTACCATATAGCTAAACTAATACCTTAAATAAAGGCTCATACTTTAGACCTAACTTATCAACAATTTTCTTGGGAACTATGGATCTACTTGCATCACTATCAATAATGAAATTATACACCAAATGTTCACCTATGATATGAAAAAAATAAAAGGGTGGGGTATTACTACTTACACCTAGTTTCTCTTACTTAGGATTTTAGATAACCAATTTTGCCCAATTCCATGCTTAAACTAGAATTAAATTCAATTTCTAACACATGACATGATCTAAGCCTAGAAATCACCTAAATTTCTCAAATTCAGCTATGTAAGGGATTTAATTACCTAAAAACATGAGTATTATTTATTATTTGGGGTATTACCCTATAAACACATATAACCTAGTTCTCTTTCAACCCTACTCATATTATGACCTAGTAATTTTACACTTTTGGCCCATTGAGCTATTTGTTAAAAACATTAAAAACAATTTATTAAATCCAAAAATAACTAAGCAATATTAATTACATTTCAAATATTAATTAACTTTCCTAAATAAAAATTCCAAATCAAATTAGTTAACTTACTATATCAAAAAAAAATTGGCCAAATATGATGTCAAAGGTTAAAGAAGCTAATAAAGTGATTTATTATTTCCTAAATATTACAAAAACATGATTCACAACCTCAAAAATATATAAAGTGAGTTTCCATGCCTCATAAATATATAAAACTAAGTTTTCAATATTTCATGAGTGCTTTGATCCAACCTAGGGTTAGACTGAATCAACCTAGGTTAATTTAGACTCAACCAAGGTTATAATTTAACCTAACCTTCGTAGGGTTAGAGTTAGTTCCTAGATATATAAATACAAGTGCCCACACTATATGAAAATAATATTTTGTGTAAGGTTATTCTACAATAACACCTTCTAGAAGCCATTGAGAGTAGTGTTACAATGCCCATTTTATGCCAAGATGCAGACCAAGCCACAAGTGACCATTGGAGTAGTGTTACCACCATAGAGAAGCATTGATAGATGTATCTAATGTTATAGTCTAAGCACAAACATCCTTACACCAACAAAAGGACATGGTATTCAACAAAGGAATTAAATTACTTGTGTTATTTTTATCTCTATTTTTTAATCTTTTTTATTATGTTATTCTATCCCTAGTTATTAGGTAAGAGTGTTTAGTTATAGTATATTATTATGCTTGACTTTTTATCATTTAGACTAAATAAGAACTAATCAACATTTGTGTGCTCTATGGATTCCTAAGATACATAATGGTATACCCAATGCGACCATATATCCTATTGTAAAAAATTAGGATTTTTGGTCATGGGCCTATTCATGCACTTACCTAGTTATCTAGATCATATTTAGGCTTATTTTTATAGGGAAAAAACTTTGTCTAATCCTATGGCTCTCAACATTTATCACTCCACTGTAATATCATCACTCTACATGAGGTGCAAGCCTTATGTTCTCACCCAAAGTGTAGTAGAGAAGGGACTGGGGTCTATGTTGCGCTAGTTGCGCCATGGTGAAATACTATTATTCAGGGGCTTAGGTTAGTTAAATGATGGTTATGTATTTACTGGCATAAGCCTTGGGTTTCATAGGCTCAACAACACTCGGGCATGTGAGGGGAAATTAGTTATCTAGTGATGGGACTTAAAAATGGTCTTTCACTAAGGTGAGGGCATCATTTTGAGCATAGGGTCTTAACCATACTTGATTAATTTCCCATCATAGGTGTAGGGTTCATTACCAACTCTAGGTCCACCATGAATGAGGCAAGTTATAAACTTATGAAAACTCAACCTTACATTTGATAGGATAAAATATATAATAAATAAACATTCAAATAGTTCTAATTATTAATTGAGTTAAACAAAAATACATGCATAGTCCATACAAATTGAGAAAATTCTAAACATAAGCTACAAAAGGCCCAAGCTCATAGGTGATCTTGGGTATTACAAAGGGGAGCATCAAATAGCATCCTAAGCTAATTTCTAAAGCCTAATGACAACCATCTAGCAATAATTTTCTAGAGATTCACTACTCTTATTCATCTCTCCATATCAACTAAACTCAACTTCCTTTTATACATTTTAGAACATTTTAGGATCATGGGGAATGGAACATGATGATCATTAAGCTAACACTAGAGGTACACATCCTACCATCTCCACTATGCCTTATTTTTAATGCATAGTCACTATCCCATGCAACCACTTCCTAATGTTACTTGATTCAAAAGGAGATGCTTGTCTTTAATGGTTGGTCACTATCTTTTGCACCCACTTCTCAATGCTAATTGGAGTTTTTAGCTAATAGTTAGCTAGTACTACTAGAAGACAAAACAAAAATCATCCTTCATGATTACCTTGTGCCTAGGTATTTGTTGAGTTGGCACAGATCCACTAATTAACATGAAAATCAGCCCAACATTACCCCATACAAAATGTTAGTCTACCCTCAAACTATCTTTTTATTCCCTTAGCTACACAAAATACAAACACACTCTACTTTAGTTATACTTTGAAGTTGTTGAATCCCTAGATTTTGACCTTGATTTATTCAATGATACCATTGATATACATGGAGGAAACCTCAAGCATGAGCATGTCAGTGTTTTCTAGTTCTTTACTAAAATTTTTTAGCCTTTCCCTCACTTTTTAGACCCTACCATCTAGGATGGCTCTTTGCTCTCTCACCTTTATCTAAAAGTCACAAAAGAGTTCTTCCAGGTCTTGCTCTTGGGTCTTTAGTTGGGTGCTCAAAATTTTTACCTATGTCATAATATATGTGCATTCAATCCTACTAATAGTGAATGCTTGATTCATAAATACATCCTTTTCCCATTTCACCTTTTGTAAGTGCATGTCAATAATTGATGCTTGGGTGGAGAAGTTGTAGGAGATAACATCGACATCATCTATGAACTCTTCCAATCTTGAAAATAGGTCTTCTACTGTATCAAGCTTTTTATTGAGATTTTTCTTGATAGCTTCACAAGGGTATTCTCCCTTTTATATTACTAGCTTTATCCAAGGGAGCATTTATTTTACTAGCATGCACACCTTATCAACCTCTAAAAAATTATAAGTGTTAACATGATCCAAAATGGATGGCTTTGATTCTTCCATATGCTTGGTCAACTTCTACAAACTGATCTTTGTAACATTAAGTTCTTCCTCTTCCTTAAGTGTTATGCCCTTCCCTTTTATGGTGTAAACATCATTGGCAATGTTATTATGTGCTACCTTAGAGGCTATTTAAGGAAGGTGTTAATCAACCTTACCAAATTCATATCCCAATGATTTAAAAGTTGGTAATCATGCCCCTCTAATTTTTTAGTGCCTTGGATTGGTTTTATTTTCACCTCAAAGTAAGGATCATCCATGTAAAAATCAATTTAAAAATACACTTGATGGCACATCAATGTTGTTTAATATTTGGAGGGCATGTACTCCAGCATGTATAAATCTTCATCTTAGGTATACCCTTTTTATGCCTTTTCCTAGTAACTTGTCTCAAATTCCTCTTTTTGATAGCCAGTTCCATTTGCTCCTACTCCTCTTCAGTGGCACTATCACCTTCTTCAGTGCCTTCTTATTCTTCTCTTTCCTGTAGGGGTTCTTCTTCTTCAAACTTTTCCCCTTCATCCACTTATTCTTCTTGTAGCTCCTTGCATGAAACTCTTTGGGATTTTTCTTGGTACTAGCCTACTTTTTATTTATCTTCTCCATTTGTTCTTTTAAGGTGCAAGCATCACCTTATTTGTCCCTGGGCACCCCTTTAGTACTAGGGTGCCCCTATTTTCCAGCTTCCTCTACTAGGTTGGTGTAGGCATTAGGTGCATTTACTTCTTTGTCTTTTAGGGGTTTCACACTTGTAAAAACCATCTTCCCTTATCTTAGTTTCCTATCCTTCTCCTCTTGGTCCTTCCTTATTTCATCCTTCCTCTTCTTCATGAGTATGATTTTTGTTTCCTCCTCAACCATTATCTCCTTGGCCTCAACTTTATCACTTTTTACTTGGGTCATGCCCTTGGCCCTCATGGCCTCTCTTTTTTGATGAATCTCTAGTGTTGTGTCAATATGATCCTAATCAAGGCCCATTGTCATCCAATTTTGCCTCAACTCTTCTTTGTCTTACATAGGAAACATTATCATTTCTTTGGTTGGTGCACTTGATGGACCTACTTCTCTAAACATGGTAATAGGACTACCTTGGAGAGCCTCATTTATTTCCTCCATGTTGAGATCTTCTATTTTTCCTTTTGCCTTGTGATTTTTTTTACCCTTTGCTCTCTCAATAATTTCCTCCATCATGCTATCCTTTCTAATTTCTTCTTTTCTCTTATACACCTCTCACACCTTCTAAATATCTACATCATTGAGGCCAAGCTTCCTCTATGATTTTTCCTTCCATGATTATTCACTTTGGGGTGGTGGGGGAGTTTCCTTTCTAGATGAGGAGTCATCTTGTTTAGGCATAATGTAAACACCCTTCCCAACTCTACCTCTTTCTTTAATTCTTCTTACAACTCTATGTCTACCAAGGTGATGGTGGGCATCACAGATAGAAAATTTGTCTTCTTTTGATTCTGTTGTGAGATAGGAAAAGCCTTTGGCACAAAATTCATGGAATTATTTTTTAGGGATGATGGAGAGGCTTCATCACCTAAGGAAATTTTAAACTTGATATACTCTTCTATCTCCTAAATTATCTCTCTTTTCTTCTTCTTGGGAGAATTTGGTATTCCTTCATCATTGATCTTGATGGAAGGGTCATCAGTCTACTCAACATTAGGGCCCTTTCTCCTTGGCTTCATATCATAGTATAGCATATGTATGTGCTGAAGTGTGGTTACTTCTTGAAAAGTGTGAATGTTAATGTGATATAAATCATCCTCTTCATCCCTTATCACTTTTCCATTTGGGAATACAAACTAGTGTCGTAACCTGTTCCTTTTCATGTATATTTCCCTCACTAGAATATCTAATTATTATACATTAGAGATCCTTATGAGTTCAACCTTAAATTAATTATTTGAGAAAGTGTATGGGTGCTTCAACTAGTTAGACTTGTTGTCATCAACCAACACCAAGAAAACTACACTAAAATGTTACATAATGTCAAATGTTGTCATCCCATACATGCTCTTGGGGATCTTCTAGGGATGTGCCACTCAAGCCCAAATTACTCTATATACTTATCATACCACCCCATCATGTGAGTTTTATACTTTGCATTAAAGGAAATAGGGAAGGTGAATTCCTTATATTTTTTCATTAAGGAATCTTTATGTTCTATAAAAATCTATAGATTATCCCCTTTCCCATTTGATATCCTGATCTCCTCTATGAATATCAAGAGTATAATGGACACCCACCTGAATGTCCCCTTTATAGTGTGACACTCTAATACATTCTTCATAAACTCTTGAACAATAAATTTGGCAATGATAAATTTTGTGTCCTGCACCATATGATAGGAGACATAGAGGTATGTTTTTGTGACATCGATCTATTGACTACTGGGGCAAAGTTTCAAGATTAAAAAACATAGTGCCACCCTCATGTTAATGTCCTTAAACTCTTTTATGGGTAATTCAAAACCCCCCATGTAATAACTTAGGATCTTTACTATACACTCTACCTTTTCATCATCACTCATCATTTCATGGATATATTTTCTAGCATCTGGGAACCCAGTTATCCTTCATATGAGGTATGATGATACCCTCATGCTCCTCCCCATAAAATACATATGGTATCCATGGAATCATGAAATAAGGAATTGAACAATTTATTTTGGATTTCCAAAGCATAGTAACTCATAAATTTGAGTTATGCTAGTGGTCATCAACCTATCTCAAATGGAGATGTCAAAAAATGTTTCACCTTGATTCATCTTATTCCATGTATCAACCATCTAATCTGATGATAGATTTTGTACATGGATAGGTATGATGGTTGTACTCCTTCATATAGCATTTGTGCATAAAATAATGCCAATTTTCCCTTACTAAGACTTTTGGGTAAAATTACATCAATTGATAAGACATCTTTGTTAGTACCTTGGTGTCAACTTGTATGATGTTGACTACTTCTACCAGAGGCACTAATTATATTATAGGGGCCACTTCTACTGATATGCATGCCCTCTTTGGATCTTATTGATATATAATTGATCCCTTCTACTTCTTACCTATCTTAAACCTGTTGGTGTTAAAGCATGGTAGGTTAAGTCTGCCAAAACCTCAAAATGTTAATGGTGCTTCACAATCATGAGATCTGTGACTATACCTTTAGCTTTGAGCTTCATGGGCCATTAATGGTGGACTTGGTGGTAACTAAAATTTCCATTAACTGGTTCCTATAGAAATCTCTTCCAACACCTCTCTACACCAATCTCAATGTAAGTAAAAAAATTTATACTTCATAATTATTAACTCTAGGTACCTGAGGATGAAAAAATTCTTGTTCTAGTAGGGTTTCTATGCTTTGGCTCTCTAGTTTGCTAGTTCTCTCTACTTTTTTTGATGTCTCAAGTTCACTCAAAGTTTGTAATTAAAACTATTCTATCATATGAAATTTTATACCCTACTTCCATCTACTATCTTTAATATATGTGTGTTAATGTCATGGTGGCATATAGATTTATTGAACTCCATAAAATTCTATGAAATTTACAAAAAACCTCTACCACATAATCATTTAATATAGATCTTTGTGCCTCCATCATCACCTCATTCAATGCTCCTAATGGTATTACCATGAAGTGAATTATGGTTCAAACGATCAATCCTATTTAAATCTAGGTGGATGTTATCTATCTATGATGATTCCTTTTCTACACTTTATTCTCTTGGTGTGACCTTTTCCTTCAATATGGTAACATGGGTGTATTTCCTCACATACACATGATTTAGCCTCTTTAATTCTATCTTCTCTTATTTCTATGATTCTATTTCAAGCACGTTTATCTATCTTGGTTAGTTTTTTGTGCTTCATCTTACCTTGGCCTATCCTACCCCATACAAATCCCTTGTACTGGCCCTCTAGCACTTGATTTTCCTCTTATGGTTCTATTTTGCATGATCATATTGTGAATCTTCACTCTATTTCTTATGAATGATCATGTTATGCATCTTCATTTTCTTTCTCATGTGACTTTCTTGGTTCACAATTGTACTAAGTCTAGTGGTTTCCATGTGCCCAAAAACATAAGTGTCTAGTGTAGGTACATAAAAGGCATCCTCACTCAACTCACCTGACTAGAGTTATGCTTAGAAGTATCAAACTAACTATTTTGTGGGCCTAAATATGCCTCATTGTTTGAATCTTACACACAATCATTTGGTGTGCCTTGTGTCAAACTATGGAAAACTTCACATGACCATAAATTAGGTGTCTATCCTCATGCACTTAGAGAATACAAGTGTTTGAGTTACCTAGCTAGAATTATGTGTGAAGTGTTAGCATATTTTCTTTATAGGCCTCAAAATGTTGTTTCTACACTCTTTATACTACTACCCAAAGAACAAAACTAGAACAAAAAATAACTATTTGGCTTACACCAAAAGTTATTTTGGTCATCTTATTTCAAACTAATTAGTGATAAAGAATTCATTATTCTCATGGCATAAGTGACATCCTATTGTTGATATAACTTTAGACTATTACCACTAACATGCCTAAGGAGTATTTTACTAGTCAACATGCTTAACTTGCATGTGCCTATCTCCAATATGTGGTGGATGATATAGGGGCACATCCACGTTATCTATAGTTTTCCTAGGTTATATAAATACTTGGAGTCATAGAGAAAATTGATTTCTCCTTATGTTAATACCTTGTGATGTATATGATTGTCATGTCAGAGTTTCTAGCACACCTTTTATATTTACTAGCTCCTCTTTTGCTTAGACATGCATATAATATAATTTTTCCAAGTCCTCCAACCTTGTGTTTAGTGATTCTTGGTCATCTAACCAACCAATTCATGTAATGCACAATGATGGTACCAATAACTCCACCATTAGGATTACCTTAGTGTAAAACACTAGTTAAAATGGTGTAGCCTTGTTCAAGCACTTGTAGGTTGTGCAATATGCCCATAACATTGCTAAGACTTGATAATCACAATATTTGTGACCAATATTTCATATCTTCATGAGGCATGTTCCTAGTATTTTTTCCTCAGCTAGGTTGTTTGCTTATAGATGAAAAGGGGTCATTTTATGGTACATCACTATATACTCATTCAATAAGATGCACACCATTTCATTTATAAAGTGAGTACCCCTATCATTATTCAGACTAAGTGGGTACCTATATCATCTTATTATATTTTCCTAGATGAAGTGCATGGATGTGGTAACATTTTATTCTTTTATTGATGTGGTCTTAACCCACTTGGTGAAATAATATGTGGCTACCAAAATATACCTTGCACCTATACATCATGCTATAGGAGTTATCAAACCAATAAAATCAATGGCCTATTTCTCAAATGGAACTTGAGAGAGAATGGGGATGAGGAGAATCTCATCTTGATGGTTGGGATTCCCTATGCACTAACATATATCACATACCTTGGTGCAATTCTTTATATCTTAAAATAATGTTGGCCACCATAATCCTGACTACAACACTTTTCATGTCATTTTATCTCCTACACAATGACCTCTTCCTATCCCCTCATGTACCTCATGAAGGATGGAGTCCCTTTCATTTTTCATGACACATTGGTGTAACACTTCATCTCTACTTAATTTATATACTTCTCCACTAATGAGATAAAAGGGGGTGCACATACTACTAGTTATTTTTTATCCTTATTTTTCATAGTTTGGGTACAACTCCAAACATTATAATGGTACTGATCTCTGCCAAATCCTTAAGGATGCATTAGACTCTATAAAATTTCTTGTCTAGCATGTCATCCTTAATAGGTGCCACTAAATCACTATAGTTAATATGAGATAAATGGTATAGCCCCAAGTTCTAGTTTCTAGGCTTAACCACAACCAAGAACTAGAAATCTCAGAATAGAACTATCCATCTTCATATGAGCCTACTTAAGATATGCTTATTCACAAGGTACTTGATAACCTCATGATTATTAAATAAGATGAAAGGGGGTGAAAATAAATATTATTTGAGTTTGTTTAAGGCATAGACCATGGTGAGCACCTCACACTCTATTGTTGTGTAATTTTGCTTTACTAAGGTTAACTTTATACTGATGAAGGAGATGGGATGATTCATTTTGAATTCACTAGGTTGTGATAATATTTCACCAATCATAGATATAGAAGAGTTGACATGGACATGAAAAGGTATTATCGAGTGAAGGAACTATAAGATAGGTATGCTAGCTAATCTAAGATTTAGGGTTTTGAAGGCATCCTCTTATGCTTTACCCTAATAGAAAGGTCCATCCTTTTACAAAAGATCTTCTAGAAATGCGAAAATCTTTGTATAACTCCTTATAAATGGTTTTTTAATATCCATAGAGGCCAAGAAAGGTGTGAACATTTTTCTGTGTAGAAAGAGTTTGTATGTAAATGATGATGGAAATATTAACTAGATCAATAAGTATACCATCTTTACAAATGATGTACCCAAGTAGGGTTCCAAATAGTGTTGTGAAGATGCACTTTATCAAGTTTAGGGATATCTAAATCTTATTTCACCTCTCAAAAATTAGGCACAAGTTATCATAATGGTCCTTGATGAGGCCATACACCATCAAATAATCCATATAGACTTGGAGGAACCTATGGATGAAATATTTAAATGTGGTGATCACCACATTAGAAAACATGAATGGTGAATTCTTGAGTCTAAAGGGCATCAAATTATAAGTAAAACAACCCCATTCAATCAAAAAGTTTGTTTTATAATTATCCTCCTTTTTAATCTTTACTTGGTGGTAGCCAAAGAAGCCATCAGTGAAGGTGTAGATCTCATACCCTAAAATGCCTTCCAAGACTTCTTTGGTGAATAGAGTCAAGAAGGGGTCATTTATGTAGGTAGTGTTGAAAAAAATTTAATTGATGAAAATGTGAATGCACTTATCCTTATTGATGATTATTACCATTGGGCATACCCACTTGGATTCCTACATAGGGTAAATGACCCCTATGACCAAAATTATGATCTCTATTTTGACCTTGGCATAGAGGTTGGGATTCATCCTCCAGGGAAAATTTTTGACTGGTCTTGCACCATTGATTAGATTTATGCTCATATTCCCAAGGCATGGGGGCATTCCCTTCATATCCTAATACATCTTGGGGAACAAGTCTTAAAAAGTTTTTAAGAGGTCTATGATGTACACTAGCTCTACATTAGACCAATAGGTGCCTAGAGTAGACATCTTTATCTCTCCCTCTACACTGATGTCCACCTTGATGGTATTTAGTGGTGCATGGTATGGCTCATTCTTATCTTGGTGAGATTCCTCAACTTATCAAGTTCCCTCTATCATCTCTATGAATAGATTAGTGGGGTATTCCTCATTAGGAGTGTTGTCATCTATTTGGCACATGACCTTTCTTATAGTTATTAGCATTTTCCAATAGTGTTCCTTCCAAGTTTCATCATCCTCTTCACTTGAGTAATTTTTGAGCATCTATTATTCAAATAAATTTAGGTGAACCATCCCTTTTTCCTTGAACATGTATTTGAATCACTCTTCAAGGATTGTGGTGTGATAAAAAACTACTCTCTAAATTACTTGTAATGGCTTGACCAACTCCAAGTTTTGTGAGGAAAAGGAGAAGGTGTGCACAAAATTCTCCTTAAAATCCTCCCAATTAGTTATCTCTCAATAAATATCATTAACCATATACCATGATCATGCCCATATCTTCAAAGTCCTATAAAATGTGTGTACCCATAATTTCTTTGGGGTAGTCATGCCATAGTCAGTCCATGTCTCCTTGCATAGGCACACATGTACCATAGGATCAAAGTTGTCAGATTACCTTGAGATATCCAAGTTATCATTACTCCTCCTAAACCTAATGCACATAGACACCTTTACTCTAGCCAAGTTGGCTAGTTATAACTTTGCACTACCCACCAACACATGGTAGTGCTCTATAAGGTGTACACAAGTACACCTATTATGTCTATCTCTTTGGGGATGCATGCTTCAAGGTCATTGGCATACCTTTCCACTATGTTGTTCCATTAAAATTTTGGGAGCACTACAAGCTTACCTTTGATTAGTGAAATACCCTCTTTCCTTTCTTTTCCTAACATATGACCTATCATTTTAGAAAGTAATTAATTTAGACCTAGCCAATCCTCATGGGATTTGGCACCTTTGCATGCACTAAGTGAAATATATGACTAGTGGACTCATAAACCTCTTTAACCCATTAGTCACAAGTGATGTCAATGGTGTGTAAGGCTAACTACCCATCCTCTTCAGAAAGCACTCCTTGATTAGAAGGATGGATATTCTTAATTCCTTATGACATCATGTTATAAATATGGTTAATCTCATCCTTTAGATCAATTATCTCTAGATAGGGGGATCCTTGGTCTATTTAAAGGGTGATTACTACCCTTCCCTTTCCATTTTTAAAGGTCATGTATCACTTATTAAAGCACATATCTATATTATTGATGTAGCACCAGGGCCTTCCTAGAAGTGCTAGGTAGTTATCATATTTTTATATATCAATAACATTGAAGCTAGTATGGAATTTAGTGCTCATAATATATAAAATTGTTCTCTATAGAATTCTGATCAGATGCACTCATGTTTTGTTGACCATGAAAATTACATGGGGATAAGGCCTCAAAGATGGCCTACCCATATTTTCCCATGTGTTATTGGTCAAGATATTGACCTTTACACTAGTGATGATCACCACCTCATAGATGGACCATCCATCAATTATGAAATTTATGAGTAAGTCTTGGTCATACTCTACATTTTGAGTATGCTTTACTTCACATGCCTACTCCATATGTAGCACAACAACTTCAATTACATGGGGTTTAACAAATCGATCCAAAAATCAAAAGTTTTGGTTGAAAAATATTTTAAGAACACAAAAATAACATAGTAACAAAGAATTATCTAAGAAGAGATGCTTTATTACTCAAGATCGCAATACAATTATATGTTTATCTTTGGGAAGAGATGTCTAATTTATATTTCAGATTACATCTTCATTTATACACATTTTTAAAGTAGGGGGAGGATGTGGAAGGTCACCAATATTGAGGGAGATGAATTGGTTTGACTTTCATGACTTAAAACAATACAAAATTCAAGGAATTACTATTTTTAGAGACTTACCTTTTTTAGACTGCACTACTAAAATTAAAATTTGGGTCAATTCCATTAGGTTTTCAAGGGTAAAACTTCATTGAGAAAATATCCATTCCATATCACCACATTCTCCTCATTATGATATTTCCAATGATTCAAACAATGAGTCAATTCGAGCTATAGTGCAAAAGTTATGGCTCCCAGAAGTTCCATCATCAATTAGGGTGGAACCATCACTCGAATTGTCACTTGAATTGTTTCCCAGATCATTCCTCCCTCCTTGAGAAGTAATGGTCCCCATTACATCAATGTTTCTCATCAAGTGTGTTATTTGTGTCTTGATTTTATTCTTTGTGAGCCACTCACCTTGGTGGCTAAGTTGGCCCCTTTCAACCACCTGATAAAGCAGAATAGAGCATCCTATTGCTATCTTCATATAGGTGTCCACAATCTGATCCTCCTCCATTGGAGAAAAAATATGTGGATCAAGATCATCAATGTCTAATTGTTCTTCTATGACTAAAGTGTCTAATAGAGGTGGATTATATGGTTTAAGGAGCTCCAAATTGAATATTGGATGCAGACCAAGGTAGGTTGGTAGGTTTAACTGAAAAGCATTTTATCAAACTTTTCTAGTTATGGTGTAGGGACCATATCACATAGGCCAATTTTTTTTGTGTGGGCCTACAAGTCATTCCTTTTAAAGCTGAAATCAAACCTTATCACCCACAACAAAATGGTGTGTAATATTATGTTTGTCATTGCATTGCTTATATGTCTGATTCATCTTCTCCAAGATGTCATGAACTTGTTACTAGATGTGTTGAATTTGTTCAATGAAATTTTTTGCTTTTGCTGCCTCAGATCTTCCATGAGGTGTGTATTCTATGGTGGAGAATGGAATAATTATATCAATTAGTGCCATCGTTTAGAACCTAAAGCATACTTGGAATGGACTATGCTTGGTCGACCTATGTAGGCATTGATTGTATCCATGTTTTATGAAAATAAGCCCCTCATCCCATGTATGTGGATGTTTGGAGTGATATATCCAAACCATGTGAACAATCAAGTGTTTCACCACCTCTATTTAACCATCAGTTTGTGAATGGAAGGATATGGACTTTATCATCTTGGTATCCATCATATTCCATAAAGTGGACCAAAAGATGCTCAAGAACCTGCTATCTCGATCTAAGATAATGGACTTGGGGAGACCAAAATGGAGCCATACATGACTAAAATATAGTTGAGAAGTTTCTTCAATAGATATATTTTTCTTACAAGCAATCATGATAGCCATATTTGAAAAATGATCAACTACAATAAAAATATAGTCCTTGCCATCTTTTGAAGTGGGTAAACCTAAGAGAAAATCCATTAAGATAGATTCCCAAGGCCTAGTTGGTTTTGGTAATGGCATGTACAATCCTTGCTTCTTATTTGTTGGCTTGGCTATCACACATGGGGTGTAATATTTGAGATACCTCTCCACATCCTTTTGCATATGGGGCTAGTAAAAGTGTTTCTAGAGAATTGCCAATGTCTTTTCTACACCAAAGTGTCCTAATATCCTACTAAAATGTGCTTCCCATATCAGCTTTTATTGTTCTACAACTGGAACATAGATGTGACCCATATGACAGAGGACATTATCTTGAAAGTAGAAATTAGAAACATGTTTAACTTTTTAAAGCACCTGATATGTATCAATAAAGGTAGGATCTACTTCAATAAAACAACCCAAGTGGCAATCTCATGTCCACACAGGTTAAGAACTATTATGAGTGTAGTAATTGGTGGGTGGCTTAGACAATCTACAACTATATTTGAGCTCCTCTTTTTGTATTTGATTATTAGAAGGAATTGATGAAGATATGTTGCCCACTTTTGGTGCCTCTCATTTCATAATTTTCTCCATGTCTAGATGAATTCTAATGGTCTATGGTTAGTGTGGATGACCATCTCTTTCCTCAAGATGTAGTGTTTCCATTATTTACAGGATTGTACAATGGCATAGAGATCCTTATCATATGTCAGATATTTCCTGACTGTATCAGTGAAAATTTCACTATGATATGCAATAGGATGGCCATGTTGCATGATGAGAACTCCCATAGCATATTCAGATGCATCTATCATCAACTCAAAAGGTTGATGCAAATATGGCAAGGCAAGAATAGGGGCTGAGCAAAGTCTATTATTCAAATTCTCAAATTCCTTTTGTTTTATTTCACCCAAATAAAATGTAGCTTTATCTCCTCCTTTAGTCACTTGGGTTAGTGACCAAAAAACATGTAAAAATCCAAGAACAAACTTGTGATAGAAATTTGAAAGACCCAAGAAGCTATGAAGTTGTGTGAGGGTCCTTGGTGTAGGCCATTCTTGAATAACCTAAATCTTTTCTAGATTAACATGGACCCCTTCTTCATTTACAATGTACCTAAGGTACTAAATTGTTGTCATCTTGAATGTACATTTGTGAATATTTTTATACAACTTGTGCTCCTTAAGAATTTGAAGCACCTTAAAAACGTGTTGCAGATGTTCCTCTAATGTTCTACTATAGATGAGTATGTCATCTAGGTAAAAAACCATGAATGAGTTGGTGAAGGGTCACAAGATGCCATCCATCATCTTAATGAAGGTTGTAGGTGTGTTAGTTAAGATGAAAGACATAACCAACCATTCAAAGATCCCCTCCTTAGATTTGAATGCAATCTTCCAGATATCAATGGGATTGATGGGAATTTATTGATAGCCATATTTGAGATCAATTTTGGTGAAGAACTTCACACCATAGAGTTGGTCCGGCAAGTCATCAATCCTGGGAAGAGGGTAGTGATTCTTCACAGTGATTTTATTTAGGTCTCGATAGTCAATGTAAAGCCTCCATGTTCCATATTTCTTTGGTGCTAATACAATTGGTCTACCATAAGTTGAAGAGCTTGGCCTAATATGACCCTTTTGGATCAATTCTAGAATCTATCTTTTTATCTCATCATTCTCCAAAATTGATCTATGATACATAGGACTGTTAGGCAAAGGTGACCCTAAGATCAAATTGATAGAATGTTTTACCTAATAATGTAGTGAAACTCCTATGGGTGACTTGAATAATGCATCGTATTCTCCTGTGATTTTTCCCATTTGATTTTGTTATTATGTTGATTGTGTATTCAATAATGCAACATCAACCTTCTTGGATCTCTATGGTTTGACAACCATGAGAATGAATTTCTTTGTCTTTTCTACCAATCTCTTATTTTTTTTAGCACTGATCATGGAGATAGATGTGGGAGGTGGTACCTATGGTACCCTATAACAATGTGTTCTAAGAGTGAGGGTGATTCTTTGGGTTTGTGATTCATACATGCCATGTCTATCATACATGAATGGCTAACCAAGGAGTACATCACAAACATCTAGATTGACCACATCACATAAGAATTCATCTTAGAAAGGTTTTATTACATATGAAAGAAGACATTGATGGGTGACATAGAGGTCTCTCCCTGGGCTCAACCATCCAGTACTATATGGATTTGGGTGAGTCTTCGTGGATAGATTTAGACTTTTCACAACTTTAGTAGAGATCAAATTCTTTTAACTCCCATTATAAACAATGAAATGCAGAGGATTACCTTTTACCAATAATTTGGAGTGGAATAATCTTTCCTTATCATTTGGCCATTCCTCATGGGTTTGTGATGAAGTGATGATGGTATCAAGCTCAACATATGCAATCTCTTCTTCATACTCTTTGATTCTAGGTTGTTTATAAGACATAATAGTAGATATCAAGTATTGTAACTCAAAAAGTAGTGACTTATTGGCTCGACACTCTTCTTTAGAGTGAGTTCTAGTTTTGTGGTAATCACACCATTTTATAGCCTTCCCCTTTTGGGGTTTATTATCTTGAAATTCCTTTTAATTCTAAATTTGGCCTTGTGTTTGACCTTCCTTGTCATTTTTATATTTAAAAGGGTTGACTCTACATATTATTTATACCATGCTTCTGCTCAATCTTCACTGCAAACTTGTATGCCTCACTAAGAGTTTCCAAATTTAAGAGTTCCATTTCTCCCCATATGTGCCATTGTATTCCACCATGATATTTGAGAGTCTTATGCTTCTCACTTTCTTGGATGCCCAATATTGTAGACAAAGAATGAAAAATGTCTTTGTAATCTTGAACAGATTGGTCTTGACCTTGGTGAAGTTGTTGCCATTGTATGTATAGATCATCATATGCTCCAATGGGATAGTATTATTACTTTACCACATCCATGAAATCATCCTAGGTAGGTTCCACCTCAAGGCCAATGTCATCTATACTAAACCTATTTTTGTATACTTCCCACCAATTTTTCATGGGCAATGATGCTTTCAAAAGAGCAAAAGTGTTTTTTCCTCCATTCGTGAACTTGTTTATAGAGAAGTAGGAAGACAATTGATCCAACCAATTTTATACTACATCAGCATTGATTTTACCTTCAAATGTAGGAATATCAAAATTTACCTAAACCTTAAAGGGTGTTGGGGCACTGAAAGGATGGTCCATGGATGAGGAGCCAAGATGTGTAGATGAGGAGCCAAAATTTCTCATCAAGAGTTGTTGGAGAATTGGGGAAAATTATTGTAGCATCTATGCTTGTTTCCATTGGAGGGATTCATTCACAATTTCCTTGAAATGATCAAATTTCTCAATGTCATCCACCATTTGAAGTTATTTGGAGTGAATAGGTGGATAGTTTGGAAGCTTTGTTGTTTTCCACCCAAACTTCTTGTAGCCTAACCTCATCCTCAAGATCATACACTCTCAAGACAAACTAATCTGATACCACTGATCCAAAACTTAGAAGTTTTGGTTGACAAATATTTCAATAACATACAAATAACATAGTAATAATGAATTCTCTAAGAAGAGATGTTTTATTACTCAAGATCATAATACAACTATATGCTTATCTCTGGGAAGAGATGTCTGATTTCCATTTTGGGTTACATATTCATTTATACACATTTTTAAAGTATGGGTAATATGTGGAAGGTCAAAAATATCGAGGGAGATGAATTGGTTCACATTTTATGATTTAAAATAATATAGAATTCAAGGAATTACTATTTTAAGAAACTTAGTGTTTTAGATTGCACTTCAAAAATTGAAATTTGGGGCACTTCCATTGGGTTTTTAGGGGTCAAACTTCATTAAGTGAAGCTCCATACCATCTCACCATGTTATCCTCATTATTAGCTTTCCAATGGTTCAAATGGTGAGTTAATTGGATCTATGGTGTAAAAGTTATGGCTCTCAGAAGTTTCATCATCAATTGGGGTGGAACCATCACCCGAATTGTTGCCCAGATCATTCCTCCCTCCTTGAGAAGCAATGGTCCCCATTGCATAAATGTTCCTCATCAAGTGTGGTAGTTGTGTCTTTATTTGATTCTATGTGAGCCACTCACCTTGGTGGCTAAGCTAGCCCCTTTTGACCACCTGATAAAGTAAAATAGAGCATCCTCTTGTTGTCTTCATCTAGGTGTCCACAATATGATCCTCCTCCACTAGAGAAAATTTCCATGGATTAAGCTTGTTAATGTCTAATTGTTATTCTATGACTGAAGTGTCTAATAGAGGTAGATGATATGGTTTGAGGAGCTCCACATTGAATATTGGATGTAGACCAAGGTAGGCTATTAGGTTCAACTCAAAATCATTTTCTCCAACTTTTTTGGTGATGGTGTAGGGACCATATCATAGAGGCCAAAATTTTTTATGTGGGCCTTCAAGTCATTCCTTCTAAATCCACAACCAAACATTGTCACCCATAAAAAAATGGCGTGTAATCATATGTTTGTCATAGCATTACTTATACTTCTGATTCATCTTCTCCAAGATGTCATGAACTTGATGCTAGATGTGTTGCATTTGTTCAATGAACTTTATTGATTTTACTACCTTAGATCTTCCATGAGGTGTGTATTCCATGGTGGATAATGGAATATCTATATCAATTAGTACCATGGGTTGGAAGTTGAATCATACTTGGAATGGACTATGCTTGGTTGAGTTGTGTAGGGCCTGATTGTATCCATGTTGTATGAAAAGAAGACCCTCATCCCATATGCATGGATGTTTTTAGTGATACATCCAAATCATGTAAATAATCAAGTGGTTGACCACATCTATCTAACCATCAGTTTGTGGATGGAAGGATATAGACTTCATCATCTTGGTATCCATCATATTCCATAGAGTGGACTAGAAGATGCTCAGGAACTTATTGTCTCAATCTAAGACAATGGACTTGGGGAGACCAAAATGGAGCCATACATGACTGAAATATAGTTGAGCAATTTATTCAATAGATATATATTATTTTACAAGCAATCATGATAGCCATTTTTGAAAAATTATCAACTACAACAAAAATATAGTCCTTGACATGTTTTGATGTGGGTAAACTTGAGAGAAAATCCATTGAGACAGATTCCCAAGGCCTGGTTGGTTCTAGCAATGGCATATACAATCCTTGCTTCTTATTTGTTGGCTTAGATGTCATACATGGGGTGAAATATTGAGATACCTTTCCACATCATTTTGCATATGGGGCTAGTAGAAGTGTTTCTAAATAATTGCCAATGTCTTTTCTACACCAAGGTGTCCAACTATCATAATAAAATGTGCTTCCCATATCATATTCTATTGCTATATAGCTGGAACACTAATGTGCCCCATATGATAGAGGACATTATCTTGAAAATATAAATTAGAAACATGTTTACCTTTCTAAATCACTGGATATGTATTAGTAAAGGTAAGATCTGCTTCACATAGAGCATCCCAAGTGGCAGTCTCTTGTCTACAAAGGTTAAGAACTATTGTGAGTGTAGTAATTGGTAGGTGGCTCAAACAATCTTTATCTATATTTGAGATCCCCTTTTTGCATTTGATTATCAAATAGAATATTTGAAGATATGTTGCCCACTTTTAGTGCCTCTTATTTCATAATTTGCTCTGTGTCTAGATGAATTCCAATGGTCTATGGTCAGTGTGGATGATCATCTCTTTCCCTAAGATGTAGTGTTTCTATTATTTGTAGGCTTGCATAATGGCATAGATCTCCTTATCATATGTTATATATTTATTGACTATATTAGTGAAATTTTCACTATGATATGCAATAGAATGGCCATGTTGCATGATGACATCTCCCATAGCATATCCGGATGCATCTGTCATCAACTCAAAAATTTGATGCAAATCTGGCAAGGCAAGAATAGGGGCTGAGAAAAGTCTATTCTTAAAATTCTAAAATTCCCTTTGTTGTATTTCACCACACTAAAATTTAGCTTTATCTCTTCCCTTAGTGACTTGGGTTAGTGACCAAGCAACATGTGAAAATCTAAGAACAAACCTGCAATAGAAATTTTCAAGACCTAAGAAGATGTGAAGTTCCATGAGGGTCCATAGTGTAGGCCATTATTGAATAACCTAAATCTTTTTTGGATCAACATAGACCCCTTCTTCATTCACAATGTACCCAAGGTACTAAATTATTGTCATCCCAAATGTGCATTTTTTGAGATTTGCTTAGAACTTATTCTTCCAAAGAGTTTGAAGCATCTTACAAACATGTTACAGATGTTCCTCCCATATTATACTATAGATGAGTATGTCATTTAGGTAGACAACCATGAATGAGTTGGGGAAGGGTCACAGGATGTCATCCATCATCCTCATAAAGGTTGTAAGTGCGTTATTTAAGCCAAAAGGCATAACAAACCATTTGAAGAGCCCCTCCTTAGATTTGAATTTAGTCTTCCAGACATCAATGGGATTGATGGGAATTTGGTGATATATAGATTTGAGATCAATTTTGGTGAAGAACTTTGCACCACAGAGTTGGTCCAATAGGTCATCAATCTTGGTGAGAGTGTAGCAATTCTTCACAGTGATTTTATTCATGGATCGATAGTCAATGTAAAGCCTCCATGTTCCATCTTTATTTAGTGTAAGGATAATTGGGCTACTATAAGGTGAATATCTTGGCCTGATGTGACCCTTTTAGATCAATTCTTGAATCTATATTTTTATCTCATCAATCTCCAAAACTGATTGGTGATACAGAGGATTGTTAGGCAAAGGTGACCCTGGGATCAAATTGATAGAATGTTTTACCTAAAAATGTAGTGGAACTCTTATGGGTGAATTGAATAATTCATCATATTCTCCTATGATTTGTCCCATATACTTTTGTTTTTGTGTTGATTGTGTAGTCAAGACTACAACATCAACCTTCATGGATCTTTGTGGTTTGATCACCATGAGAATAAATTAATTTGTCTTTTCTACCAATCTCTTATGTTACTTGGCACTAATTAGGGAGATAGATGTGGGAGGTGGTACCTTTGGTACCTTGTAGCACCATTTTCTAAGAGTGAGGTTGATTATGTGGGTTCATGATTCATAGATTCCATATTGATCATACATGAATGGTTGACCAAGGAGTAAATCACAAACATATAGATTGAATAAATCACACAAGAATTCATCTTGGAAAGGTTTTATTTTATATGAAATAAGACATTAATGTGTGACATAGAGGTCTCTCCTTAGGCTCAACCATCTAATATTGTATGGCTTTGGGTGAGGCTTCGTGGATAAATTCAGACTTTTCGCAACTTTAGCAGAGATTAAATTATTTTGACTCCCACTATCAAGAATGAAATGCAAAGGCTTACCTTTTACCCATAATTTGGAGTGGAACAATATTTCCTTGTCATCTAGCCATTCCTCACAGGTATATGATGAAGAGATGATGGTGTTGAGATCAGCATCTATAATCTCTTCTTCATCCTCTTTGACTGTGGGTTGTGTATGAGATAGAGTAGTAGATGTCAAGTATTGTGACTCAGAAAGTAGTGACTTGATGACTCAACATTATTCTTTGGAGTGAGTTACAGTTTTGTGGTAATCACACTAGTTTCCATCCTTCCCCTTCTGGGGTTTCTTATCTTGAAACTCCTTTTGCTTCCAATTTTGGACTCATGTTTTACCTTCCTTATCATTTGTCCATTTTGAGGGTTGACTCTTTGTATTCTTTCTGCCATGATTCTACTCCATCTTTATTGTAAAATTGTATGCCTCATCGAGGGTTTCCAAATTGAAGAGTTCCATTTCCCCCCATATGTACCATTATAGTCCACCATGATATTTGAGATTCTTATGTTTCTCACTTTCTTGGATGCCCAATATTGCAGACAAAGAATGAAAAATGTCTATGTAATATTGAACATATTGGTCCTTACCTTGGCAAAGTTGTTGCCACTGTATATATAGATCATCATATTCTCTAATGGGATAGTATTCTTCCTTTACCACTTTCACAAAATCATCCTAGGTAGGTTCCACCTTAAGGCCAATGTCATTTGTACTGAACCTCTTTTTGTACACTTCCCACCAATTTTTCATGGGCAATGATGCTTTCAAAAAAGCAAAAGTGATTTTTTCTCCATCGGTGAACTTATTTACAAAGAAGTAGGAAGATAATTTATCCAACCAATTTTATAATACATCAATATTGTATTTTCCTTCAAATTTAAGAATATAAAAATTTACCCAAACCTTGAAGGGTGTTGGGGAACTGAAAGGATGGTCCATAGATGAGGAGCTAGGAAGTGTAGATGAGGAGCCAGAATTTCCCATCAAGAGTTATTAGAGAATTTGGGAAAATTATTGTAGCATATATACTTATTTCCATTAGAGGTATTTATTAACCATTTACTTGAAAGGATTATATGTCTCAGTGTCATCCACCATTTGAAGTCATTTGGAGTAAATAGGTGGATAGTTTGGAAGCTCTGTTGTTTTCCACCCAAGCTTCTTGTAGCCTGACCTTATCCTCGGGATCATACACTCTCAAGACAAACTGTTCTGATACCACTAATCTAAAACTCAAAATTTTTGGTTGAAAAATATTTCAAGAACATAAAAATAACATAGTAATAATGAATTCTCTATGAAGATATGTTTTATTACTGAAGATTGCAATACAACTATATGTTTATCTCTGAGAAGAGATGTCTAATTTTCGTTTTGGGTTACATCTTCATTAATACACATTTTTAAAGTATGGGGAGGATTTGGAAGGTCACCAATCTTAAGTGAAATTAATTGGTTTGACTTACATGATTTAAAACAATATAAAATTTGAGGAATTACTATTTTTTTACTGCACTACTAAAATTGAAATTTGGGGCACTTTTATTAGGTTTTCAAGGGTCAAAAATCATAAATAAAATATCCATGTGATCTCACCATGTTCTCCTCATTATTATATTTCCAATGGTTCAAATGGTGAGTCAATTGGATCTACGGTACAAAAGTTATGGCTCTCAAAATTTTCATCATCAACTGGGGTGGAACCATCACCCAAATTGTTGCTTGAATTGTTTCCTGGATCACAAATTCATTTATATTTCTCCCTACATGATATAATATAAAATATTTTAGTAGGTGGAAGATCCCATACATTTTCAATAGTCATAGGATCTTTATCATCTCCTATACTTTAGTCTCCTAGATATCTTATTTTTTATGTGGAATAGTAGCCTATGATTCTAAATCTTTGGCTAGCTGGAGTTCTCTCTATAAATTTTGTATTATGTTCATGGATTATTATAGGAAGTCCTTTTCATGCACTAGGTTATGTTAGGGTAAATATTTTGGTTCAAGTTACATGATACACTCAATATATATTAGTTCACCATATTCTAGGCATAACTCTTATGTTGGCACAGTTTGTGGCTAAGTATTGAACCCACTACATTTGGTTTCTTGCACCTTGATTGGATCTATGCATGTTGGATGTATCTTTAGAGAAAATTTATTATCTTTAGGCTCATGTTTGATCATACTTTCACCCCTATTAGTGCCCATTTTACCTTAGGTTAACTTTTTGTACAAGTCAAGTCACTCCTCGACTGTGTGTGGTTATCAATAATACCCACACATTGGATGCATTAAGTAGTCATGTTGATAGTGATTAGTCAAGATGCACTTGTAGAATGCTCATGGTGGGAATATTCTTCCACATCACCCTTTGGAACTTCTTCTTTTCCCATATCTATCATTATATTTACCATAACCCTCATTTCCTTGGTTTAATACCCTCTAATTATTGTAGTTACCTATCATTTACCTCTCTCTATGTTTTGGTGTATTTCATTAATTACTTGAAAATCAGATATGTTATGAGCATAGGCATCACACAACTTGTAATAAATGGTTTTGATGACTTGAATATCACATTGAAATAAAGGGTAGTTACAAACATCATGTGCCTCATGACAAACTTCATAGATGAGAAGCAGTGTGCACACATTCCTCTAAGGGTAGTTATTTATATTATACCCCTACATCTTGCACTTAATGTACCAAAACATTATATAAGCATATTATTATTAACTAATAGTTATTTTATACAATTAGGAGGTCATAAATGCAATTTACATCTCCATGAATAGGCTAATGCTTGTATTAGTGCTCTTAATCACCTCAGCCATAAACATGGAATCAAGCACTTCCCAAGGGTCTATGAATTTTTTCATGGATAACACCCTTATAAAAGGCACTAGTGATCCTTCAATGAATCATTTCATATGCTAAGAGGGTTGAATTTCCTAAGGGACCTTGGAAAGGATTGTATTGAATCTAGCATTATATAAGTGCATGCTCTATGTTAATCCTTTGTTGATCTCCTTGATCTCCTTGAGCACTATAATGATCTATTAATCAAACAAAGGTATATAAAACTCCTTAAATAATGACCCCTTTAGGGTTTCATAATCCACCATAGAGTTAGGATCAAACTTTCTATATGAAGTATGGGTGTAATCAAGCAAAGTTGTCATGAATTGACTTACCTTAAGATCATATTGGGTTATTCCTTGAGCACACCATTGTAACTAACACTTGAGCACATGCTCTATGGAGTTATCCATGTTTTGATACTATAATAGGTGCATGGACATCTCATAATATATTTGGGGCTAGGGAGTAGCTCGTGGCTAAGGCACTTATACTCTTGGTACTTATCCTAGAATTTGTCCTCCAAGGCCTCCAATTACTAGGATAAGCATTGGTTTGGTGATTATTGATGGAATGGTAGAAGATGGTGGTGATATACTATTAATTACTAGTGTAGGGTCACTTATTATATGTTATTACCTAGGTTGTACCATTGAATTTAGCTGAAATAGGGTGCTTGTGCTCACATTCTATCTAGTCAGGCTAGTTCCTCGAGGTCTAGAGGTATCTTCACTTACTTCTTCATATGGGATAACTTGTTCAATCTCAAATTTCTAATCCAAATTTTTAAAATGATCAAGTCTACATTGATAATAGGGTTAGTTATCAATCTTCTATTTTCCTTTGGGAAATCTGGCACATGAGCTTGCATCATAGGTTTAAAGGGGTTACATACATCTGACACATCTCTAATGGACAAGTTTTTAAGGGACCTTGAGAATTCACTCATCAACTATGGAGCTTGTTCCAAGGTTTTAAATTATCCTTCCTTTAGGCATGGTTTCCATTCAATATATCCTTCCCCATGCCATTATTACTTATTATGGGTCCTCTTGACACTTTTAGGTTCTATATATTTTATCAGTCCGCACCTCCTCTTGTTATAATCCTATCTCTTGAGCTCTTGGTTATCAATATGCTCATCCCTTTCCATTTTTCCTCACCTACACATCCCCTTCTTCCTCATTGTCTTGTTCATATGTGAGAGTACTTTAACCTTCCATCATCACTATTTTGAAGCTATAATCTACCATTAACTTCTTGAGTTTGGTTCTAATTTATTTCACAAATGTACCTCTAGGCTCAAACAAGAATTGGTACTCAGATTCTTCAGGACAGGAATAGATCAATACCATGAATTTAAACATTTATTTGTTTACTAACCCTTACCACCATTTATCCATATCTCTAATCCAAGTGGCATATAAGTTCTCAAGCCTATCTAGGTGTTGTATTTTCCACTCATGGCATTTTCCATATATTTGGCTTCTATGAGTCATATAAGTAGCCAAACAATGGTATACTTTCTTTGGTAGTTCACAAAATAAATTCTCGTATAGGGAATCATATAAGTGGTTATAGACCCACTTCTTTAGGTTCTACCCTCTACAAGTTGGATTCATCAGTGTAAATTTATCTTCCACTCATTCCAACTAGTGCTTTAGGTGCTTGATATAGAGTTAGAGCATTTTATTGGTTCACCATTACAACAAAAATATTCAATAGTCCTGGTAACAAAACCAAAATGTTGTAAAAAAGTAGGATTTCTAGTTATGGGCCTAGTCATGCACTTACCTAGCTATCTAAGTTATATTTAGGCTTGTTCTAATGGGGAATATGCCTTGACTAATCCTATATATCTCAACATTTATAACTCAACTATGCTATCATCACTCTTCATGAGGTGCAAGCCTTATCTTTTCACTTGACATGTAATATAGAAGGGATTTGGGTCTATGTTGGGCTAGTTATGCCATGGTAAAACTCTATTATTTAGGGGCTTGGGTTAGTTCAACGATGGTTGTGCATTCACAAGTGCAAGCCTTAGGTTTCATAGGCCCAACAATACTTAATCATGTAAGGGGAAACTTGTTATCTAGTTAGGGGACTTAGGCATGATCTTACACTAAGGCATGGGTATCATTTCAGGTCTAGGGTCTTAACCATACTTGATGCATTTCCTATCATAGGTGAAAGGTTCATTGCCAACTATAGGTCTTCTATGAATGAGTCAAGTGAAAAATTTGTGAGAACTCAACCATATATTCGATATGATAAATCATGTAATCAACAAACATTCAAATAGTGTTCTTCATTAATGGAGCTCAATAACAATGCATGCATAGTCCATATAAACTAAGCAAATGCTCAACATAAATGAATAAAGGCCCAATTTTATAGGTAATATTTGGAATTATGAAGGAGAGCATTAAAAACCATATTGCACTAAGTTATAAAGCTTAATAATAACCATCTAAGAATAATTTATCAGATATTCACTAGTCACATTTATCTCTCCATATCAACTAAACTTGGCTTCCTTTTATAAGATTTGGAGCATCTTAGGATCATGGGGAATGGATCATGTTGATCACTGAGTTGGCATTGGAGGGACACATCCCACCATATCCACTATGCCTTATTTTTAATGCATAGTAATTATCATGTGCACTTGCTTCTTGATGTTACTTGATTCAAAAGGAGCTATTTTTTTTCTAATAGTCAGTTGTTATCCCATGTTCCCACTTCTCTATGTTTAGTGGAGTTGTTAACCACTAAACAAATATTATTGTTAGAAGACAAGATAACAATCATCCTTCATGATTACCTTACACCTAGGTGTTTGATGAGTTGGCATAGATCCACTACTTAGCATGAAAAGGGGCCCAACACATCTTGTATAGCAAAGGATAATGATGTGCAACCTTTAGTTTTTCTAACAAAATAATTTAATTTTTCAAGTTTAGAGTTTTGTTCTTAGAAATCCGATCATTCTATTTTTATTTAATTGATAGATTTACCCTATGTATTGGTAGATTCATCATTTGTATCCCATTTTGTGATCTTTATTTTTGAAAAAAAAAATGACTTTGAAATGACAAGAATGACCTATTAAATGATAACTTTGCATAAAACAATGACTTCTTTTTTGATAAAAATGGAAAAATTGAAGTTTTTTTGCTAATTACTGACCTTTCTTATACAAAAATGGATAATTTACATAAAATGACAACTTTTCTAGACGAATAAACAATTAATTCACTTGTGTTAAAAATGTCCAACTTCAGGAGGCTCATTCAAGGTCATCCAGACTCTATTTTTGATGTTTATTTTTAAAACCACATGTTTCATCATGAATTTTTAGATGATACAATTAGTTTGCCTTCATATTGAATTTATTTTTCATTAAAATGGAAAAAAACAAGAATTATAATTTATTTTCCAATCTAACTTGTTTGTCAAAGGTTTCGATTACCAAAGACCACATTTGAATCTTTAACAAGTTTTTACAAGTTTTCTCAAGCTAAGAGAAACCATTTTTCATCCAAGAAGGAAATTTTCACATTTTATTTTGGTGATTAAAATTTACTTAATGAAACTTGTCTTTTATCATTTCAAAGTTCTTACAAGTGAAAACAAAGCCAATTGACTAAAAATTTTCAGTCACATTTGAGTTGGTGATAGTAAAAAGAACATAAACTTTAGTTTGAGCTCTTAACAAATTTATAATTTTTATTTTTTCTTTATTTATTTTTTATTTTCAAAGTTAATATATTAAATTACTTATTTTTTACAAATGAAAAAATATAAAATGTATGCTCTCTCCCATCCTCAACAGGGAACTTAGGTGACCAAAAGTGCTTGGTTTATTTCCTTCTTTTTTAGTCTTATAAGAAAGAATGTCAGGTATGCTCTCCCCAGGATCCAAGTGACTTAGGTAACCCAAAAAATGACCTCTAAAGTATTTAATTTTTATTTTCATGCATTTGGATTATGAGTAGGACCTCATTTACTCCTCAAAATTTCTTTAGGGGTGCATTGACCTTAGGTTTCATCTCCCATCATCATAACAACCCTTCTCCATGGTGGGGTATATAAATTGGGTACATGATACTAGTACTTCTAGGGGGACTAAGAAAAATAGCTCTTTAATCCTAATATAAACCTAATTAAGTTCTTGATAAACATTATAATTCACTAATTAATACATGGTTGAAGTCATTATGCAAATGAATAAACCTTTACATAGTAAGTTAGTGAGTATGAACCTAATTGACATGATTGTGCCCTTGTTTTAGCCACCTTTGGGAACATTTAGTACATTTCAAGACTTATATATCTTTTTCAACCCCACTTAATATGGAATATATTTCCAAATTCTGAGTTATCCTCACTCTAAGTATGTGCCATGTTCTAATTCTTGAGAGATAGAGGGGGGCATAAAAATCTCCCTACACCTGTAATTTAGTTTTTGAATTAACAATTAATTCATCATAAGAATTTGGTATATTGGTGGATTTTTTGGCATAAGATATGCATACCAATTTATTTTTTAGGGATATGATGAGCCATTAGCTCTATTTCTATTTTATTTAATTTATGTGCATGTCTTAGACTAAAATTAATGTTTTAATTGTCAAGTCAAAATGAGTCAAAAACCATCACATTGTTATCACACTTTAGCCTAAGATGTGTTACTCTCTATGTTTTGTGTCACCTTTTTTTCTTAGATTTTTATTCCAAAAATTGTTCGTGTGTCACTTGTTTAAATGGGGCTTCATTAAGCTACCCATTTTATCTCAATCAAACATTTGACTTGGATTTTTGAGTCAAAAACCATTGTCATATAATTTATTTGAAGGAGTGTTATTATGATGCATAAATCATTTAAAAACACTTATCACATTTGAAACCAAGTTCCAAAGACATTATGACACATTATTATTTCAAACATGAAGTTATGCCTTACATTTTGGTCTAGCCTTTTTGCCTTATAAAATATGATTCTTTTTGCATTAAATCCAAAATTCAATCTTTCAAAGTACAAGTCCTAAAGTAATAATTTTTATGCCTAAGCCTTATCTGATTTGGAATTAGGTAGCCTATCTTTTGTGATTGGATTGAGGTACTTGGGTTGAATTCCTATTTGATTTAAAATAACCCTTTCCTAAACCTTTCAATTGTTTTTTGTATTGTGTCATGTTTGAGAGTCATTTAATCTAAGTTGTTACCATGTGCCTTGTTTGAAGTTTTTTGTGTTGACTTTGAAAATGTCCCAGTTCCATAATCAAATAGCCTCTTATAAATCAATCATTGAGTCTTATTTATCCAATTACCAAGTGTCACCCAAGCCAATTTCCTTAATTTAGTTTGTTTTAAATTTTTTTATTTCTGATTTTAGCCTTATTTTTCATGTAAAATAATTATAACCACCTTTGGGGAAATTGTTTCTATCCTTTGATCATATTTTACATTTGTTATACTTTTTATAGATACTTTTATCATTGATTATAATCACATTTTTAAAAATTAATACCTTATCCATAGTTGAGTTTTGAAATTTTGTGTTACCTTTGGCATTAATTATAACAACCTTTGGGAAAATCAGCATCTTTTGTTAGAGTAATTTTATGTTTGTTTCATGTTACCTCTACTTAGTTTAGTTGTTTTACCCTTTGGTAATATTTTAATAGAGTTAAAGGTTATTTTTTTTACACCTCACTTGTTTTCCATTTTAGACCTTTGCCTAGAGACCAAGTGTGTCATTTATTTGGAATTGGGTTTTTTATACTTGAGAGTTTGTTTTAAAATACCTAGCCCATGTTTGTTTGTAAGACTAATTTCACTTTTCCTAGACCAATGCCAAGTTCCATGTTCAAATTTACCACTTTAAAATTGAAATTTTCTAAATATAAAGTATTTCAACTAATTTGTATCATCATGCCAAATTCAGTTTTTTGTTTAAACCCACATTCCAATCTAATCAGGGTCATTTTTTACACCTTTTGAACCATGCCAACCAAGCTCCAACCTGACCTAGACTTGGACCAAGTCCATTTCATAACCAAGACAAAGACCAAGACCATTTTCATAGACCAAGACTTCCCTCCTTGGGATAATTTCCAAACCTATCCATGTATATTATCATATGCCAAGATCACCCTTCTTTGGGTCAATTAAAGTACCAAATTCACCCTTTTAATGATAATCATACCCTATCACATACTCATGTCATTAATACTCCTTTATAATTCATTAACAACCAAGCTCTATAGTGATTGAGGATTACCATTATATGCCCTCCTCCTTTGGCCTACATTATTAACCAAGCTCCACAACATCCAAGGGTTAAAATTCTAGGCCCTCATCCTTTGGATTGCATTATCAACCAAAATTTTTAATGCCCATTCATTACCATTATAGGCACTCAAATTTTGTCCTATTTTAGTAACTAAGCTCTATAATGCCCATTTATTACCATTACAAGCCTCATACTTTAGCTTGCATTAGCAACCAAATTCACAAACACCCATTAATTACCATTTTAGGCCTTAGTACTTTGGCATGCATTATCAAAAAAGCCCAATAGCACCCAAGGATTAACATTTTAGTCCCTAATCCTCTAGGCTAAACTAGAAAAAAAAATTTTAAATGCCCAAGGATACCATTCCAATCCCTCCTCCTTTGACCCACATTAGTAACCAAGTTTTATAGTGCCCATTCATTACAATTTGAGGCCCTCATCCTTCTTATTGTGTTAGTAACTAAACTTAATATCAATTAAAGATTAATATTGCATGCCCTCCTCCTTTATCATGTATTAGCAACCAAGCTCTATAGTACCCAAGGATTACCATTCCATACACTCATCCTTTATCCCAAGTTAGAAACCAAGATTTACATCACCCAAGGATTACCATTACAATCCCTCCTCTTTTGATCTACGTCAGCAACCACTATCCACAACACCCATATGTTACCATTATAGGCCCTTGTCCTTTGGCCTAAATTAGAAATCAATCTCTATAATATCCAATTATTAACATTTTTGACCCTCCTCCTTTTGCCTACATTAGAAACCAAACTTTTTAGCCCCCAAGGATTACCATTCCAGTCCATCCTCATTTAGCCTACATTATCAACCAAACTTCGTAGCACCCAAGGATTAGTATTCTAGGTCTTCATCCTTTCACTTTAATTAATATCCAAACTCCACAACACCTATTCATTTACATTCTAAGCCCTCATCTTTTGTCTTACATTATCAACCAAGATCCTCAATTCCTATTATTTATGATTTCAAGCCTATTTCCTTTGGCCTACACTAGCAACCAATCTCTAAAACACCCAAATATTATCACTATAGGCTCTCACAATTTGTCACATGTTAACATATAAGTTATGTAGAGGCTAAATATTACCATTTTAGGCCCTAATCCTTTAACCTATGTTATAAACCAACCTCTATAGTGCCCACTCATTACCATTTCAAACCTTCTAAATCTTTTAGCTCATTATCCCAATAACATTATTTAATTGTGACTATACAAAACACAATTAACATCTTAGACCTATGACCAATCTTTATGGAACCCATATTAGATGAACCTATTTAAAAATAGCTCATTATTGAACCACATATCATTCTTCATCCATTGGTAAACATTACCCACTTTAGAAAATCTAAGCTAGTCTTTGAGCCATAATTAAGCCAATCATTACCTCTTCAAGAGCCATCATTGAAATATAAAAATTTGTTCAAAACTAATATATTCTAGTTAATTGTAAAACAAGGCCAAAACCCAACCAATATATTATGTTTTTTGTAGGCACCTATTATTGATGAGTTAACATGTGTTGAATCACCTTTTGACAATTGCTTTATTTTTAAGGAGCCTTAATTTGACAAGGCAATCTATATGGAGTTACCTATTGACCCTTTTCCTTTGGTTGAAAAATCTCACTTTGACAAGCCAATCTTTTTTGAGTCACCCCCTAATTATTATAACCACCTTTTGGTAAATTATTATTTAAACCATTGCCCTATTTTTAAGGGTCCTCACTTTGATAATCTAGTCTATATGGAGTTACATGTTGACCATTTCCATTTTATTGAGAAGCCTCACTTTGACAATCCAATATTTAGGGAGTCCTTATTAGCTAAGAATATTTCTAAAGAGCCCATTATTAAACCACATGCCATTACTAATCTAATACCAAACATTCAACACATAATATTTGATACCACACTAAATGAATAATCAACATTAAAGTTAGGTTCTATATTTGAATCAATATCAAATTTTTCATCAGAGGTGGAATCATTTTCAATCTCAACATTGGATTCAAAATTATTTGTGTTAGACTCAGTTTTAGAATCAAAATAAATTTATGGCTATTAAAATACTAGTTACACATGCCTTGAAAATTAATTTGAATGCATTTATTATCCTTACATAGTTTTTTAGGATGATTATTTCAACATATACACAATTTATCCTAGTATCTTCTAAGAGGATTGTGTTTCCTCTTCCCATTACATTACCATTTTAATTTCCATTAACACCAACCAACCTAGCCATTATCTTTGAATTCCACCTCCCACAAGTGTCAATTGGGACCAATAGAATCACACATTGTTGAATTACATCCATGGAGACATATCAATTGAATAATATAAAGGGGACCAAGACCACATTCATGTAGAAGAAGAAAAATATCCTAATGAAATATTTTAAAAGGTGTTAGGGTGAAATCAAATTCCAAACTGAGCATCTTCTAGTGAAACTTTATTTAAGGTGCTAGAAGATAATCAAAGTCAAAATTTAACATCCCTTAGTGAAACCTTCTCGAAGGCACTATGGGATAATCAAGATAAATTTATTTTTGAAAACATCTTCGAGGCACAAATATCAAAGAAAAACATTTATTCATTTATTTATAAATAGATTATCAAAGATAACATCAATAAAACTTCCCATGTACAACATAATTAGATGGTAACATCTCTCAGGCCTAAACTATATAAACATTTGGTGGTCCTATTGAGAGAGTATTTAAAATTATTTGGCATTGTCATAGCTAGAATTATGTCAAATATATAATCAACAACATTTTTTGTGACTAAAAATACCAATATTCATTTATTATCCAACCATTATACATTTCATTATAATCCATTTATTCATTCAAGACCTATATTACATTTTTAGATCAAACCTTTTAGTCAATGTTTATCCCTATTTACCATCCTTAGATGCCCTTTCATTTATAGAGATTTTGATGACATCCTACCTTGAATTTTGTAAGAAATAGAATCAATGAACATTTAAGATCACAAAAACATTATTAGAGTCCAAATCAACAAGTTCTTGATAGAGTAGTTATTCACAGGGGGTATGGGCTAGTAATTTAAATATTTGATCACTCTAGTTGTATCATATGTTGATCAAGATGAGCATCTCCACATTAACATGAGTAACAAAATGATTTAATTTTCTTTTCCCTTATTTTTATTTAATAACATGTCATTTACCTTACTTTATCACTTGGGGGAAACCCCATTACCATTATAGCCCATTATCCATTCTAGTTGTATCTTATGTTGATTAAGATGCACATCTCCACATCAACAAGAATAATAGAATAATTTATTGTGATTTTCCCTTTTCCTTACCAATTACCTTAACTTTTACCTTACCTTATCATTATGCCTTACCCTTAACCTATTTCAATAGCCAATTATTTTAACCTAATCCTATTCATCATGTTTGGCCTTGGTTTTGATTCATTTTTACTTCAAGCATGTTCAATGGTTGATGATAGATTCAATACTAATAGTTATTTTAGATTAAAATTTTGAATGATAGTATAGGAAATAAGTATGATAGTGGTCTTAGCAATTACATATTTCATTTATTGTTACATTTTATACTTGTGCCACTAATTATAACCACCTTTGGGTAAATTAGTACCACTAAACTTTTGCCATTATTTCTTAATTATAAACACCTATGAGTAAATTAGGATAAAAAAATTTACCATGCATTATTATATCACCTTATCATTATTGTTTCCATACATTTCCATTTACCTATGCCTAAACTTGTTGGTACTTAGTTGGATTCCTTTTATGTAGGTCTAATTAATTTGACTTGAGGTCTTATGGGACTATGAAAGTAGCACTCGATTCACATTGAGGTTAGCTTAGTCACCCATTTTCCATGATCTCACCATTTTTTGAGAAATTTAAGTTTACCACTCTCACCATTTTGTGAGAAATTTAAGGTTGAATTATCTCACCATTTTGTGAGCATGTTTAAGCCACACTCTCACCATTTTGCACATAATTTAAGGTTGAATGGTCTCATATTTTTATGATCATGTTTAAGCCATGCTATCAGCATTTTGTGTTTTGCAATGTTCTATGTCTCATAATTCTCAATCAAGTTTATACTCCTATAAAATACCAAAAATGTTTGAAATAGTTATAAAACCCCTAAGCATTCATAAAGGCCTCCAGAAATCTTAAAAATCATAAAATAATGAAAATTAGATTAAAATTTCCATGAAAGAGTATAAAGACATCAAAATATTCTAAGATGGGCCATATTATCTATTTAGTTTCATTTCTATGTCACCTTGGTCTTTTCCCTCCCATTTTTGGGAGAACTACATTAGCCTATGGTGCATAAACTATTAAACACCATGGATTACCAAGTCATTTCATTCATGGATACTCATCTCTTGTCTTTAATTGTGGTTTTATCCTAAACCATATTAACACACATGATTTATTTGTGTTGATATTTTCATGACTATGAGCATCATCCCATTCTTTTCTTACACATTCATCATTTTATGAGATCATTCTTATTTTATTCTAAAAGATAATCATGTTATCTTATCATTCATTTTTACTCCATACTATATCTTTGGAGAACTACATTTGTCTTAAAGTTCATGTTGGACCTAGAATCTATGGAACCGTGTAGGCAACATCCACTTACCTAATGCATCTAGAGTCAGCATGGCTAACCCTTTCTTTTATTATACTCCCCCCATTTTATTTGTTTTAATTTGCTATCCAATATAGAATAGGGGAAATTTTTATCATTTGTATTTTTATTCCTTATAACCTATGGGAAACATGGCACCATTTATTCTTGTGTTGTTTTATTTATGTCATTTCTACTAGATTAGGGGTCACCCTATCTCCAAGAGTAACAACTCTATTACAAATGCACAACCAATTTCTATTTTGTTTATACTAAAATTATAATTAACCATTGTTTATATATTATTATTTTTTTAGCTTCATTTATTTACCTTTGTGTGTTTAGAATAGTTTGTTTACTACACTTTTCTTTGTTTTGGATTGTTTTGTTTTATTTATTTATATAAAATTTATTTATTTTATTTGACAATTTGTTTATTTTATTTATGTTTGTTTGTGTTCTTTGTTTAGTCTTGTTTATATTATTTATAGTTTATTGTTTTGTTTAGTTATTATGTTTGTTTGTGTCATGTTTGCTTGTTTATTTATTTTTATTTATTGGTGTTTGTTGTTTATTTGTTTTCTTGTTTATTTGTTTTTTAATTTTGTTTATTGGTGTTTTATTTATTTTTATAGTTTGTATAGTCTATTTGTGTTTAGTTAGTTATTTAGTTTGTCTTTCATTATTTTGTTTGTTTTGTGTTGTTTATTATGTTTAATTCTTGTTTGTTTGTTTTATTTTTATTTGTACTTTTGCCTTTTTATTTTTTGGTTTTATTAGGGCTATTTCATTTATTTTACACTTAATTTTTGGTGGTTTATATCATGTACTTATGTTTTTAATGTTTTTATTTTGTCCTACACTTAATTTTTTTTATTTACACTTGGGAATTGGTTGTTCATATATTATTCCTAGGTTATTTATATTTCCATATAAACTAATATTTCCATGCTTAGGGTATATTTACATTTTAGTTTTTCATAACTATAATGCATAATATCACAAACTACAACAAAAACTGGACATATAGAGACTATCATACCAATGCAATGGAATTACTTCTTTGATATATCAAACTAGCCAAATACCCAAACACCTATCTAAATCCATGAGTAAAAAATAAGAGTAAAAATGATTTACCATGTGTTTATACAAATGTGAATATCTGAATAACCATACATATGAGTCATATAACATAATTAGATGATTAAAATTAGAATAATATCTCATAAACATGGCATAATAAATAAATAAAAGAGCATACATGAGAATCAACATAAATTATGTTAAAAATATATAATGATAATCAATGCTAAACATGAGATAAATAAGATAATAACATAGAATCATGTGTGTGTGTGTGTGTGTGTGTGTGTGTGTGTGTGTGTGTGTGTGTGTGTGTGTGTGTGTGTGTGTGTGTGTGTGTGTGTGTGTGTGTGTGTGTGTGTGTGTGTGTGTGTGTGTGTGTGTGTGTGTGTGTGTGCGTGCGTGTGTGTGTGTGTGTGTGTGTGTGTGTCTATATATATATATATATATATATATATATATCATAGGAATATCATATACATGTATATCAATCTTAAAGGATCCAAAAATGAATGTCAATGTATCTAAAATGTCATAATACATAGAGGATATATACATATCACAATGGTGTCTCAAAATGCATCAATATGCCAATACAATAAGTAGAATGCCATATGCCAAAATTATGCCAAAATGCTGAGATCATTATGCTCAAATTTGTCTCTATGTGTCCATAAGACTTGTGGCTGGTAGTGACCCTAATGGCCTTGAAAGTCTTTATGGTGGTTTCATGAATGATGGATAGACTGACCTAAGGAACATATAATATGAGTCCTAATTTGATACCAACTAGATCTACTAACTACCATTTGTGTATCCTATTGTCACTTAGATTTGTATTTATTGAGGATATTCATAGCTCTCCTCATCCAAGTGGCACAATAGAAACATCTCTCTTATTATGGGTAATAATTTTTTGAGATGAGTCTCTGGAAGGGATAGCTCCTTTGATGCACTCTTTGAAGTACTTTTTTACCTATCAACTTTGCATGAAAATGGTTAAAAGGACAAAATAAGAAAATAAAAGGTAATTTACCAATATTTAATTTCCTCATATTGATTTAAATTATACTAATTAGAGAAAACTAAAGCTTTCTTCACACAAAACTCACAACACAAGATATATTGTTACATCAATGTTTCATGTCCAAGGTTCAAAAGGTATTTTGATAATTAAGAGGGTAATGAATGATTCCTTGGGAGAATAAAATAATGAACAACTTATAAAACACTTATACACATAAAATAGAACACTAACAAATACATGTAGCAATTACTCTTCTACACACTTGGTGAACAATCAAGGATAACGTGTTATAAAAGATCATCTTCTACTAGACAAGACCAAAAATATTGAAATAACACTCAATTTTATATTATGTAAGTAACAAAATTCACTTTTTTACTACTTTAAGAGACATTCAATTACAAAATTGGCTTGGGTTTCATCATCAACCAATAGAGGCTGCTTAAAAGAGCCAAAAAGGTCAATATTTATAGCATTTGGAAGGAGGTGAGACAAGGGAAGTCCAAAGATAACTTGGAAAATTGTAAAGATAATAAAATAGGTTAAATTTTCATGATAAAGAGATGTGAAATGAACCATGAAATGTCAAGTGGTCTAGATGTCCATCCAAGTCATGAAATTCCTCATTATGGCTTAGATAACTACCTTCATGATTTGAAGGACATGTTTGAACATCAAAAAACTAAGGATAGTATGATGATTTATATAAGATTTAAATATTTTATAAATTCCTCTTCATTCATTTTTTATAGTCTTACTCATTTGAAAACTCCTAGAAGGAAGCCATCACTGCATGTAATCTAAAAAACTCCTCTTTTTATTACATGTCACAGTTGGCCTAAAAAATCACATTGGTTTTACATTAAAATACATGGCTTGGAGTGTATTAAACTTTTAAAGACCCTACATGGACTTATAATACTCAAGTGAACTTAAAAGGACATCCACTTGAGGTTTTTACACTTCTCACCCTTATGTTCACTATGCTAGTTTTGAATGGCTGAGATGAGAGATTTGGTTTGGACACTTAGAAGTTTTTAAATGGAATTAAATGACCATATGGATTTATTAAAATTACTAATATTCCTCTCAAACTTGATTTCATCTTTAGACCTCTTCTAGATTCTACACAACACATAAAATGGTCAAAAAACCCCTATTTTACACCTTATTCATTCATTTTTGTAAAAATAAAAAGTATGGGAGGGATCATAAGTTAGTCCTTTACAATTAAAAATCACTTTCATGGTAAAACTATGTCATTTAGATAGCTCTCCAAGCTTTTATTCTCCATCAGGTCTTAACTAAGGGTTTAGTAGGGTTTTAGACAATTTTTAAGTCTTAATCTTTGTTCATAAAGATATAAGATTATAACTACCAATAAATTACAAATAAATTATGTAAGGAGACACTAATAATCCCTCAAAAATTCTTTGGTATCCATGCATATTCTCATAAAATATATGAGTAATTAAAACCACCTCATCAAGATTATTTCTACCTTTCTTTCATGCTTGGACTATCTCAGAGTTAAAATTGGCTTTTCCACATGTCTATTTGCATGATAAAATAACATGAATGTCTAATTACACCTCCCTAACATGTACCAATCATATTTATATCTCATCAAGAGTTATAAATGAGGTTGGACCCCTAATTGGCCTTAGGCTTAAACCTTGCCTAACAAGCCTATCTACACCTTTGAGGATATATAGGGAAGGTTTATACCCATTTTGAGATGAATTTAATTATTACCTATATGTTTTTAAACCTATAAATTCACTCTAAATCCTTCCAAGTACTCTTTCTTATCTCTTATTCTTTTTCACCAATTCAGCTTAGTTAAGACCCCTGGGGTTTGACTACATATGGTTGTCCACCAACAATTATAGTGTTCTATCATAAAATTTGGGACAAATTCATATTTTTTCTAGCTCAATACAGGTTACTACATCATACCCAATCATCATATGATGTTTCCAAGGTACCCAACACCCATTTAGGTCACATTTTCTCTTTTTTTACCTCTATGTAGGCTTGAAAGTGGCCTACCTATGAGACAAAATATAGGATATGTTACCTAATTTTTAAATTAAAAAAATTAAATTAGGTTTTTCCTTGGGTCATTAGGACTCCTTTTACAAAAATTTATGTCAAAATGGCCTCTCTAGCACCTTCAAACATCCAAAACCCCAAGGCAAACTTTCAAAGCTGTAATTGTGTGTAGAAATGGCATATGAACTGCATTATGCATCATTTGGGCCCTTTATTTTATTTATTTGAATTATTTATAGTACATTAAATATTTAAAAATATTTTTTTATATGTTTAAAATCTATTAAAAAATCTACCTTACTATTAACCCTCTCCCATCCTTGGATCCTTAAGACTATATGTCTATCCTGACTATTTTTCCTGCTTCCTTCCTCAAAGGTGACCCTCCAATGCGAATTTAAAGATTTTTAGGCACATAAAACATGTTAATTACTTATAATTCATGTTTAAAAAATATTTTAATTCACCCAAAACACTTTTATTCATTATATTCCTCATATTTTCCTATTGAGTAACATGGTTTCCTAGCTCATAGTGCAGACTGCTACCTTTGGCTAAGTATGAAATGTAGATGGTCAACTTGGGATAGTCTTGGGTGGGTTCAAACATATTTTGAGCTATCATGAACCATTTTAAAATTTATAACAAAACTTCTCTTAATAATACTCACCTCTTACCTTATCTTCACCAAGGCTACACCCTATTATAGGTGCATATAGGGTTGTAAGGGACCTGTGTATGCTTCTTCTACAATGCTTGGAGATTAAGAGGTTTATTATGGATATTTGAAAATAATTCATAGTTTTAATTCATATTTATAACCTCCCATTAGCCCTTCATATTCACTTTTGGTTTATAACTGAGTCCTCTACTACATTGACTAAGACACCCTACCTATTTGACACCTATAGGTGTGTGTGAGATTCTTAAGGCTTGGTCATGATGTGAAGATATTATCAATGAATCATGAGAACCATTTTATAACTTCTAATACATTTTACTCACCTTATAGGCTCCTTGGGTTCTCTAGGCTAAGTTATCCTTGTACTGACTATGAAACCTACCTCTTAGACCCTACCTATAGGTTACTTTTACCTCTTTTGACCCTAGTCATGGTGTTGGGAGACTTTATTTGAAGCTTGGTAGTCAATTATAACCTTCTCATACTTTGATTTAAATTTAAAGGGCTAAAAACCACTAAGACACCAAGATTGCAACTCTATCTCTACACAAAGCTATAGGTTATCCTTTTTCCTATAAAAGGACACCTATAGGTATCCATAGGGATTGAAGAAAACATATACCAAAATCATTATGGTGATGCCTATCCCTATTTTCAAATTACTCAATCAGTAGGATCCTTATATCCATAAATAATGAACTACTTGCAATTTTGGATATCAAAATCCATTATAACTACAAATGTGTAGATGTTAATGTGATATTTCAGTGTCTTTTAAAGGCATATTTTAGGCTTGCAACTTCTATCCTCTACTCACTTTCTAACCTTAATAATTGGAAAAAGTGATATTAATGATATAGGATATCAAACTCACCTATTTATACATTTAAAAACTATTTTAAAACATGTTATAAGGGGCACACAAAAATCTCTTGGACCTCTATTTTTACATTTTAGGGAAAGTTTCCCTAAACTAGTCTTTACTTCTTTTAAGTTAGCTTAGATATTCCTTTTTCCCATTGAAAACTCAAATTGTTTTGAAATGTTCAACATTAATGTTATAAACTAAAAAAAATGATCGTATCACATCTCAATATTTTTTACAAATTCTTTTATGATTATTGAAGTACCACTTGTAGGTGGACATTAGCATACATAAGAAGTAGCATGAAATCTTGGGCATTATGAAAGATGGATAGGTTATGATAATTCCCATGATTCCACAAAATGTCATGGTGAAACATTTTAAATATTATAATATTAAAAACCATATCAAGCTTCCCTCCTCTTAGCGTTATGTCAGCAAAATTTTGTAGGTGATTATTGGTTATATGTCGGCAGAGTGTCTAGAATGGAGTAGAAAATGGATGAATGAGTCTCAAGACAAACTAAAAATCAAATTTAAATCCTATAAAACATGATGGATATTATTTATATATTAATATAAGTTCCAAAACATCTGTATCAACATTAAAACCACTTGTAGACATCTAAATAAAGTAGGCAGAATGTTTAATGACTAGTTTAGCATGGTGATTGAGCTTGTAACCAATCTTGTATTCTTGAAAACAAATAAATTAATTATATTTTGATATTAATGACTTGAAACAATTGATACAGCATGAATACAACTACATTAAAATATGGACAAGCTCATGCATGTGGCTACAAGTAGGAAAGAGTGAAAATTTGATAATGAGGAATGACAAGATTGAAAGTTTCTCCAAAATGTGATATAGTGAAACAAAACATGAAAGGAGGTGAAATATATGGTATTTATAATTTTGATAAAACATATTATAACTACATAATACCTCTATAGGAAACTAACATTCTATAAACAAGAAGAACTTTGACTGAGACTGCACATAATGGCACTTTCCTTTCAACATGAGATAACTTACCCATCCAAACACCATGAAACATTAAATTAAGTATGGATATAATTATAGAAGGTATCCAACATATTCTAGAGTCAAAATCACCAACTAGTTCATATATATTTGACCAAAATGGAGCAAAACCTATAGGGTGCACAAAATAACAAGCCAAAAAACATAGTTAGCCTGTAAAGAATGATTCATAAATCATAATTGATTAATCCTAAAAATATTTATATTTTAATTAAGGTCTATAATTTTACTATCACTTCCCAAATTTCTTTTTGAAACCTCTTCAGCTATCTGTACTAAGCACAAATCTGAAGGTCACTTCAATATGTCTAGGAAAGCAAAGATGGAATAGAATGGTTTTGGCTTATAAATGAAACTTAAAGATCATTTAAATCATTGATATTAGTGTGAGGAAGATAAATGTTCCCTAAATTATCTTTTCCCATATGTCACACTTCCCCATGGGCCATACAAGTGCCAAATGCTCCCTCTTTCAATTGATTTCTTAAATTTTAGGTAAATAACCTATAAGATTCTAGTGTAATTGACATCACTAATAGGTAGAATGACCTATTTGAAATTGTTAAGGAAAAAATGACACATTTTAACCTTAAAAACCATGCCACTTTCATTTATGACCCCTAAAAGCCCACTAAATAACCCAAAATGATAAATAAATACATTAAACCATGACTAAGGCTAAAAATTCATTAGATAACATCAAATGAACTATAATATAACCTATAATAAATATTTACACCCATAAACATCTTAAAAACCATGTTTTTTACCTATAAGGGTCTAAATTTGACCTAAAAGCCAAATTTGGTCAACACATCCCAGATTTCAAATAAAGCCACCTATTAATCCATAGGCATTGTCATCTCATAAGATCATTAGTAATAGAAATCCTTTTCCCTAGCTCAAATGCACTCTAAAACCATAAACACAAATACAACACATGCCACAACTCCTTAAGCCACATATAACTCTCAATTGAGCCTATCAATAATGGCCAATGCCTGATCTCTATCATTAGTGGCCTAATCCCTCTTAATGGTGAGCTATGCCTATAATTTTACCATATTTTGTATCTCAGCCTTCATCCAAGTTATCTTTGACTAAATCTAAGTCATGTCATCATCCTTCATATCTAAAGTTCTCTACAAACTGACCACTTGTCATTGTAATCTTTCAATCTCCCCTATCTGAGTAGTGATGTCTTTCACTAGCATGCTTGTATCCCTGCCCATTATAGCTATGCTATAAAGCCCTACCTTACTTGGATCTACCTAAGCTAATGTAACTAATATCATGTGTAGATATAGAACCATCACATCCTAGCTATTATCCCTAATATGTTATCTCTCTCCTTTTCTATCTCCATCTCCCTCACCATCTCCTCCATCAAATACATTATCATCATCATTACTAGCCTCACCATCTCTATCATTCTAGGTGTTTCCACTTTTGATCAATTTCTTAGCCTTCATCTCCCCAAATATCTACCTTATTGTACTAGAACTGTCATCCTAAGAGGGCTTACATGTACCCACCACATTAGAGTGGCCCTTACATTTGTTGTAACTCCTACATACACCTAAGAAAGTCAAGGAAAATTGATATATGTTATTATATCCTCACCCCTCTAGATAACATTTGTATCCCAATTGATCTCTTATATCACTTGAGCAAACCATCTCTTACCTTTAGGAACATCCTATATGAAATTGAACTACCAACATACACGATTAGGGTGGTATTCCTCAATAATTTGGGATTTTATCCCAATCCAAAAGCATATGATCATCATTAAATCCATGTACCCTCCATCACAAAACCACTATAGATGGTATGTGAGGTAGAGCTTCCAAATTATAAATTGGGGTGTAAGATCATCAAACATGTGATGATATAATGGAATGCCCCCTATGCCTAATCTTTCCTACTCTTGTCTAATCCCAATTATATGCCAACATCTCCTCTGGGTCCTATAATTAGTGTATCCTTAATGGTCACTCAATCAAAATGTGTTCACAATCCTCGACCATTAGAAGAGTGAAAGGTTCAATACTACCTCCACCAAAATATTCTATCATATGCAAATATTTTTAAAGTTATGCCAAGATAGATAGACCCTAATCAAAGCATGAAAACTCATAAAACATATTCATAAATACACCTCCAAGGCCCATATGAAAGTATTGGCCACTCTTTTTAGGTAGTAAGATGTTGCTGACAATATCCATGAGGATAATTACCTCCCTAAAAATAAGCATTGGTGGTGATGGAAATATTGTAGAAAAATATTTAGGTTAGATTTCTATGTATGTCTCTATAATTTCTATATCAACCTTCCCCTAAAACATGGGGATACCCTGATAGCTACATAAGTTGTCAATAATTGCCTACTACTATGCTGATGATTTCTAAAATAATCTTCATCTATGCATAGGAAACTTGAGAATATGCTAGGTATCCTCAAGTTTTAGTCATATATCCAATAGTTAGGTGAAATGAAAGTCTTATTATGCTGCCAATCAACCAACTTGATCAAGTATGCCCAATATATTCATATGACTAGCATCCATGCCACACCATGAAGGTTTAATTTCTATAAAAAATAAACCATATCTTCTATCCATATCTAAGGGATCTACCGATAGTGTGAACATCAATCCCAATATGTTATCATTGTTATTATCTCCTATAATCATAGAAAACTTAGTGTTAGCCTAGTTAGTGTAAGCCTAGCCTACTAAGTTTAATTAACCCTCTCCAAGAGGTTAAACCCTTATCAAAACCCCAAACCAGCTATTTTTTGATTTAAGAGTGAAGCCATCATTTTCCTAAATGCCAAAGTCACTGTTTATGGGATATTACACCATTTTAGTTTTCACAAAAAGGGTGACTTCACCTAAAAATGGTCAAAATCACCATTTGGGTGATTTCCACCTATTTTCAGTGTTTCCATCATTTATAAGAATGAAAACCACATGAAGTTACCATTTCTTTAATGAAGCCATTATTTGGCCTAAAACACAAGTAGTGACTTCACCATTTTTTGACCTAAAACTAGCACTAAATGTGTGATAAATAACATTAATGACAATTTTAGTATTACTCACTAGTGGTCCATCATGGGATGTCTACATGTACTTTCTCACACGCTTGGAAATGTGGTATCGAACTCCTCTATAATCCATTTTTCTTATCTCACTACACAAAAAACAAAAGCAATGGATATCCAATAGGTTATGGTGAAAATGAATTATTTTTCACCCCAAGGGTGAATAAATAGTTAATAATTTGATTTTTTATCCCCTCTGTCCTATATTTCATTCAATTCACTCTAAGAAGTGTAATTTTCACATATGTGGTCTTTTTTGCATGTCATTTGATCTTGTGTGCCTTATTTTTTGGTTGTATTATAACCAAACATATTTTTATGCCTCTATTAAGACTTGTTTAATAACATTATTTTTTTATCATTACCCCATATTTATTTAAATGTGCATCTCCAAACTCACATTTAGGCTAGAAAAATGTTGTTATTTTATGCCAGTTCATTGTAGATCCATTTTATAGATTTTATGCATAAGCTACCCTTATCAATTTTCCTTGGTATGATAAATTATTTTTGGATCAATCAATGATATATTATGCCTTTTTTGGGCAAACACATTTTAAATCATGTGATTTAAACATGTAAATGATTATAACTACCTTTGGGAAAATCATTCTCTTTTGACCAATTCAATGATTATAACTGAATATGGTGAAATCATTATTATTTTTTCATTTGGTGCTAATTATTATAACCACCTTTAGGTAAATATATTTTTCTTATTCCATTACTGATTATAACTACCTTTGGAAAAATTAGTGTTGGTCCCACTACCCTATCAAGGTAAATGCATCTTCCACTTCCTATAAGTATCATTGGGAAAATTATGTCACACCCTTTGTTAATTATTGTAAATTTTTTTGGGAAAATCACTAATTCCATCTCCATTTCTATTTATAACCACATTTAGGAAATTCAATAATTCCACCCCTTTTACCACTAGATCATGTGATTTTCTTCATTTTTAGGGAACATTTAACAACTCTAGTTTTCCAACCACTCCCTAAATGGGAATCAAGGGATTATCAACCACCCTTTGTGACATGAACCATTTGGATTAAATAATTTTACATTATTTGAAAAAAATTTAGTATTTTTTTTCTTGCAACACCTCAAATAGGGGCAAACTTTACCCACTCAAATTTGTCCACTTTCATGTCTAAACAAGGATTCAATTTAATTTCTATCACACAAAATAATATAAGCCTATAAATCATTTTAATTTACCCAAATTTTTATACATAATGGATTTAATTGATTAAAAACATGATGATTCTTGATTATTTAGGTACTACGTTGTATACACTAATAACCTAGTTTAGTTTCAACCCTAGTCAAATTATGAGCTAGTAATTTGAAAGTTTTAGCCTATTGATATATTAATTAAAAAAATTTAAAATGATTTCCAAAAGACAAAAATTAATAATAAATATTAATTACATTAAATAACTTAATAAACTTGGCTAAACAAAATTCCAAATCAAATTAGTCATTCATCAAAAAAGTTTTTTTTTTCAAATATGAAGTGAAAGGTCAAAGGAGATAATAAAGTGATTTATTATTTCCTAAATATTCCAAAATATGAGTAATAACCTCAAAAATATCTAAATTTAGTTGTCATGCCTCATAAATATCATAAACTGAGGTGTCAAGATTCCATGAGTGCTTTGACCCATCTTAGGGTTAGACTAATTGAAACTAGGTTAATTTAGACTCAACAAAAGTTAGAATTTAATCTAACCTCCCTAGGGTTAGATTTAGTTCCTAGATATATAGATTTATTTTTTTATCATTTTGACTAATAAGGAACTAATACACATTTATTTTCTCTTTGAATTCCTAAGATACAAGGATGAGCTATGATGGTGATGATAGACTTGGTCTCTTTGGATGATTCACTTTTAAGGATATGATCAGATAGGGATACTTGAAACAAGTCCTTTTGTCTAGGGATAGACAAACTTTCCCACATGGAAATGCTGACATTTATCTTCTTCATATAATAAAAGATATTATAATAAGTGATTCCAAACTTTGACTAGGTTTTAGGATCAATAATGGGTTTGTAACATGCTTGGTTGGATGTGCTCATTGGACTAAACTTATTTTTTTTAAGGCTATTTATGTTGATTTTTTTGGGATATTGGGACTAAAATAGGCCTTGTATTCATGTGAAAATATCTAAAATATGATTTAGGACCCCTAAAATCTAATTTATCCACCTCAAAATGCTTTTTCTTTCCTCTTGTATAAGCTGTTATTGAGATAAAATCCATAGTTGACCCTCAATCTGATTTAATCCATAATATTCTTATTATTACCAATTTTTGGAGTTTAGAATCATCTTTCTCTTTACTTTGAGAAGCTGCTCTTTGAGGTGATACTTCAACTTCTATCTCTTGAAGAGATGATAAACTTTACACCTAAATGTTAGATTAAGGACACCATTAGGATAAGTTGTTTGATTATATGGTTGATTGTAGGGATAACGCCACCCATAATCTTAGATAAGGTTGTTATGAATAGGAAAAATTTCCTTTAAGTTGATATGATAAATGGAATTATGTTAGTTATAAGGTGTATCATGGGTAATAGTGCCTTATGCTTGATAATTTCCATAGAAGGGTTGCCTATTGGGATAGAATGACTTGTTATATGACTAATAAGGTATGTTATTTTGCACTTGTTACTTCTTTAGGGTAATTATCTAATTTACAAAACTCTAAAGTATAATATTCACCTCATGAATATCACTAGGATGAATCAGTGCTTGACTAGTAGGCAGACTTATAGGCATAGTAATAATGGCCAAAGTTGGTTGGATAGGTGGCATATGATATAATTTAGGGAAAATAGGCATAAGAGGCTTTACTACTATCTTTCCATCGTATATGAGGTTGTTTTCATCCATTATTTCTACCTCATAAGGATATTTAAGTGATATACCACCCATATATTGTATCATAACTATAATTTCATTGTTCAATGCTCTAAGGTAGTACAAAAAGCATAATCAAGTTTTGGCCTATCCCATGTCCTTTGAAACTTGAAGTTAAAATCAAACATATAATCATGTAATTCACTCTTGATGGTTTTAAACTCCTCAAATAGGGATAAATGATCTTATTTTTCTTAAAAATACTTACAAAAATCCTCTCTAATCTCATACCATGTGTTGATGGAATTTGTGAACATAGGAATCTGATAAGGGGAGATTAGTATTATGTTAGTGTACAAAATGAAATCCAAAATAAAACATACTAATTATAACACCTTAAGAATAGATATTTTGAGGGGGGGGGGAAGTGGGGTGATTAATGATCAAAACTAAATGAATAACACAACTAGAATGCAAAATACAAATGATCATTCAACTTCTTTGGATGCTCCAAATAGTTTGTTAAAATGGCTTGCTTGGCTTGTGCTCAATGAGTCTTTATTAAAGGAGGCTTGTATATCTCCTTTTATACTTGAAACCAATTTATTTTGTGATGTATTTTTATTGGATCAATAATTGGGCATAATAACACTACATCAATGGATTGGAAGAGCTTTTTAGCATTATAAATTTACACTATCCAAGCTTGAAATTATGGTTGAGTCCTTTTGCTTATAGATTTTTGCAAATGATCAGAATGAACCTAAACCATCCATCTCAAGATGAATATGTGTGTCTAAGAATCCATTAAATTTTATAGGCTTAAATCAATAAATTCCCTCATAGATATTTGAGATAGAGAGGCATTAAAGAGGCATGACAGGGCTTAATCCGATATTTGTTACATTTATGTCTTAGGGATGCCTTCCAAAAAATGATGTAAATTGATGATGAAAAAACTCATAATAAATATCCAAAGAGAAATATTCAACAATTTCCATGTAATTCTTAATTAATCTCATGATTTTAATTAATTGTTTTTAAAAATGATTAGTTAATTTTGGTGTAAATCTAGACAATTGGTGCTCAAATTAATCAAATTGGTCAAAATGTTGTATTATTGGCTCAAAATTTGATTAGATTAGAATTATGATGTGATGTTATATGAATTGGATAGGTTATAAAATTTAGGATGTTTCCAATACAAAGTTTATGAAAACAACCTCCGGGAGCTTATAAAGGAAAATAGAAAGAAAATGGATGAAGTAACATCCAACTTTTGTGCAGCTGCTATCAGTATTGGGAAACGTGCCAATGAGGAGACGAAATTAATAGAGGGCCCCTATAAGAGGACAAGGCAAAGTTCCAGAAAGAAAGACACACAAAAAGGAGACTTGCTGGAGGCTGCCACCCGGGAAATTGCTTTGAGAGAAAAAGAAGCCATGAAGTTGATCCTGGAACTGGATGAATAATCCAGTCTTTTTTCGGTTAAGAAACTGGTACTGATCTCTAGTTTTATTTTGCTAGTTTTCAGTTAGTTGTTCTTTCAGACTTTTGTTCTTTGGGTCCTGTTTGGCTGTATATCAATGGTTTCAGGACCATTCTTTTTCTGTTTTTACTACTTCTATGTAGTGTTTTAAGGCGATGCCTGTGGACTTAGTTTGCTCTTTTTTGTTCTTTGTTAAAGGGTTTTGGGGCCCCTTCAAAACCTGCTTTAACCTCTAATCTAAAACAAGGGAATATGTCTCATGTAAGATATTTCATAAAAAAGAGCAATCTAGAGCACCCAGGTGTGAAAATATCATTTTGACTCAAAATGATCTAATCAAAGTTAGTTGTCTCATAAATTACATTGCCTTATTTAGTGATATTATAGCCAATATTGGAACTTTTATATAAATTTTTTGATCCATTTAATACATTTTAGTGTTTTTAGGCCAAATTGTGCATTTTCATATAAATTGGTCTAAAGCTTGATTAGAAGTTATTGGCGACTAGTTTTAGGTGTCTATAGTTTACCCCTATTTATGAAGGAATTGAAAAATTTATGCACATCAATGTATTCTCAAATAATGAGTAAAGGCTTGTATGCCAAAAATAAGATGATGATTGAAGAAAAAGCTCTAAATGGTGCTTTAAAAAGTCTATGATGATACCCCATTGAGGGATTGACCATCACATATGTGGATGGATGGTCTCTAAAAAATAAGAAAGAATAAAGGTATAATTAACCCATGGTTGAGATTAATCTAGTTGAGAAAATTCTTGCATGCATTGATTTAAAAGGATAATGATTTGCCCAAAGGCAGTTATAATGAATAATTAAAGTTGAAATAATGATTTACCCATAGGTGGTTATAATCATTAAGATGACCTGGAATATTTGATAAAGATGATTTGTTGATATGATTGTGCTCCAATTAGGCTTGATTATCAATCACAACTCAATGATATAACCTAGAATGCAAATTAAAGATGAGTGGGTGAAAATGTAGATGGGATGGTCTAATGACTAAAGAACCCACAAAAAAACCAAGCATATGAGGATGTAAAGTGATGAAAGAGATGGATAGAGGAATGAGATTGATCAATAGAAAATATTTATTTGTACTTATCAACAAGGATATGATCATACTTATTAGAAATAATACAACTAAAATGGTCAATGAGTTAATTTGATCAAGATGGGATGGGAGGATTTTCCAAGGTGCAAAGGAGAGACTTATGATGCTCCATTGCTTATAGACCCTCCTTAATATAATTTTTTTTAAGAATATGATGATATGAATCATGATATAACACCATTAATACTATCCAAAAATATGTGTAGGGACTGAATCCTGATCCAATAAATAATTGAAAATAATGCACCAATGATAAAAACCATGATGCCAATGTTTACATATGAATATATATGGACTCAAAAATAATGTGGACAACAAATAACCTAATGTATACATATAGACCAAGTTGAGGAAATATTAATGAAATAAAATAAATAATCATGAAAATAAATAAAGAAATAAATAGAAAGCACACAAACAAACAAATAACTTGAAATAAACAAACAAATAGAAAGCCTAAAAACAAAAGCAAAATAAAGCATCCTAACAATGACTTTGTCATAGTAGGGTAGATCAAGGACAAAAAAAATAGGATTAGATAAGATAAATGTTTTTTAATTTTTAAATAATTTATTTTTTTATAATTTTGAGGTATCTTAACTCGTTAGAGAAGTACAAGATACCTACTTATAAATTGGTGAGAGTGTTGGCTTTGGTTACTCATAAAATGATGAGAGCACATGGAAAGGGGGACTAAGGTGACCTCAACATGAATTTATAATGGACCACATAGTTATAAAATGACCTTAAGTCATATTAATTCCATCTACACAAAAGGTGAGGAGAAACTTGACCAGTTAACAAGTTCTCAAATATAGAAAATTACTAGTCAAATGAAAACAATAATGGCAAAGTAATGTGATAATGTGTGATAAACAAATGTTTCCCATATTATTCCCATAGGAAGTTATAAATATGATACAATAGATCAGATTAGTGATATTAATTTACCCATCAGTGGTTATAATTAGTAGCAAGACTAGTGAGACACTAATTTGCCCTAGAAGGAAATATAATTAGGATCACATAAACACATTTGATATAAGATGGAAAATGAAAGAAATTTTGATAGATAAACTATGAAACTACTTTCATAGACTTTTATTGAAACATATATTTGATATATTGGTGAAGCTAGATTTGAATCCCTTCATAAAAAGGTGCAAGAAGAACCAAAGGACCAAGATCAAAATAGGATCAGGTAAGATGGTTTAAAATAGGCTTGGGTCTAGATAGGAATGTTATTATAGGATGGTATGGTATTACATAAGATAATGGTTGGTTTTGATAAATTTGATAAAATGGTAAGAAGGTTTCCCCCAAGTGATGGGGTGAATAGTAGGATATATGACAACAAAAAATGGATATGTGATAATGGAAAATAGATATGTGACAATGGCATGGCACATGTTTTTGGGTGATGATGCTTTTTTTATTGTGTATTTTTCTGGATAGTGTATGGTAAATGTCATATGATTCTATTTTTATTATTGAAGTGGAGATACACATCATAATCAACAAATGATACAAATAGAATTATCAATCATGTTAATTGTAGCCCACACCTCATCTAAATAGTTTCTCTATCAAGAACTTGATATATATCTAGATGCAAAGAATGTTGTTGTGATATTCATTGGTAATTGATTCTATTTCCTTCAAACATTGAGACAAAGTATCTTTGTATCCTCTACAAAGGAAAGTGTGATTGTGGATAGTAAATAGAGATAAATGGTGGATGATATGTTTTATTAGGAAATGGAATAGTAGAGGATAATGTAATTTATAATGGGTGGGAAATAAATGAAGATTGGGTTTTTTAGGCACATATAATATTATTGATTTTAGATTTTACGTAAGTTTGGATGTGGTGAGGCCAAATACTTTTGCATATTCTCTCAATAAGATCATCTAATTTTTATATTGTTTGGGCCAAAGAGTATCTACCATATGATTAGGTTGTAGGTAGAAACCTATATTGATTTGATATTTGATAATGTCTTCATCAATAAGTGAATACCATTTTTGCTCATCTATTGGCACCTCAAAGAGGTTTCTACTAATGATTTTTTTTTATTGTCGCATAGTGCCTCCAATAATATTTTACTAAGTAAAATGGAATTTTGAATATGATTGTCTTCTAGCACCTCCAAAAAGGCTTCACTAATAGAAGATGATTTTGAACTTTGATTTTCCCCTGGTGCTTCCAAAAAGGTTTTACAAGGAAAGCTTTTTTATTTTGCATGAATGTGGTCTTGGCCTCTTTGCTCTTCAATTTCTATGTCACCATGGATGCAATTTAATAAGGTGTGATTATATCAATCCCAATTGACAATTATGGGAGGTGGAATGTTAATAATATGGATATGTTATTTGGTGGTAATGGCATGTGGAATGGTTATGGGATGGGGGTTGGAAGCTCAATCCTCATAGAAGATACTAGGAGAACTTGTGTTAATGCTTAATTAATCATCCTCAAATACCATGTATGGATCACAAATGTATTCAAATTGATCTGTGAAGTATGTGTAACCAATGTTTTAAAAAACACAAATGTATTCTTCTTCTTCTTCTTCTTCTAATTCTAACTCAAAGGACCCTAAATCTGATGGTGAGACTGATGTTGATTCTACTACTAATGCTAAATCTGATGTCCGTTCAAGGATAGAACTTAATTCTAATGTTTATTTTTTTATCTAGAATGGATGTTACCACAATTATGTCCTATTTTATGTTTGGTATTATAAAATTAATGACCTGTGATGGCATAACAAGCTCCATAGAGACTAGTTTGTCAAAGTGATACTCCTCAACAATGGGGAAAAGGTCAAGAGATAACTCCTTAAAGACTAGATTTTCAATATGAGGCTCCTAAAAAATAAGAATATGGTTGATGTAATTATTTTACCAAAGGAATTTATAATCATTAAGAAGAGACTCAGTAAAGACTAGCTCATTAGAGTGAGACTCCTTAATAATAGATATACGATTAAAAGGTGATTCATCATAGGTTGACTTATCACAAATGGTAGGTTCAACAAAAATAGATTTTATGGGTTGGTTTTATTAGCCTTGGTTTCCAATGGGTTAGTTTTTAACACAACTTAGTCCTCAAATGATTGGCTCGATTGGATATGTAATGATTGGATTGGTTGAGGTTTGGATAGGATTAGTACTATATAAGGATGGCTTATGGTTGGATAATGATAGGGTGTGGTGGAGCTTCATTTCTCACAAAATCCAAGGATGAAGTCTTGAAATGGTAATGATAAGGTGGTATGGAGTTTGATTACATTCACAAGCCAAATGACTAGGTCTTATAATGGCAAAGGTGTGTTGTAGAGATTGATTACTTACACAAGATAAAGGATGAGGTCCTAGTATATAAATGGTATAATGTTTTAGATCTTGATTTCCCACATAATCCAAAGCATCCAAGTCTTCCTCATAAACATATCATCTTAGTTGAATTTTTGAGTTAGATTGTAACCTAGTTTTTAACTTTGTTCCCCACATGGAGTATTGTAAGGAGAATAATAAAACTACTTACAAAATTTATCCTCATAGGGGTTTCTAGTTATATTTTTTAAACCATTTTATAATAACTTGGATTGTACGTGACTCCACCATAATTGTAGATTGACATATCCACTTAAATTATGAAACCTTCAAAGATAAAAGGGCTTAGATTTATGTAAAACTAAAAAAATTATGTCCAAAGGACTAAGGGTTCAAATTAATCTACTTTGGTTAAAAGGGGATGGAGTTGTATCTCTATAATTGTTTATGCTAAGACTTGTCAAAAAATAATCTAAAGTTAAATGTATAATGTCGAATTTCATACACAAAAAGGGTCAAACATCTAAATAGAAATTGACATGTCAAAGGTTTAGGCCAAAGTTTTCTAGATAGGGTCTAAACTAAGAAAGAGAAAATATTCACAAGGTATTTTATCCAAACATGGATTAAAAATCTAGGATCAAACATGATGTGTTAGGACTTTTGGCCAAATTAACTATCAAGTTTGGAAACAACTTTGAAATAAACTCGACACACAAAATTAAACATAAATGTGATCAATTGGTATAATCTATAAGGAAAAATGTTTTTGGAAAAATGATATATTCTCCCAAATAAAGGCAAAAGCAATGATGAGGATAGGCTCTATAAATAAATAAATAATCAATAGTCTTTAAATTTGGGTAATCAATTAACTAAACTTATGCAACCCAAAATAGAGATATCTATGTATCAACCCCTACAAAATGAGGCCTAAATAAAAATCAATCAATATCCAAACATGATAAGGTTAATTAAAAATTAAACATTGAAGACTAGGATTTGTCCAAAAAAGCTAGACAATATTGGACAACATGACGGCACATGAATAAGATCCAAATGACATATGTGACATGGTTTTAAATAATGGTTTTGATATAAGTCAAACAAGTTTTGAAATAATTCTAGTAGCGTAATGACATATGCATGATCTAATGATGTGGTCAATTTTATGTTTCAAAGACTCAAAAGGAATAAACTTGATAATGATTTGGGTATCATAATAATACCTATTTCATTCAAGTGACACACACACAAACAAGTTTAGAAAAAATTTCAAGGCACAAGTGTGTCATAAACTAACTGACATAACACCTCCTTGACAAAGGAGTGGTGTATAAACATTTTTTCTTAATGTAGTTTATAAATAAACACATTATTTTTAGTCTCAAAAATACCAAGAAAGAAAAAGATAAATGACCAAATGCAATTAAGCATAACCATCCCAAATCCTATTAAGGGTGTGGTAAAGTGTGGTTTACTAAAACTAGTTGGCTTTGAATCATCTATATGGATCCCATGCATATAAATTAAACATAAGCATATAAGAGAATCACACATAATTTGGGTCTACATCATATGTCTTGTTGTAAAAAGCTCTTTCCTTTTTTATAACCACTATATCTATCACTTGTTCAATGTAGTGCAATGCCCAACATGCTCAAATGTCCTAGGCTTAGACTCTATTAACAAAGATGGTTTAGCCTCTCAAACCACCATCCTAGTGAGGAGATCCCAATTTATATACTTCTTTATGGATAGGGGTTGAAGAAAATGTTGGGAGATGAACTCTTGGGTCAAGGCTTCCCTCTATAACTTATAGGAGGTGATGAAATCCCCCTCACAAGCCAAGATGCAATAAAATAAAAACTAAGTAAAAATGATTTATGGTTATTTCTAAATCACCTAAACCTTATGGGTCTTGGGGAAAGCCTTAAAAACATTTATTATATGCCTTTGGACTAAGGCATAATTTGGGATGAAAATGGTGCTTTTGATCCCATAAATTCCCTATAGGGGATGGGGGGAGAGCATACAAACACAGATTCTTTTTTACTAAAAGAACAAATAATAAAAAAAATTGTAAATAATTGAATTTAAGTTGATTTTTTGCACCAAATTGAAATGTGTGATTATTCTTGTTACTACCCCCTTGGATTACAAGTGCAAATATAAAGAATTTCACAAAACCAAAATGAAGCAACAAGCAATTTAGTTCATTTTAAGCTCAAAGTTTGATGTGTTCAAGACTTATCCCATGTTCATGATTAAACACCAATTTAAAAATGTTGCAAGATTTAATAATGTGTTTAAATCACCAAAATTGAAATATTTCAAAGACTTAGCATGCTAGATTCATTTTAGGCACCAAATACCAAATGTGTGAAAACTAGCATGTTCATTTCAGACCCATAAGGCTTAGGTGATTTAGAAATAACCATAAGGCTTAGGTGATTTAGAAAAAACTTAGTTAAAATCATGCACACTTTCTAAAACCCAAATTGAAGTATATGATTAGTCAAAAAAAATTAAATTGGTCCTCAATCAGCTTGTAAACTTGAAAAAAATCAAGATTATAACAAATTTCATAGAATATCTTTTGGGGATTTGAAAATGAGATTTGGTTTTGAGCTCTTGGGTTTTTGGATTTAACTAGAATCATCATCAATTGATAAAGACCATTGACAATGACCTATCTAATCGAAGGTAGAACTAAAAAATATAAACATGTTATGTTAGGTAATGGTTACAAAAAACTTAGTGAAACCTATAAGGCAAGGATTAGACAAGGAAAACACAATTCATTGAAACCAAGAAACTATGATTAGAAACATTAAAAAGGTTTAAACTCCTATTTAAGTATTTTTTGAAAATTTTATGCAGCTTGAAGCTAAATTGATAGTATATTATAAAAATTTAGGTGAAAACACATGGTTTTTAAAACAAATCATAAAAATTGGGTCCATATGACCCCAAACTAAGCTCTATAAAATGTCATATTTAGCTTTTTGTCTCAAATTGTGGGTTCTCAAGCACAATTGTAGCCTATAGTGAGTCTAAGCCACAACTTTTCACACATAAGTCTGTGACTAGGATTTTGATTATTTTTCACCTTTTTAGGCCTCAAACACCAAGATTTTGTATGAAATTAATTAGAAGGATGATTTTATAAACCTTTTAAGAAAATTCATGGGGTGTGGTCTCACTAGGAATTCAATTTATGTGAACATAAGAATTTGATAGTGGGATATTAGTATCATATTAGTGTGTGAAACTAAATCCAAAAAAAAACACACTAATGCTAACACCTTATGTAGATATTTAGGGTGACCTTAACAAACAAAACTAAATGGAGAACACAACTAAAATGAAAAATACAAATGATCTTTCACCTTAATTAGATGCTCCAAATGGTTTGTTTAAGTGGTTTGCTCAGTTTGTGCTCAAGGTGTCCTCATCAAAGGAGGCTTGCCTATCTCCTTTTCTCCTTAGAACGAATGGATTTTATGGTAGATTTGGATTGGCCAAAAAATTGGGCATAATAACACTACATCAATAGCTCGAGAGAAGTTTTTAGAATTATAACTTTACACTATTGTAGCTTAAAATTATGGTTATGAGGCCTTGTATTTATAGATTTTTGTAAATGATCAAAATAAACCTAAACCATCCATCTCAAGATGAAGATATGTGTCTAAGAATCTTTTCAATTTTGGAAGCTTAAATCAATAAATTCCCTCATAAATATTTGGGATAGAGAGGCATTAAAGAGGCATGGGAGGGATTAATTAGATATTTGTTATATTTATGGCCTAGGGATGCCTTCCAAAAAATGATGTTAGTTGATGATGTAGAAACTCATAATCAATTTCCAAAAATAAATATTCACAAGTTCTATGGAATTCTTAATTAGTCTCATGATTCGAATTAATTAGTTTTAAACATGATTAGTCAATTTTGGTTAGATTCTTGGTAATTGGTCCTCAAATTAATTAAATTGGTCAATATATTGTATTATTACCTCTAAATTTAAATAAATTATAATTATTATGTAAGGTTAGATGCATTGGATCTGTTATCCCATTTAATATTCTGACAACACAAAATAACAAGGGCATGTGTCTCATGAAAGAAATTTGTTAGAAAAAAGCAACCCAGAGTACCTAGGTGCAAAAATGTCATTTTGACTCAAAATGATCTAATCAAAGTTAGCTATCTCATATATTACATTGCCTTGTTTAATGATACTCTAGTCAAACTTGGCACTTTTATGTGACAAATATGAACCATTTAATGTGTTTTAATGTTTTTAGGCCAAATTATACATTTTGGTATAAATTGGTCATAAGCTTGATTGGAGGTTATTGGTAGATAGTTTTAGGTGTCTGTAGAATTCAACCTCAAATCTCTATACCATTTCAATGCCTCAACCTTAAATGAGGAAGATAACAATCTAATGTCCATATTTTCTTAGACAACATGATACACTAAAACAATATTTGAAACATCTTTTATAGGTTCAATGGGGTTAGTTATATCCTCTACAGTGAAAAAGTGAACACTTCTAAGGATAACTATAGGTATGTCATCATGTTGATCAAGGTTTAATGGAATTACACCATTATAGAAGACAAAATCTTAGTTTCTAGGGACAACCATGTGAGGGGAATTTGCAACAAAAGAAGGTCTAGCGTATGGATTAGTCCTAGGGTACCTCTTCCTTCTTATTGAATCAAATGTAAATTAAACAAAATTAAAAATTTTACCTTTTAAATATGATTTTTTTGTGATTTTTAACATGAAATTTGAGGATATAGCTTAAAAATAGGATTATTGTTATCTTTTTGGAGTCACCAGATGATGTTTATATGTGTTTAAACACTTAAAATTTCTAAGAAAATCATCAATATTCACCAAGTATATTTAATGATTTAATTATTAATCTCAAAGTGCATGCCAAAAATGGTTATCAAGTTATAATTCACCCTTTTTTGAAGTGTTTTGAAGACTCCTCCTTCCAATAGACACAATGGAAACACCCTTTAAGCTTTGGGTGACCTTATGTTATGGATGAATATCTAGATAGGGTTAGTTTCCTTGATGGATCACCTAAACTAAACTATTTTATTACTAAAATGAGGAAAAGGGAGAAAGATAAACATAAATTAAACCTAAAAACTAAAAAGAGGAGATGCACCAAAATGTATATCTCCTTTAATTTTTTAAAATTTCATAATAGAACATATAAGACTAACTTATGCACACAATATCCAAGTTCAATATCTCTTATAGTATTTTTTCATTTAGAGGTTATTATCCTTGTGTGATTTAGGATGGAAAAACACATAACCATAACTATTACACACATAGAACAAATCTAACACAATGTATGACCTATGAAAGAGTGGATTCCTTCATAGAAGTGAGATGATTTGGATAACATTAAAATGAGAAAATAATTTTCCACAATGATGATCGATAACTCATATGGGTTTCACATGGAATGAAATAATTTTTGAAGGAGGCAAACTCAATTTTATTAGTACTAAGGCATTTGAACCAATACAATTGAACTCAAAATAGTAGAGTCTTGATACAACTAGGTAGATAGATGCTAATGAAGTCCATTTCATGTTTATATGTAGGAGAATAAGAATAGAGATAGAGGAGAGTGCTAGAAAATCATAAATGTTTTTATTATAATTGAATTTCAATTTTTAATTTGAAGGTGATCTAAGGGAAATAGGTCATTATCCCCCCTCTACGCATTAAGGTTATTGTACTAGAGGCCTTCAATCTTGGTGTGGCATAGAGGTGGAGTAGGAGGATTTATTTTTCATGAATTTTTTAGTTACATCATCCTTGATATGGTGTTAATTACCTTATATTCTCATTTTTTTTCAAGAAATAGGTGTTTTTGGTCATTAATTAATAGTTACAAACTACATTTAGTCTTCATCCATTTCCACATTATTGTCTCTTATGCCATACGTGGCCTATATTTCTCATTGAGTGTATATTCAATGCATGGAGAATATGTGGTTGAGTCATGGACCTATAAATGTATGATTTTATCCTTTTAGGCCTCTTGAAGAAGTTAGATGTAAAATTTAGCATGAGATGGCATGATTATTTTTTTACATTGAGAATATAGAAATTGAAATATAATGTTAGTATGATAAATTACTTTAATTTTTTTCCATATAATTAATCTTAAGCTTGTAAAAGATAAGTGACAATATTATTTAAACAAATTCACTTGTGATAAGCATTATAATGTAGTAATTCAGTGTAGTTGAAAGTTATGTTTAAAGGAATTTTTATATCACTATATAATATACCAACATATATGTAAGATTTATTAACTAATGAAAATTTTCAATACTTCATTAAAGTTATTAGAATATAACTATATGATTTGGTAAAATGAAATTCTTGTATTAAAATTGGTGAATGAAATAGATTATATTCAACATAATACAAATCTGAGAGTTATAGTAACTTGATATAATGTATGATAATGATTAAAATTGGATAAATAATTAATCTATTAAAAATTTATATATCTTCTAAATAAGGTCTTATATAAGACAATAATTTCACTTTTAAACTATTAAGCACTGTTAAGTGTAGTAAACTGTTATGGACAGCTTTTTAATAATTCATTGAAATTAAACTATAATAAGAATTTGTAAACCTTATGCATATTTTTATGGTAATTTATCAATAATATACTTAATGGAAATTTTTAAAATGGTCATGGTTATTCTTAGCTAAATCATATTGTGATTGAGGATCAAATGTTGCATATTTGGATTAGGTGATTAAATACTTTTAACAAGTTGGCTCATATCCTTTAATGATAAAATAAGTTAATGAAATTATATTTTTATTATAGGAATCTACCTTGTAATTTAATAATAAATAGGATGTAGTAATAAAGTAATTAATTAAATAACACTTAGGCTAAGATCATGGATTTAAGACAAAGGATAAATCTTTAAGAATAAGATTGAAGCAAGACATAAGATAGATACATCTAGTCCATGAGACTATTAATATATATCAAGTCTATTGAACTCATGCAACACTCATATAAATAATAATGGGAAATTTAAGTCTAACCTAATTCATGATATAATCCGTAGTCATGCCTTGTCGTGAGTTTATACCCTACTTGTATAATAGGAAGATGTTCCTAAGTATAACTCAAGCGTGGTTGTTGAATCATTCCATTAAGTTTTCACACCTCTTGAAGTAGTTATTGTCAAACATCATATGTCACTTTTCTTATGAAATGAAAAGGTGTTCAAATTATTTACAATTGGGAATAGTACTTTGCCCTTGATCTTTGTTTGTTGCTTGTGATTTAGTAAATCTTACTTAAGAAAGATTAATATGATGAATCTTTTATTTAATATTATATTAATTTACCACTATTTTCTAAACCTTTTTGAATTACCCATGAGGTGCTAGCTATTATATATCTTGTACATGTATTTAATTAAGGAAATAAGTCAATAATGAATCCACTAGAAAGGCCACAATATAGTGCCGTAATAGAGATGAGTGGGTAATACCACACTAAACCACTTCTATCTAAATACTAAGTGTTAAAATGATTCCTAATGAAGTCATTGATGGGTTCTGTACTTAGTCTAGTTCATGTGTTGGCTATAACATATTTATGGATCTCATTACATGTGTCCATGATAAACTTTGGGTAAACTTTGTTTTGTTATTTTTGTTCGAATTATATTTATGAATGAAAAAATTATGGTTGTGACAAATATTTTCAAACCTCACATCCATTCCTCCATGATTTATAATCACCAAAACTCTAAAAAAATATGATAGCTACATTTGAAACTATGATAGCTATAACACAACATAGTGAGAGAAAAAATGGTTGCTCCAATCCTTGTAGACATAAAAGAACTTAGATTCCCAAAATCAAAGAATGTTCCACTAAAATATTTGTATTTATATCTTTATGGAGAATTTTTCAAGTAATAGTACAAGGTTTTTCACACCTTATTCACCTTGAGGATACATTCATGCACATCTAACAAAAATTTACCATACCAAAATGGAGGTAGACTCAATAGAACTCATATATGATAACCAAAATAAAAATGTGGGATTATAAGATTAAATAAAAAATAATTCAATATATAAAGCTCAATGTCTAGGAAATATTTCCATACATCATTATAGAAAATATTATAATCATAATTTTACTTAGATGGGTGCACAATGGTATTTTATTCCTCAACCAATCTCATGTCATTACTACCCAAGACATTGAAAGAGTAACAGGGTTGATGAATGAAGGAAATATTATTATTAAGTATTAAAATAAGGTTTCAATGAACACAATAATAGTTATTTATTTTAATGATACTAAAATAAAGTGTGGCATTAAATTAGAAACCATTTCCAATGGAGCCTATAAATACACAGTCAAAATAGTACTATGGAGAAAATAATCTACTAATAGGTAAGATATCATGATCCCTAAGAGTGCAATGGTATCATTTGATATGATGTCAATGAAGATAAAATTCAACCACTATCAAGTCACATTATACATCTTTAATGCTAAGATTTATAATATCAAGATATGTAAGAATGATTTATGTTATTTATCTCTATTACTTTGCCTAGCTATGTACAACATAAACACCCTCCTAGGAAAAATCATAAAAATGGAATGGGTTAACATAATTACCATAAGAGAACAAGTAAAAAATCATCTTTAGACTATGGTTGTAGAACAAGTTACCACCATGATAATGTGTGGAACTAATTAACAACAAACCCTTAATTTATGATATCATATCTCCCCAAAAATAATAGACAAATATCATAAATAATTTTAATTTACTACCACCATTTATTACATCGATATTTACCTATATGATCAATGTATCAAAATTATTCCCCCATTATAGTATAAGTGTCGAGTAATGAAATAAAATAGCTTAGTGTCCTTATCTAATCCTTTTCATGTGTCTTGGGGAAGTTCAATTTGACTGACATATAGTAAATTAGGGAATAAATAATAGCTAGAGTACTAGGAGTTTCATCCAGTAGTAAAGTAGAAGAAAAGGACAAAGACACTAATGAATCCATGATAAAAATAGTATCACTAGAGGAAAGAAATAATAATAAGGGGAAATTATTTTGATTCCAAGCTATAGAATAAACAACATTATTGAAAAATGTAAAAGTACATAAAATGGTAATCCAAACTAGTCCATTGGAATAGATAGTATATACATGGGTGGTAGGTTTATTCACAAAAGAAAACCAAGAATACATCCCCCATAAAAAACAAACAATATGTCACCCAAAAAGAAACAAAAACAAAAGATCACAATGGAGAAATAAATCCACACACATTAAAATAAAATATAAAAAAGAGCCCCCCATTTATGTATCTAATATAGATGTCACAACGAAGACATCATTAGACATAAAGAGAAAATAAATAATAAATATAAACCAAGCTATAGATATTGTATTGGTTAAATAATAACAAGAAGTCATTGAAGCCTTAGACAAGTTAAAGGAAAAATAAAGGGAAAAATAAAATAAATATAAATAAGATTCCATGATAAAAATAATATGTTGAATCCAATAGTAATGCTAAAAAATAAATCATGGAAAATAGAAAGTAGTTGAGGCATTTTAAAAAATTAAAAATAAATAAAAATAACAATGTGAAAAAGAACAAAAGAAAAAAGAACAAAAGGAGAAAGAGGAAAATGAGAAAGAAAAAAGAGGGAAAAAATAAAATGAAGAAAAACCAAAAAAGGAGAAACAATATAAATTAAAGGAAGATTAGAAAAAGAAAAAGGTGGTAGAGAATGCCACCCTCCTAGCTGAAGAAAAGAAAAAGGTAGCAAAGGATTCTTCCATCCAAGCTAAAGGAGTGAAAAATTTAAAAAGTGGTTAAAGAAGCTAATAGAAAATAATAAGAATAAGGTGGATAAGGATGCTTCTAAACATATCAACAACACACAAAATTAATCCACAACAAAATATGGGACAAAAATACTTTCCCAAATACAACAATAGTCCTTTTTTCTCAAGAAACTAATTTACACTCCACCTTCCACTTCCACTCAACAATTGAACACCAATACATCCATGCTCATTATAAACCCACAATATTCCTTAACACAAATTAAATAAATTTTGGACTAATTTCAAAAAATCACAATCATTTTTTACTCCACCCTTACCAAAAAAACACCATAAGGAATTGATATCAAGTTACATGAACCAACCTTTAGTCAAAAGTAGTAAAAGAATATTTGACAATGATTGAAATAAAATATGTTGAAAATAAGTAATGGAACAATGTTACATTGCTAGATTGTGCAAACCATAAAATCTAAGATAAGATATTTGACAAGAGGGGAAACCATCAAATGAAGAAATATCCTATATGTAATTAGAAATACATCATGTATATACATCAATCCTAGCTCAAAGAAGATAGATCATACCATACACTTTCTATTGGGGAAACATTTATTAAGTGGGAACATGACAAATACGAGGATCCACTATACCTGATTAGGGGATATCTTACCAAAATACACTATAATAGAGAGGGTTCCAAAGCCTCTAGATAATCACAACCATGTAATAACCCTAAGGGAGTCCCGAGTTTTGATATTTCACCTAAACTAATAATAAGTAAAGTAAATCTAATCTAGTTCTCACCAGATCTTGTGACACAAAGTGGGGGTTATAAATAATAAAAGTAAACATGCATAGAAGACATATATTAACATCAATATATACAAAATCATAATGCATGGAAGAGAAGTATGAATACATATTTATCTACTCTTACAAAGGAAAAATAAAGTTAGGAATACTTACCTTTGAAGATAAACCCATCGAGCCTCAATCTCTCCCTTGACTAAGGTTCTTTACAAGAGGTTGTTGTGGTATGTAAGGATGACAAAGATAAATTAGATTTAGGATATATAACCTATAAATGCATCCAAAATAATTATCGACAACACAAAATCTATATCTCTAAGTAAAGTATGTAACCTTAAGCTTGTTTCTCAAGTAGAATGGTAAATAAATAGATGTGAAATATCTCTTTCTTCTTATCTTCTCTAAAAAATGGAAAAATGAACTTGTATATATTGGTGGATTTGACCCTAAATCCTTCCAAAAATCTTGATCAATAGGTTTGACCTTGTCAACCTAGAACAATTTTGGATAATAATTCACTAGGTCATGAGCTAGGTTAGCCAAAGGCCAAATTAGTTCCTAAGTGAAAATTACACAAAACTATACAGGGTCAACCTTGTCAACCTAGTATATTTGATTGAAAAAAGTGGATTAAGGTGAGGAACATGAAGATAAAATGTATAAAATGATTAGAAAGGGTATAATAGAGAATAATAAGCTTAGGGATAATGTTTTTAGGAAACAATTTTGTAGATAAAAAGTGGCAAAAGGGACAATAATCTTGTGAAGCGCCGATGTTCTACCAACCCCTTTCTCGATGCACCCCTTAAAGCATATGCCTAGAGAGATTGAGACTCAATAGGTTCTTACAAGATACAAAGTGTCAATAAGTGATAAATGTTTAAAAATATTATATCTATAGATATGCCCCACTCAAATCTCATCACGTGTCACATAAGTGCAACGTGGGATGGTGATTTGGGAATAAACAATGATAACACATAACGTTGATGCTACGTAAAGTGTAGTGAGAAAAAATAAGATAAATAAAATGATAGAATTGAAAAACACATATCTTTACTTACCTTAGTTTTTTAGATAAATAAGTAGACTACAAGAAAAGTGAAAGAATCTAATGTGAAGAACATTTGGTGAACATGTAGATGTCAGTGCAAAAAATAGCCAAAAGAAATAAAAAAATTAAAGATAAGCATATAATAATTGAAATGATTATCTACATCATCATGATTATAGAAAATTTTATGATTTGAAAAATGGAGTAGTAAAAATAAAGATATGATTAAAACAAGGAATCTGATGAAAAAGATTTGAAATATTTAGAATTTTTGAAAAGTAATTTTTTAGTAGGGTGAAATGAAAGTCATTTGGTATTTTTGACTTGTGAAGGAGAAAAAAAGAGCTCTAAGAGACAAAATGAGTTAGGATTGTGAGGAGATGATAGGATAGATGAGAGGGACCCCTAGTAGTAGTAGTGGATGTAACATAGGTAGGAAACTAAGAATCTCATATTAGTTTTTGAATATTTTAGTGACTTTAAGTGTATTTTAAAAAATTATAATTTAACACATTTTTAGACATTAGAATCAAACCAAATTAGATGCTAAGGGTAGGAAAAAACATTTAGAGAAATGGTTTTGAAGGTTCTAGGGAAATAACTATAGAAAGGTATTTATTTAAAAAAATGTAAGGGGTCAATAGGTAAAAATAGCTAGGTCAACCTAGTAGGATGAAAATTGTCAAAATCCACACTATCGACCTAGTAGGTATGTGTCGACCTAGTGTGTTTTCCAGACTACCAACTTAGTACATTGTTGCCAATGTAATATAAAATTTCATTATGATAAAACAAGACTAGGGGGGGTAAAATAAAGGGGTTGACTTAATTTTTGAAGTTAATTAGGTCAAAAGAGGGTATTTTTGGTCAACCTAGTGTTTGAGTAAAGGACCAAAATAGTATGAAAATGCATGCAATAGGCTAAAAGAGTACTAGAAGGGCCTAGAATGATGAAATAAGGGATAAAAGGGCTGAGTAGACTAAAAATATGTGGAATTTATTAAAAATCACTAGTTTAAATTAATTAAGCTTGTGTTTAGTTGAAAATTTAAAAATAATGTATTTCAATTATAAATGATATGGAGGATCTAATAAATATTTTGTTGTTTTATGATTTAGGGGAATCTGATATCTGGCACTTGGTGGACACATCATGGATTTTAGACTTATTGGAGTTCTTGTCTATAAATGATAGAGATATATTTATCTCTTTAGGCCTAGGATGCATAGTAGGCATGTGTAGGATACCACTTAGTTCAAATTTGCTAGTCATGTTCTTGAGAGACTAGGAATGATTGACTAACACCTTCAAGTGAGAGGTGGATGGGGATATTATAGAGTTGGGTATCACCTTGGAGGATGTGCATACCATCCTAAGATTAACCATAGCAGGTCACTTATGGTCATAAGAGTATCTGATAGTGAGGAGGATATCAGATACTTAGCCATATGGGTGACAAGATCGAAGAAGATATGCCTTAGATTGAGGGTCAATATGTTTAATGTATATACATCACATATTTTAGATATCTAAAATACTATGATAGGACTTGAAATAGCATGAGTTTTGTGACATAATTTAAATGATAAGGTACCACTATTTATGATAGCCTTATGCCAGATGATGTTAAATCATAGGGTGTTATATAACTTGGGGTATGTCATTTGGGTAGAGATCATGCATGACACATGTGGAGTGTTGTCTAGATGGTATAAGCCTATATGACCGATCATATTATTGATGAAATGGATATATGAGATGTTCCCCATACATCTACCAATTGGGTTACTTCGTGTGGTTGGTGATAAATTACCTTAAGTTTGAAGATGGAGATAAGACTATGTAGCATAGGTCATGCTCCACATGCCATCACTGTAGATAGTGAGATGATAAGATATTGTATGGTAGTTGTATGGGCACATCACTATGATATGGACTAGTTAGGAGATAATGGTACTAGTTTTGGCATAAATAGAGGTGATAGGGCACTATACCTAGTGGATAGAGTCACATTCGATGGCATGAGTACCAAGATAGATGGGATTACCTCATCTAGTGGCATCAATAATTATGCCATGTTTTGGGCCTAGCATGTGAGAGAGTCATGAGAGAGAGGAGGACTAGGGCCAATAATTGATATGCTAATGCTCAAACCACGTCATGAGAGACCATGGACTAGTTGAAAATGATAGGAAATGGAGTAAGAGGAGATCAATGTGGAAGTAGGAGTACCATAAGTACCACCACTAGATCTATATAAAGAGGAGAAATGACCATCATGGACATAATGTCAATGGAGGTAGTAGAAGTATGAGAGATTAGAGATAATAGACATCTTAGATGACCTATTAAATGGGCCAGGTTAGAGTTGGGCTATAGAGAGACCACTCAAGCATAGTCTAAGATGGGTATGAGTGATGAATCCAGGATTTGTTTTAGGGACGCAACTTATGAATGAGGTTTTGGAGGACACATCGATGGGGAGACCATGTTTGATGGTTCTGTAGATTCTAAGTCAATAATGTCCAACACATAGACATGTAATAAAAAGATGGTTAAATTTTAGATGGGTTTTAGATAAAATGGCTCAAAAGAGGTTAGTGGGTAAAAATTGTGTTATACGTTTAAAAACGTACTTAAAGAAAACCAATGAGAAAAAAATATAATGTTAAAATATAAGATAATCTTTTCCACCTCCAAATCTATAAATTCTCAAGAACCAATGTTAGAAACCATAGGGTTATGATTGCATGAAATAATATTTGATGAGGATTTAAATAAAATGTGTTGAAAACAATCAATGGAATAATGTTACCTTACCAAAGTGATCAAATAACAAAATTTGAGATGAGATTTGATAAGTAGGAAAACCATCAAATGGAGAAAAATCTCACAATATTATTAGAAGTTTACAATATTGAATCTTTAAAAACATAAAAATAAGAAGATAAGAGTGAGAGAGAATGAATTTATACCAAAATAACATCACAAGGATGTGAGATCAAGAAAAATATCAAGATTGTAGAACTCCCAAAAGACAAGAAGAGAGGTAGGAAAGATCTCAATAAATAGAGCTAGGAGGAATAATGAGTTACATGTGTCAGCTTCAACATCTATGTCAAGTGTTCCTAATCATATTTCAAGTGAGGAATATGTGTTTTCCATTTGGGGGGATAGGATTTACATGAAATTAAATATAAATCCAATAAATTTACTAGAGAGGTGAGTTACACCTCAAAAGGCTAGGATAAAGTGCATTTATAATTACAATAAATACACATATAAATAAGACTTAGTATAAACCTAAAATACTATAAAAAGACCCAAATATGATTAATTTTACAAAATTTAAATTTGAGAAACATATTTCAAGAGATAAATCAATATGATTAGATGTTAAGATGCATAATATTAGAAGAAACACTATAAGATGCCATATAGGGGTTTACAAAAGTTAGGCCATAATTTGAAGTAGATCATGTTAACTATTTTTACCACAAGTCAAAATAAGTCAACACCCTATAGTAAAAAAATTGTATATGGGTATATTAAGATGTTATATGGTGTTTAATTGCCCTTTTTATGTCATTTGATATTATATTAACATTTTCCATTGTCAAAATTAATCCTAACTCATTTCATGTCATTTAAAGTCACTATTTAATCCATTAATGAGGGTGGTATGATTTAATTTAGTATAAAAGTGTTTTAAAATATTCCTCAACATAAAATATGTCATAATACTATCATTCAGGTCATTTATAATTGAAAATGTGTAGGTTATGAACTAAAATCAAGAAAATAGTTGAAAAAGAGGAGGTTTTGGTAGTTGTATAGTTTCTATAGCAATGTGGCACATGTGGAAGACTCATACAATGAATATTTAACTTCCATAAATTTATTTATACATTTTATCTATTTTTTAAGTCTCAAAATTGGTCCAAAACAATTCTTCTCCTTCATCACTCTTCTTGGCATGAAAAACTGGTCAATAGGTTTTCTCATGGTATAGCCAGTAAGAGAGGTTTTAGGTTAAATGTTATTATTGGGTTTTATTACACTTGGTATAATTAAAATTAATGGTAGGACTTCAAATATTTATTTCCTATGATTTATGAACCATTCTCAAGAAGTTGATTGATTTTTTTTGCATGATAATCCCCACACCTTGCATGATTTTTCCTTATTTGAGATGGTCCATAAAAACCAATGTATTAAATTGATTATAAAATGTATGGACATATTTATCTTATGGTTTCCATAATTTTTTGTATGTTTTAAGGTGAGTGGATGATCTAAATAGCTAAAGTTACAAGCTGAGATCTCTATTGCTAAGTTATAGACATGATCATCAACTACAAATGTTTCCTTCCCTGTAGTGGTTTAAAATAAATGTGATATGTTTTACTTCATGATTTAGATATCATGTCAATAACATTTCCTTGTAAAAATTAGTTTCAAAAGGTTTCACATGATAGTTTCTATCAATTAAATAACACAGTCAAACCTTCTTATAGGTACTCACTTGTATTCAGGTGCATGAAGTGTATGAAATATTTGAGATTGTTCATGGAGGTGTAATATAGAGTTTCAAGTAGTTGATCACATTCATGGAACATGAAAAATCAAGTTAAGATATTCAAATTATATGAAATAGACTATGATAACAAGTTCAAACTATATACATAGTTTTGTACCATTGATGGACACCTACAGGTGCCCTAAAGGAGGGTAATCATGTTGAAATGAAGCTTGAAAACTAGTTTTAACTAATTTAAGGTGGAAAGGATCCATTTAGAGACTTTAAAAAGGTCTATAAGTGACTGTAAGTCATATAATAGGCACATTGTCCATGTTACACTTTCACTACCCTTATTTTCTAATGTGTGGACACCTACAAGGCTCCACAGAGGTTTGAGCATTTAGAGTTCTAATATTTATATGTGTTTGAGACCTTCATAGAAGATTGAGAAGTTAGATAAATAAATAGTAGTCAATAGTGGAGATATTGAGTGGCATACATATTTTAATCATGTTCATAGTTAGAGAAAGAAGGTTTAGATATTTTACCTTAAAAAATCCAAAATAGGGTTTTGTTCACCTTTGATACTATCATATAATTAGGTAACAAGAAGTCTAGACAAGACTAAACGACTCCATCATGTAGAACTCATATAAGATAATACCTTTAAAAATAGAGTGAGTGGTTTGGATAATAAAGTATGGTGCTAGAAGGCTCCCGATCCATGTATTCTTTAATTACATAAGGTCAATATTCTCTATAGTATAATGAACTCCAAATGGTATTATAGTCCAAGGTGGCCTAACAAGATCATACATTCATGGCAAGTGACATTATTGAGATAAGAAAGACACTAGTGATTCAATGAACTTGGAGAGAGATTTATTTATAAGGTTTTCACCTATACCACCACCTATAGGTGTGACTTTCCCTCAAAAGGGTTACCTATAGCCTGACTGTAAGTACCTATAATCTCATAAGATGAACCTTCATGATTAAAAGCCTATAAACAAAAATATATACCATTTAGAGCTCATTAAAATAACTTAAAATGATCCTAGGGTGTGATGTGTAGGGTCAAAATGTTTAAATTCAATCTACAAATGTCCTTTTGACCCTTAAAATAGTCATTTATAGTTAATTATAGTGTGACAATGGACCAACATATGACAATTTAGTATTATCATAGATATTTTAAAATGAAGTGAGTTAATATGAAGTTTAAAGTGATATAAATTACTTCAATAATTCCTTAATTTAATTCATAAGACCTAACACTATAATATGCACTTATAGGTAGGTCTCCCTCTTGGGAAAATAACATAGTCATAGTTGACTATAGGCTAACCCAATCAAGTGGAGGTGAGTACATCTTGAAGAGTTTATCAAAGGTTAGAATTATAAAACTATTTGAAGTTCCTTAAAAATATTAGTAAACATTTCATAATACTCTCATCACATGGAAATAGGGTAAATAAGGGTTCTAACATGAAACCTATAGTCTATACATTAACCTTGAAAATAGTGACTATTGCACAAAAGTTTACCTTGGGTTTCATGATGTTTTGAGGGGATATTGGTATAATACAACCATAAAATTTAGTATATAATATCCCCATCACTTTAATAGGCCTCTCATACCTTTATTTTACTTGAGACAATAGGGTAAGTACCATCTATTCTATCTCAGATAGAGGCCACTCCTAGAGAGCCATACCCTACAGTTTTGTTATAAGAATGATAGGGTAAGGTGACAAAGAGACTTAAATCAATACAAGTAGATGTAAATAGTTATATTGAACATGAAAAAACATATGGAATCCCTCATATTCATGATTAATCACTTAGATGTTGTGGTGAGGAACCAAACACAGTCAAGTCCTACTAGACCTAGACTACACCTACTAACTAAAAGAGGTATAATACCACTTATAGTGTTAAGTGAGGATTAAAATTCATGGAAAAATATTCATGGGGAGAGATAAGGTGTGTGATAACCCTTAAGTTTTAGATAAGGTCATAAAGAATCCATTTCATGGCACAAGAAAATGACAAGGTACATAAAAAGCAAAAAAGAGGTCAAGAGGCTAACTTTAAAAGATTATACCTATACAGATGCTTAGCTTTAAGATATTAAAAATTATTATATGTTGAATAAGGTCCTAAAAAAGGCTTTATTTGAATTTTTTTGGGGTTTAGACGTCACAATTTTATGAACTATCCTTAAGAGGATAAAGTACTCAAAACCTTCTAAAACCCTTTTAAATGACCCAATGCGAAAGAATTTGAAAAAAAGGAATTTATGAGGGATAATTTGACTTGGAAATGATATTTTAATTTCATAAAAATCCCCAAGGATCCTTTCCATCAAGTTAGCTTCTACCCTATTTATATGGATAGGGTAAAAAATGGATTTTATTGATAGTTTTTGATGTTTTTTAGATAAAAAAGGGTTTAAACATATGAGGATAATTTTGGGATATATAATTATACCTAATATAACTCCCCATGTCCATATATTTCTTCATAAAATCACATGAAGACATATGAAATCACCCTCACTTTAGTTAGTCCAAATTGGCATAGTGAATAGAGAGAGATCATCAAGTGAGAAGGTGATAACTTTAATTAGGAGGCCTTATAATGTCTGATTCATGGATATAGAGACTTAATTACCATTTAAAAGTTTAATACCCTCATCTTTATGTATTTTATTGATCAAATGATGAGCATATTAGTGATAAATGTGAAGACACATTTAAATAAGGGTAATTATGACTGTAGATAGTGAGGACACTTATCCAAAAGAATGGTGATTAGAGATATATACAATGCATAATTGAGCCTATTTCCAACCCCCATTCATATTGAAACTATTTCACTTATTCTTAGTCTATTTTATAATGTTCAAATAAGGCCAAATGATGAAGGTAGTTTCCAAACAAGCATTTAAAGAGTCCTATGCCATATTTGAGGACTTTCATAATTAAAAAGACATTTTTCCATATATACCTTGCATCATCTATTTCATATTAATTTACCCTATAAATTTAACTCTTTATATCATATTTACACCTATTATTTTCTCTCTTTGACTTAACTCTCTTCTCTCTCCTTCCTCACATTCTATAAGTACTAGCCATTTTTAGCTCTTGTAGATAATTCCACACCATATATGGCAAATCTCTACTAGTTTGATGTAATAATTTTCTTTTAAGTAATATATTCAATTTTATTTTGAGTTAAAAAAACATCTTATCTAAGTGTGCAAAGTGATGTATGGTGAGGTTTATTGATAATCTTCTATCCTTGCTTATCATATCCTTTCATGTCTAGTGCAAGGAGTTATCATTATAACATGTCATATAGAGTGTATCTATTGTGTTTGGATCCATTATAGTGTGAAAGTGTCATTATAGTATGAAATATGATCCATGATCCACTAAACTTGATTTGGCTCATGAATATCACCTCTATATCATAATACTAATGTTAAAACATCTTAGGACTTTAAAGCTCATTTGTAGGTCTTATTTATTAGTGAAATAAGTATAATGAACTTGTGGAAATATTCATGGTGTATAAAATACTTAGAATATATTTATTTCATACATATTTATACCTCTTTTTCCATAAGCAATTAGTTAACATAGGTGATAAGCACTTCAAGGTCAATTCAAGGATCTAGCCCTTAAACTTAGAGGCCTACCTCTATTTTCAATAATCCATAGGCCTAGAGGTATTCCAATGTTTCCCAAATCTTAGATTAGGATTGAAAAACCTCATCTAATGTGAAATATTTTTTGACAATAGTTATGTAATTCTTGATGGGACTATCATCCTAAAAACAACTTTTTAAGGTGAATGTTGGTCTTGACAACATTAGTTGTATATTGGTGTGCTAATCAGCATTTGGTGATTCCATTCAAGATAAAATATAGTTTTAGACCATTTTTTTTCATATATTTTTGATCATACTTCATGGTCCTTACTAGGTCATCATCTAGTAGAGTTTTTAATCCTATCAATCCACCTCTTCAACCTAAGCTTCCTCTTGAAGTTCAACACCCTCAACCTATTTTTCCCTTTGAATAACAAGAGGACTTTTCTATCCAAGAGGATCAAGAGAGTGAGGGAGAAATTGAATAAAACATGGATAGGTAACATTCCTTCCTACCCTTTAACACTAAAAATCTGATCCATCTTGATTCTTATGATGACATTCCCACTAATGATACAAAGAGTGTTCTTATATTAAATGGTGAAAGCCATGTCACTCCTAGTAAATACATTAGGGATATTTCCAATTTTTTTAGTTTCCACAATGTCAGTAAGGTCAACATTACCATTATACTCCTTTTTATGTCCCTTAGATGGAAAAAACTTGATTGGTATAGGACATTACTTGGCGGTTTAATTACAACATGGGATGACTTTGGAGCATTACTAAATTCAAAATTTGAAGATGAGAGTAACCACACTTCACTCATTTTCCAACTCAATGTGATATAAAGAGCCCCCAAGGAGATAATTCATGATTTTAATGAGAGGTTATAAAATAATTGGTACATATTGTCTCCTCCCATGAAACCACATACTAGATTTGTCTTTCTTACATTCTTGAGGGCCATTAGTATTGATATTGTCATCATGCTACAATCCACGGGTGGTCCCACTCTTACTAAAGCATATGACCTTTCCATTATGGATAATAATGGACTCATTAAATAAGGAAAGTTTACTCTAAAAGTGTCTATTCCTTTGCTACTTAATATTCTTATTGCTTCTCCAAACATTGCCTAAGTTCCTAATGCTAATGCTAAGACAAAGACTGCTCCTAAGAAGGTAGATGATGCCATGGATAAAGATGAATAAATTAAAATTTTAAAAGCTCAGCTTAAGAAATAAATATTAAAAAAAAGTGTGAGTAAGAATTGATATCCATATCATCAACAATACATTCAACAATATGGGAAATGGAGAGGTTAGCGACAACTTATTTTTAACAAGCTTGATAATGCATACAATACTAATTCTACCTCCAACGAAAGAGAAATGGTACCAATGCATATAAATTTTATCTAATTATAATAATGGAAAAAAGGAAAATTAATTGATTCTAATGAATGTGGAGATCAAGCTCTAGTTTCTCAAGGAGGATTGACACCTCTACTTTTAATAGAAGATGAAGTCCTAATATAAGCAAGTGAAGGTTGGTAGGCTCAAGGAGAAAACTTCACCAACTTCCTAGTTGAAGACACTTATGTGCTTAAAAAAGGAACTTATATTGTATACAATACAAGAGATAAGATAAATTATCTAGGATATGCTAATGGTGTGCCTAAAAGTTCATCTAGTCCTCCTATAAAGTAGCAAGGTATAATTATAAGCGTGGCAGTCCCTAGCACTCCTACACATTCTCAAAATCAAAATGTTGGAAGGCTTATAAAAATTTATTCAATTATTCAAGATAAAAAAACTTCCTTACCTCCAAGAACTCAATAAAAGGTAATCATTTAAATTCTAAACATTAAAGATTCATTAAAGAGTGAAAAGGTATCAATTCCCTTTCGGATGTTCTTCATATGCCTAACCCAAAGGAACTCTTATAAAAATAGATTTATACCTTTCATGATAGTCCTCCACTATTAATACATGATCATGGTCATGTATATTTTAATAATTACCTAACAAATTTATGGAACCATCTACCAGAATCGAGAAGCCTCCACCTTTCTACCTCACTCTCATAGTGGGAGACAAATAAGTCCATAACTACATAGTTCATAGTGTATCCTCTACATCAATAATGCCCAAGGTTGTGGCTAACAAGTTGGGTTTAAATTATGAACCACATAAAAAATGTCTAATTTAGTTAAATGGTACATCTACCAAGTCAGTAAGATTGATAAAAAATTTGAAGATTTTCTTGCATGATTGTCCTAGTTTCCCATCCTTCAAGACATTGTTATTGTTGACTTGCCTATCCACTTTGCAATCTTCCTTTCAAGAGATTTTATAAATAATATAGGATGATACCTCTCATTTTATTGGTTCTTATTAGACTTCAGGACAAGATATGGATAAAAAGTGACCATAATAACTCAATCACTTGCTATATTCCACATTGAGCCTTATGTAGAGGGAAGTTTCAATCATAATTATGTCATCAATGACAAAGAGTAATATGTTATAGATGATGGTACTTATTCAAAACTTGAGGTTATTTATGATATATTTATAGATTAGTATGGTATAAATGATTATGAAAATGATCCATATACATAATTCAAGAAAATTGACCTTGGCACCTATATCATCCACGAAGGACCATTTAAACAAGCTAAGGTAAGTGTTGAACATTATTTCTAACAAGATGATGAAGGTAATTACTTGATACATGTACATTATTATTAATTTAAGGAAATATATAGTACCATGATGAAGAGAACCATGTAATTATGCCTAAAATTGATGATGCATCCCTTGAATATGAAATTTATGAAGAATAATATGATCTATGGAAAAATTTCAATGCCATATGTCAATAATTTGATCAATTGGGAAAGACTGCTTATCTTCCAAATAATTGCATATTTTATATCAATTTTTCTAATTAGCCTAATGATTAGGTTGTTAAATGTCTCACTAAACATGTAAGTGAATGTCATACTATTATTTAAGAGTTTGTAGTCACAAAAAAAACTATTGAATTCAAGAAAAAAGTCTTTGTGCTTAAAGAATAGTCAAGAGCTTCATCTAAGGTATAAACATAATTATAGGAGTTAGATCATAAATAAGAGGAACTTTATTATCATACATATCAAGTAAATCATACCTAAGAGAATGGAAAGGCTGGGGTAATTATCATGGATTTTAATCTATAGTTTTAAAAGAACTAATTAATACATAGATCAATCGGGCTGTAGTTCCAAATAATTTCCTCGGAGTTAAAGATAGAGCATTCATGAAATCTGAAAATAGGCCACTTTTAGGCATGAGAATATATGAGGATGGTAGGTCATTTCACCATCTACATAGTCAAAATTTTGATGACAATCATGCTTCACATGACAAGTTTCTTTTTTGGAGTGATAAAAATTCATGATGAACCATATTTGACCATGGTTTAATCATGTTAATATTCCTTTCACCTCAAGAGGTAGTTTTTGTAAATACTAGGTTAGGTGTGTGTCTTTGTTTCAGTTGTGTGTGCCTATTCCATAAGTGTTCTTGAGAACACATGCTTGTTTCTTTGGCATGTATTGTTTTGTTTATGTATCTTTATTTTTTGGTATGGTTTCAAATAAATTTACTATAAAACTTTTACATAGGTGATTACATGGCCCACTAGATAGGAGGAGGCTACTAGTCATTAGTATAACAAGCATACCACCCTTAGGAAATCACCAAGAATGTTGACTATTTTAACCACAAGTCAAAATAAGTCAAACACTATAGTATAAAAACTGTATAAGGGTATATTAAGATGTTATAGGGTGTGTCATGGTCCCTTTTATGTCTTTTTATATGATATTAGCCTTAGTCATAGTCAAAATTAGTCTTAAGTCATTTCATGTCATTTAAAGTCATTATTTGAGCCATTAATGAATGTGGTACAAATTTCCTTAGTATAAAAGTTTTAAAAACTATTAATAAACATCCAATATGTCATAATATTGTTATTAATGTTAGTTATAACTGAAAATGTGTAGTTTCCCAACTGAAATCAAGAAAATAGTTGAAAAGGAGAAGGTTTTGGTAGTTATACAAATTATACAATAGTGCGGCATGTGTGGTAGACTATTTAAATGACTATTAATCTTAATTTAATTTATTTATATGTTTTATATAATTTATAAGTCTCAAAAATGGTCAAAAACTATTCTTCTCCTTCATTGCTCCTTTTGGCATGCAAAACTAGTCAACAAGTTTTATCATGGTATGGACAATAGGAGAGGTTTCAAGTCAAATGATATTGTGGGGTGTTAATAAACATAGTATAATTCACATTAATGGTATGATATAAAATATTGTTTTATTATGCTTTATGAACCATTCTCATGAAGTTGATTACTTATTTTTCCATGCTAATCCCCACACCCTATAGGTTTTCTCCTTATTTGATTTGGTCCATAAAAACCAAGGGATGAAATTGATTATATAAGGCATGAAAATATTTATCTCATGGTTTTCATATTTTTTTACATGTTTTTAGGTGATTGGATGAGCCAAACAACTCAATTTTCAAGGTGAGATCTCCATTACTAGGTTGTAGACATGATCATCAACTATAGAGATTTCCTTCCCTATAGTTGTTTCAAACGAATAAAATATATTTTATTTTATGCTTTAGATGTAATTTAAATCACCTTTCCCTATAAATATTAGTTTAAAAATGTTTCACATGATATTTATAGTCAAGTAAATAGCATAGTTAGACCTTCCTTTAGGTACTCACTTACATTCAGGTGAGTGAAGTGTATGAAAGATTTAAAAACATTCATTGAGGTCTAATGAAGAGTTTCAATAAGATGAGAACATTAATATAACATGAACAATCAAGTCAAGCTATTCAAATGCTATGAAAGAGAATATGATAACCAATTCAAACTATATACACAGTCCTACACCATTGATGGACATGTACAGGTGCCCTAAAGGAGACTAATCATATTGAAATGAAGCTTTAGAACTAGTTTAAACTCCTTCAAGGTGTAAAACATATATTTGGATACTTTGAGAAGGTCTAGAATTGATTCTAGGCCATTCACTAGGCACATTATCAATGTTCCACCTTCACTACCCTTGTCTGCTCCTGTGTGTACACCTATACATCTCCACATAGGTCTGAGCAGTTGCAGTGCTAGTATTTAGATGCATTTGAGACCTTCATAGAATATTTATAATTTAAATAATTCCATAGTAGTCAATAGTGGAGCTTTTGAGTGGTAAACAAATTTAAATCATGTTCATACTTGGAGAAAGAAGGTTTAGAGTATTATTACCTTAAAAACTCTGAAAGAGGGCTTTGTTTACCTTTAATACTATCATATAATGAGGTAACATGAAGTGTAGAAAATATTAAGTGTATCTATAAAGTGGTCCTCATATAGGTTAATACCTTTAAAAATAGAGTGAGTGGTTTGGCCAATAAATTATGATGCTAGAAGGCTCCCAATCCATGAATTATTTCATTGCCAAAGTTTAGTGTTCTCTGTAGTATCTTGAACTTCAAATGATCTTATAGTCCAAGTTATCTTAACAATATAATACACTCATAGAGTGTGATTTTATTAGGATATAAAAGAAAGTAGTGATTTAAGGAATTTGCAGAGAGATTGAATTATAAGGTTTTGACCTATACCACCACCTAAAGGTGTGCCTTACCCTCAAAAGGGTCACCTACAGCCTGACTATAGGTACCTACAATCTCATAAGATGAATATTGGTGATTAGAAGCTTAAAAATAAAAATATCTACCATTTGGAATTGGTTATAAGACCTCAAAAGGATCCTAGTGTGTGAATTTTAGGGTTCAAATGTTGAAATTCAATCTACAGGTGTGTTTTTGACCCTTAGAATGGTCACCTAAAATCAATTATAGTGTGATAATGCACCAACATATGATAATTTGGTCTTATCATAGGCATTTGAACATGAAATGAGTTCAAATTAAGTTGAATGTGACTTAAATTACTTCAATAAGGCCTTAAGGCAATGCAAAATACCTAACACTATAATATACACCTAAAGGCAGGTCTCCCTCTTGGGCAAATATCACAATCATAGTTGACTGCAGGCTAACCTAATGAAGTAGAGGTGAGTACATATTAAATATTTTCAAAAAGTTTGGAATGATAAACCTATTTTTAGTGCTTATAAATTAGGAGTGACCATTTCATGAGACACTCATAACATGGAAACAAGGTAAATAATGGTTCTAGCATGCCATTGATAGTCCATACACTAACCCTACAGACACTGAGTATTGCACAAAAATTTGAATTGGGTTTTAGGATGTTTGTAGGGGTTATTGGTGTGATCCAACCCTATAATTTAGTATATAACATACCCATCACTTGTAGAAACCTCTTGTACCTTTATTTTAATTGAGACAATATTGGAAGTGCCCTATGTTCTATCTTAGATAGAGGGAACTCCCAAAGAAACATACCTTACAAGTTTGTTATAATAATGATATGGGAAGGCTCTAAGGATACTTAAATCACTAAAAATAGGTGTAAATATCTATGTTAGTCATGGAAAAACATAGGAAATCCCTCATATTCATGATTAACCACTTAGAGGTGGTGGTGAGGAGCCAAACATAATCAAGTCCCACTAGACCTAGACTAGGTATACTACTTAAAGGAGGTATAATACCACTTATAAGGTAAAATAATGATTAAAATTCATGGGAACATATCTATGAGGAGATATAAGGTGCATGATAACCTTTAAGTTATAAACAAGGTCATAAAGAAGCCATTTCTTAGCTCAACAACATGATAGGGTGCATAAAAAGGAAAGAAGAGATTAAGAGGCTAAATTTGAAATATTATACATGTATGGATGATTATCATGGAGAACTAAAGAGATAGGATATGTTTTAGAAGGTAATAAATAAGGTTTTAGTTAAATTTTTATGGGGTTTGGATGTCACAATTTTATGAGCTATCTTTAAGAGGATAGATTACTAAAAATCCTCTAAAACCCTTTATAATGACCTGATGGGAAATAAGTTAAATAAAATACATATAAAAAGGATAATTTGACTTGTAAATGATCATGGACTTGCAAACAACTCCCCATGGCTCCTTCCCATTGAGTTGGCTTCTACCCTATTTGTATGGACAAGGTACAAATGGATTTTTTTGACATTTTTGTATGTTTTATAGTTACATAAGGGTTTAAAAGGATGATGATAACTTTGGGAGATATAATGAGACCTAATATAACTCCTCATTTCCATATATTACTTTAATAGATCACATAATTACCTATAAAATCACATTCACTTCAGCTAGTCCAAACTGGGATAATGAATAAAGAGTGATCATCAATTGAGAAGGTGATAAATTAAATTGGGAGCCCTTTAGGGGTCTGATTTATGGATATAGAGACTTGATTAACCTTGAAAATTTTCATAACCTCACTTATATGGATTTTATTAAGCAACTAATGAGCATATTAGTGCCAAATGTGAAGATAAGTCTAAAGAAGGGCGATTATGACTAAAGACAATGAGGACACTTGTCCAGAAGAAGAATGATGATTAGGGACATATAAAATACATTTTTTATCCTATTTATAATTCAAATTCATATTTAAATCATGTAAATTTTTCCTATTATATTTTGTAATGTTTAAGGAAGGCCAAATGATGAAGGTAGTTTCCAAACAGGCAATTAAAGATTCTTATGCCAAATTTGAGGAGTTTTATGCTTGGAAATAAATTTTTCCATAGATACCTTTCATGGTCTATTTCATATTAATTTAACCTATAAATTTAAATCTTTCTCTTAGATTGACACCTATTATTATATCTCTTGGACTTCATTATCTTCTCTCTCCTTCCTCATATTCTAAAAGTACTAGCCATTTTTGGCTCTTGTAGATAATTCCACACCATGTATGGAGAAAACCTAATCATTTTATATTGTAATTTGAATTTTAATAATATATTAAATCTTGTTTTGAGTTCATAAAACATATTTTCTAAGTGTTCAAAGTGATGTATGGTGAGGTTTAATGATAATATGATATCCTTACTTCTCCTTATCTTTTCATGTCTAGTGCAAGGAATTATCATTATAATAGGTCATATAGAGTGTATATAGTGTGTTTTTATCCCTTAAAGTGTTAAATTGTCCTTATAATTTTCAATCTTATCTCTATGACACTCACCTTGTGTTATCTCCTGTATATCACCTTTATATTGAAATACTAATGTTAGAACATCTTAAGACTTTGAAGCTAGTTTGTAGGTCTTGTCTCTTAATGAAATAAGTATTATAATCTTGTGTAAATATTTATGGTGTATCACCTCCTTATAATATATTTATTTCATGCATATTTATTCCCCTTTTCCCATATTTATTCCCCTTTTCCCACAAGAAATCAATTAGCATAGGTGATAAGCACTTCAAGGTCAGTTTAGGGAGCTAGCGCTTAAACCTAGAGGGTTACCTCTATTATAGATAACCCATAGGCCTATAGGTATCCAGTGTTGCATTAATATTATATTAGTATTGAAAAACCTCATCTAGGGTGAAATATTTGGTCATAATAGATCAAAAGTTACCAATCACTCAACAAGTCATTAAAAATATGAAAAAAATCATCAAAGAACAATTTCCATCGAGGAAGAGAGGTAAAACATTAGGATTAATGTAATAGAAGATTTAAAACTTAAAAAAAAATCCCTTAGAGGAAAAAAAAAACATTACATTATATTCAAATAACATATTTCTTATCTACTTAAAGCATATCAAATGCAGGTTCATATTTTACTTTCTCTCTAGGGTGGCTAGTGGAAACATTAGAGGAAAAGAAGGCCTTAGATAGACTCAAGGAATAATTAAACCAATTTATTTCCATATAAAATATTTTTAAATATCCCATAAGCAATATAGGGTGATAATTTTATCACCAAGTGAAAAATTCTAGGATCAACAATAATAAAGAGTAAAATTAATAATTGAGATCGAAGAATCAAGAAATTTGATAAATCATTTAATGAGAAAATTGGATAAGGTTAAAATGAAATGGATACCTCATTAATTATTTTTTTAACTCATCCTACCCATCATGACATGATTTATCTTACTTAATAAAATATACAGTTAGAATATAAAGCCCAATGAGCCACTAGTTACCTCATATAATGGAAAGCCTTTAAGACCACACTTTTCAATAAATATCATCAAATTTTACCAAAAATACCAAGTCCTTATCAAATTTTATATTATTCTTCAAATTTGAATTCTCTCAAGGATGAAACAAAATTTTATGTCTGGGGATAATGTTGGTAGGTTTATTCAAGAAACTCTATAGTAAAATGTGAAGGTTTATGGATATATTGTGGCATAGTTATGAACACAAGAATTTATTGTGGCATATTTTCCACCTTGTGACATCCAAATGAGATACAAAGATCAAATTTACATACATAAATGATGTGACCATTGTATTATATCAACATATTTATACTTAATAAAATAGATAGATGGAATACCATCAAATCTATCTATTTTTGTCTTGATTTATCATATGTAACCAATTAGAATTATTAATAAAAAATACTTAATATATATTGAATACTTTTGTATTTTATGTGATTTATCTTATAATATGATTAATATGATAGGTTAAAAAATCTAACTAGATACTTTCTCTATGTGTTAGCATGTTTGGAACATTGAACTATGAATTCATGGTATGACATTTTCATGTCAATGTAATTACCTAAAAGTGGTATTTGACTGCTAAGAGTGATACTTGAGACAAACTATTTATATGTTATCCCAAGAGCCTATTATTACACTTTTCCATCCTTTTTATGGACCATAAGTGTCCCTAGTCATCTTAAATTCAATCTTAGAACCTCATTTCTTGATCCTAGCCTTTCATGCCTAATATCATGCTAGTTGGACATTTACACCACATTAAAGACACTAGAGCCATGTGGCTCTAGTTTCCTCAAAATGACATTAATTTCCTTTACCCTATCATTACCAAATGGATTTATTTTCAAAAGTAAAACCCTCCTAAGGTTGGCCTAAGCATCTTGTATCATTTGAAAAAACTGCATAATACTATAAATACATGAATTTTAGAACTCTATCCACTAGATGGAAATTAGATACAAAATACCTATTCAAACATGAAATAAGTTGAGAAAAATAAAGGTTATTAATCCTTATTCTACCCTACTTCTGAATACTATCATCTTTAGCTTCCCTAAGCTCATATTTTACAAATTTACAATATCAAGCACACTCAAAGAATTCAAGACCATTATCATTATATCATCACTTGAACATGCACTAGGACATATGCAGGGAGAATTACATTGGGATTGATCCATCCTCATAGTATTGGTATGTAGGCAACTTTATTCATAGCAGGGTGTTGAAGATGTCTATCCTATCTTACTAACAAATATGCTTTTCATTACATGCCTGATTTTAATGAAGATTAGGGTTTTCATCATAAATTAACTATTAAAAGAAAATTATATAGTTTCAAACATTATGCACACATGAACTTAACCCAAAAACATAGGTATAGGTGTACCTATAATTTTAGATTAGTCCTACATAAAAGACATTAGTGCCATTTTTTAGGACACTATAGCCACATGGTGATAATATCCAAATGTATAACTACTATCTAGGAGGGGTTCTGATAGATTAATCTTGTTTATGACACTCAAACCTATTCATATCTTAGTGTTTAGCACTCATAACTTCCATATTAGGTGTTTTTCCAAATAATTATTTATTTTTACATATTTATAACTAGATTTAGAAAGTCAAAGCTAGTCAAAATTGGTAATAAATTAGTGGAAAATTTATGCATATTATTTCAATGATGTGGACTACTCAACCCTTTAATCAAACATATGGTTTAAATAGATAAACTATAAAAGGTTAAAACATTTGGTGAACTAGACATGCATTCAATAATAATTAAAACCCTATTTTTACATAGGGTTTACCTTCTCCCAAATTTTGTTTACTAAATTAGGTTTATAAGCTTCTATTTTTACTATTTTTTGTCATCACCTAGCTCATTTAATCAATCCTACATTACGGTTTCATTTATTTAAATGTGATTTAATGTTTTTTAATTCAACCCTAATTCAAAAATCTAACCCTATATGCTCTTAGGGTTTATATCCTTTTTCTATTTTCCCTTAGATTTTAGTTTTAAAATCTTAGATTTGTTTCCATATTTATTTTTTGAAATATTTTTAGATTAAAATTCTTCAAAGGTTTAAAATATACAAAAACTTGTTTTCCTACTTCTAAAACTACAATGGTATAATTAAATAATGGTTTTGATGAAACTAATAAGAAGAAATTACAATATTTTGTGTCCAAACTTATAGATATACAAGATAAATTCATCACTATTATTCAGGAAAAAATCCAAAAATCAAACAATGGCCAGTCTTCAAGACACCTAGATAATAACATTGTTACACCTACAGTGGGACCAAATCAACTAGATAAATCTAATATTAAAATTCAACAACCTTCAGTGATAGCTACACCTCTTGTGATTAGTTCCTCCACTCTATATGTATAATCCCTTATGCATTAGATCCATACTCTATATGCTAAGGTGTTACATATTGATAAGGGAGCCACAAGGCCATAAAATAGAGGTAACTCCCCTTCCATCTAGTTTCATGGCACATAAGCTTACATTATATGATGGCAAGGGTGACCCAAAGCACCATCTCATAGATTTTCATGTAGAAAGTTTGTACTACATGTCCAATGATTGTCTTCTCATGAAGTTATTTCCATGCATTTTAAAGGATTATGCCCTAAAATGTTTTTATAACTTACCTAATAAATTTATCATTGCATTTAATCCTTTGTCCAACATGTTTTTATCACACTTATCTATCAATATTAGTGACAAGATATTATATGACCAAGTGGCACAGTTGAAACAAAAGTCAAATGAGCCTATCATATACTTTGTCTTACAATATAAGACTATATTAGCCAAATTGACTATCCCCATGGTAGATAAATAACTTTAGGTCATCTTTAAAAAAATTATTTTATCAACATTACATGAAGTTATATTTTTTAATAAGTTTCCTACATTCACATATTTGTGACACATAATAAAAGAACGAGAGGTCAAGCTTCTACCAATAAGTAAACTAAAATCTACCAATGGATTAGAATTAGATGTTAAGAGTTTAAATAAGCCTTCATACAAGGTAATATCCATTGAAAACAATATTGATCAAAAGGCCACAGTTAACATATCTTCTAAATCATCTCATGGATTTGTTTTATCTTCTCCTCAATGTCAAATCTTCACCAACATTCTAGATTCACTAGTATGGGTTTTACAACAACTTTTTGAATGAAATTACATATCTCTCTCTCTAATTAAATAGGTTTATGTGACACAACATCTTCAAAATAACTACAATTTTAATGCATTCTATGAGTATCACATGGCACTAGGCCATACCAAAAATAGATTCATAAGCCTAAAACATAAGATACAAGATTTTATTGAGGCTAATATTATTGATATGGGCACACCAATAAAATCACCAAAAGTACAACAAATGGAAGCTAAGGCATTACAATATTCTTAGATCCATTTTCAAAGAAAATAATAAATGAGGTAGGGAGCACATTAGGTGTTCACTACACATATCAAGAACCTCCACTACCATCTTGTTATCATACTATTATAGAGGAGGTTCACCTATTGTACAAAATTATTAGCATGTTACATACTATAGTTACATCTAGACCACTCATCACATTGTCAAATCAAGCAATTTTTGATGATGATACATATTTACATGAACTCTTTAGATAAACATACATAGATCATCATCCTATCTAGAGTGTTATGGTTGAAAATGGTTCAATCATTAACATGTGAAATATGACACTTTTGCAGCATTTTAATAGCTAGAGTAGGATATATTCCCCATAAACATAGTCATTAGTGGTTTCAATGGTCATGTTCTGAACTCCATCAAGGAGATAGTGATTCTGTTATAGGTTGGCCAAACACATATATCCACTTGATTCTTAGTACCCAATGTAGGCATGTTTTATATGTTATTGGGTATCCAATGGTTACATCAGTTATGAGCCATTCCATCTACTGTGCATAGATTCCTAAAATACATACATTCAAATCAAGTGGTCAAAGTTTAGGGTCAACCATGTGAGTATCCTTTACCTATCCCATAGGTAGATATAGTCTAGTAACTAGTTATAGCTATAACATTAATACTAGATATAGTATAATTTTTAATTACATCTTAGAGTATAGTTCTTATACATACATCATATATTTTAGTATATCCACTAATACATACGAGGTGTAATCCTATAGTATTGAAATGTACACATACTCTCCCATGAAGACATTTATTACAAAGACCCCAACATCAGATATCTATCACACATTCTAGAGGGTCTTTTTCCACTCAGTTGATACTGAGATCAATATTATTGGGTTCTTGAAGTTCTTATCATAGGGAACTTATATCACCTATAATGTATTTTACCAAATGGGTTATTAAGAACCCTATAGTTCACAAGACATGATAGTCAGTGCCAACTATTCATAACACCACTATAGATATAGATAGAAACAAAAATTACTCACTACTATATAGTTTGGGATCAGAAATTCTATTTCATATAGCATGTATGATCATAGTTCCCTTATTTGACATAGGTTATAGTGATAATGAGTCTCTCATGAGACTCATCAATTATTATGGCTCGTACCCCCATGTACATACTTTATTTTTTCTTATTATTTTTACATATTTTATTTTCATTTGCTTTTACATATCTTGCATCTAGAAAATACAAAAACAATATAACATGACAAAAAATAAATAAATTTAAATATTACTCATAAATCACAAACTTTATTGATTGTATGTATTGTTATGTTTACATTTATTATATTTTATAGACACTAAATATGTTAGCTATCTTAGTATTTTATTTTTTATCATACATACATGCTTAACTTATTATTTTTGAGTGTTTTTAGATTGATTACAAGATTCAGGTCCACTACACTAATCTAAACTTGATATCATCTACCCCCTATGGGCATATACATTTATTCAAGGTTTTTAATTTGACACATTCACCCACTTGGGGGCGTATTATGCATAGTTTCTAATATCAAGTTCTATCCTCACATTCTTTATATTCTAGTTTTGAATTGATATATATTGATATTGATCATTGATATTCATGCTTAGATGTTTTACCAACTTTCACTAGTTTAGACTCAACATATGTATGTCCTAACTCTTACATAGATTTATAATACCTACTAATGCCTAGTTTCATTTATATATTTCTTAGTTTATAAATGATTTATTTCTTATTCTTCTTCTATTTTATGGCATTTGAATATTACATTGCTCTTAGGATATATGCCACTTATATTCATGTATGCCTTGAACATGTGGCCATGTCCCTTGTGTGTGATTTCCTTATTATGTATGTAGACATTTTAAAATGTCCTTCTATGTGGATATAAAAGAACTTGCTTGTTGCATACATATGTGGATAATCGAACATGTCCTTATATGCCATCATTTCTCATATTTAGTGACATGTGCCCATGTCCCTTATATTATGGCACCTTGGCTTATTTTACATGCCTCATGTGTTTTGTATGTATTATTAATTAAATGTGTCATGGCCATGACACATGTATCTACTTGTTATACACACCAATTTTCAATGCCATGAGGAACCTCATACATCTACCATTCCTACTTAAGTTCTGTAATGGACATCATGCCCCATCAACCAAGGTAGCCACCCAATTATACTTAGATTTATTATTATATACATTGAATACATATATCATGACACCCTTGTGAAATTTTAGACATAACATACATCTTAAATTATATTATTATGGTCATATTCTCTTACATTATGATGTTATATTTCCACATTATATTGGATTATCACACAATTGTCATATATGCTCAAACTAACACACATTTTGTAGAGCTATTTATTTTGAGGATAGTTATTACATAGATTCAAAAACTACCCTCAAAAGATGGGGCATTCATAGGGGTTTATCATAGAGATCAGGCTCCTGCATTGTATTCATAAAACATTTTTTAGCATATAGTCTTAGTTTTACAAAATTAGATAGAGGTAAACATAGAGGGAAAATAAGGAGTCAAAAACTAGTATAGTGACTTAGATTTTAGACCAAATAGACATTAGTGACCGAATAGGGACACTACTTCCACATGGCACTACTATCTAATATGTGTCATGACTATCTAATAACCTTAATTTTAGGATAGTTTAAATTGGCTATAATAACACACCTAATACATTACAAATTTGCATAGATATAGCTACAAGTTCGACAATTATGATCAAATTTTGATTAGATTCACACTAGCTTAGTTCATATTCATGTCATTTTCTCATATTAGGGGCATGATACATGATATGATCATTCCCACATTTAGTTCAAATTCTTAGATACATTCATTAAAACTTAGTACATAATTAGTATACTCAAATATTAGATTGGGAGCATGTGCATATCATATTATTTTCATTTTCTTAGTTACACATAGATTGATTGGATGGAATGGAAAACTCTATGTCATTATATATGTTATATACACTTTTCTTCATATTCTAGGTTGTCACCAATTTCATACCTTACTCCATTAGTAGTGGTTGGCATTTCTAAGCCTAGAGCTACCTAATGTACTTGAGTGGTTACAAAGCTAACATACATAGTTAGATATTTATATCACTTTATGCATTTTAATTTTATATGAATATATTACACATGGGTGGGAAATGATATATTCATAGCCTACTTGAGTTCTTGAGCCACCCATATGAGAGGGTTGGACATACGTTTAGTGAAATTAAAGTTATTCACATGTCATGATCCACCAATTAGGGCTGAGAAATGATGGAGTCAAAAATAGATTAAGTTATTGAGCCACCCATACATGAGGATTGAGTAATATATTTACTCATTCTAAGATATTCAACAATTTGATCAATATATACATGCACACACATAGGTTATCCCCTATTCATATATTGGTTCATGTACCCAATGAGGTGTACCCATTTTGTTCCTCTTTTCCATATCTTTGATCAATTTTACTTAGTTACTTCTTTACTCAACATAGTCTTTTGCTTTTGATATCTCTTAATAAAGGAATGATTTATGCACATTTAATTTATGGTTCATGCTTTAGATCATGATTCACATACATAGACCCAAATTTACATACTCAGACTCAGATTCACATGCTTCACTTCGTAGTTAAGTCTAGGTATGCTTCTTTTTCCTTTATACTAGTCATTTTTATTTACTACATTTCTAACATAAATGGGGGGAAATGTAATCACCTAAAAGTGGTATTTGAGTGCTAAGAGTGATACTAGATATAACCTATTGATATTAGCCCTAGATCATATTATCACACTTTTATAGCATTTATGTAGACTACAAACATCCCTAATTAGATTAAATTCAATCTTAAACCTTCACTTCCCAATCCTATCCTTTTAATCCCAATAGTATGTTAGATAGACATTAGCACCACATTAAGGACACTAGATCCATGTGGTGCTAGTTTCTCAAAAGTGGCATTAATGTCCTTTACCCTATATTTCCCAAATAGATATAATTTTAAAAGTATAACCCTCTTAAGGTTAGCCTAATAATATTTTATTGTTTGCATAGGCTATAAAACACTATAAATACATGACTTTTAGACCTCTATCCACTATATGGAAATTAGATTTGAAATACCTATTCAAACATTTAATAAGTTGAGTAAAATCAAGGATATTAATCCCTATTCATTCCTACTTCTATATACTACCATCTACAGCTACACTAAGCTTAGATTTTCCATATTTCTAATCTTAAGAACATTCAAGGCATTCAAGACTATTATCATTCTAACATCACTTGAACTTGCACTAGCACTTAGGTGTGGAGAACTAAATTAGGATTGATCCCTCCTTAGAGTATTGATATGTAGGCAAATTTCTTCATAATACTAATATATTTTTTCAAACTTCATGCATGTAAGAATAAAACCCATAAACATAGGCACAAGTGGACCCATAATTTTAGAATAGTCCTGCATAGAGGACACTAGTGCCATTTTCATGACATTAGAGCTACATGACACTAATTTCTAAGTGTGTCACTAATATCTAGGAGGGGTTATGACATAGGGATCTATTTCATGACACTCATACCTATTTATGTCTCAAATTTTATCACTCAAATCTTCTGTATAATGTGTTTTCTAGATAAGTCTTTATTTACACATATTTATTACTATTTTTAGAAAGTCAAAGCTAGTTAAAAGCACTATAGTGGATATTTTATGCATATTAATTCACCAATTTAGACTACTCAACCCTTTAATCAAACATAGGTTTTACATAGCTAAACCCTAAAAGGTTAAAACAATCAAAAACATGAGTGATTTTTGATAGAGGATGTAAAATGATAATAGAACCCCCATTGTGAAAATTGGACCTTTGAGTGTGGGCTCACACATGTAGCCAAATTTCCCACCTTAGTATGTTATAAACTATCAAATGTACTAAACACTTTGTATAAACCATTGATACACACACACACACACACACACACACACACACAATTCTAAATCTATATAATTATATGCATCATGTGTGTTATGTTTATTAAAATATGCAAACTTCCATGATGATGTTGGTTTCAATGATAATTTAGACTCATCATTTTTAAACTATTTAAAACCAATGTTTTAGACACAATATGTGTGTCCATCTTCAGAGCAAGAGATCAGATATTAAAGATAATTAATGTTGAAGACTTTTGAGTCAAAATTATATTATAAGTGAATATATCTAGATAATTTTTTTGTACATTAGTGTAGTATGAAACATAGAATTATGAATCCATGGTTTGATGTTTTTTCCATGACAACATTTGGTGGCTGAGCCCATGTTTTAGAAAAAAATAATAAATAAAGAGAATCCTTTGATATATTTATATAAACTAACGAATATGATTAATTAAATCTCTAAGTTAATCAAATGCAAATCCCTAGGTAGATACATGAACTATATCAAACACAAATCAATAGATTTGAATCAAACTAAGTAATTAAAACTACCAAGTGGATCACTAATCAAATGTTTGTCATAAATGTGACAAGATACAAGATGAATTAATAATCCCAAAATCATCAAGGTTAAAGGGATAGACAAGATAGTTTTATAACATAGCCAATTTCTATGAATTCTTAACTCAATCAAATAGACACATTCATGATCAATAATAAATATGGAAAGTGATCTCACTCCATTCCCTTGTCAACCTAAAATGACTAAAAATTCTAAAAAGTCTAGTCAACAACTATTTTCATTTCATAAATATTCCCAAGCACAAAAACTCTATAAAATTTTTTCTAGTGCCACTATCAACTAAGTGATACACAATAAAGAAGAGATAAAAAGGGTTTCCCTATGTGTTTATGATCCTAGAATATTATCAAACCCTTTAAAGGAGAAACATTTAACGTATAAATCAATGTTACTAGATCCTTAGGGATAATTTTCTAAATTATCAAACAATATTTCATAGTTGGAAGACACATTTAAATACATACATACAAATTTGTTATAAATTGACTAGACACACATGAAGGTAGACTAATAGAATGTATGCATTGTGTTCTAGTAAAAACTAATTAGGAGTGTAACCCTAACAAATAAATCCATCCCATAGATGAATCTAGATGTCTGGGAAAGATTTCCTTATTTCATGCTATAAAAAGCCATAATCCATATTCTAATCACCCACATGTATAAGGGAATTTTCTTTTTGGATCAATGTAATCAAATTATTATCCAATACATTGAAAAAGTAATCAAACTAATTAATGAAGGAAACATTATTATGAATTATGAAAATAAGTTTTATTTGAAAGTAGTAGTAATAACTAGTTTTTTAAAAGATATAGATAAAAATGCAACATGAAAATAACATCCATTCCTAATTCCACCATCAAAAATATACTTTACCAACATGCAAGACTTTAGGAACCCTAAGAGCACAATGGTGGCATTTTATATGATGTTAACGAAGATCAAATTCAACCTTCACCAAGGCCTTTTGGATAACATCAATGAAAACATTTAAAATACCAAGAGAGGTAAGCATAATTTATTTTATATATCTATATTACTCCATTTAGAATTTTTATACAAAATCACTCTACTAGCCATAGATAAAAAAAATTAGAATGGGAGAAAGATAAAACCATAGGAGAGAAAGTAGAAAACCATTTAGAGACTATGACTACAGAACTCTGAGTTTTGACCATGCTTGATTGGGGGGATAAGTTAAAACAAATCCTTAGTGCATTGTATAGAATTTCTTGAGGAATTATTGTCAAATATAACATAGAGTTTTAATTTTCAACCACTAATGAATAAATCTACATCCACACATATCTTCTACATTTTAAAAAATTCTAACCCCTTGGTTACTAAGTTTTAGATTAAAAAATAGATAAACTCATCACAATCATCCACTCATTCCCAAAATCTCTAGGGAAATTTATCATGCAATATATTAAATATATATAGAGAATTTATTGGCATAAATTCATGTAACAACATTTTTTATCAAACCAATAGAAGATGAAGAATAAGAAGAGTAATTTTTAGACCAAGAAGAAGCACCTGAAGAAGTAAATAAAAGTCAAGAGAAACATGTACAATTTGAAACACACCAAATTGTTGGAACAAAATCATTTAAAAAGGTAAAATCACATGACCCATAGATAGTTTATTTATACACTCATTAAAATAATGAACACACCCTACACTAAAAATAGAGGATATACCACCCAATAAGAAATATAAACATAAAAGTGAAAGTTTAAAATCCCATGTAACAAAATCAGACTAGATGTAGGAATAATCACTTATAAACATCTTACATATAGATATGTTATAAGAATCATGGCCATAGATGGTATAAATATCATGGACAAACATAGAGGGTTAAGAATAATAATAAACCTCAAAAAAATCCTTGACCATGAAATTGTCAAGGAATAATAAGAATTCACATAAGTAGTTACAAAATTAAAACATTTGGAAGAAATAAATAAGTAGAGATAATAATGAAATAAATAAGTAGAGATAAACATAAGGAGGTTACATACAATAAAGAAAAAAAATTACAAAAATAAGAATAAAATAAGAGGGATAAAGAAAAGGAGTAAGAAGAAGTCACAGACAAACAAAAAGTATAGGTTGATAGAAAAGCTCAGGAAAGCACTCTTATCAAATAGAAAGTAGCCAAGGAATTAATGGCACATAAAAATAAAAAAAATAATGTGAGAGAAAAAGCAAATAATGAAAAAAAGGAAAAAATAAGAATGAAGAGAATTATAAAGAGGAGATATTAGAGAAGGATAAAAATGAAAAAGAAGAGTAGGATAAAAAGGAGATGGAGGAGAAAGAAAAAAGGAGAAATAAAAAAAGGATGAGATGATGGAAAAAAAGTAGAAGACAAATGAAGAGGAAAATAAAAAAGTGGTAATAGATGTTGCCAAAAAATTTGAGGGATATAAAAATAATAATGCTAAGGAAGCCATCAAACAAGAAAAAAACATGATGGAAAGTTGAAGAAGAAGCCACTAAAAATAAATATATTTAAAATCCACCACTTCTATCCCCATTCATAATCAAATAATTTTCACTACACCTGACGTCTATAATATAAAATGATCATCACTTTTACCTCTCAATCCACTTTGTATACATTAAGTGTTCTACCCCAAGATTCCCTTACTCAAATCAAAACTATTCTTGCTTGACACTAGAAGACCAACACCATATTTACTGCTCCCACTACAACTGAATAAAATCCACATTGAAAAAATATAATTTGTCATGCATTAACCACTTCTATTAAGTATAACTTGGGAAATATATTATAGGAACACAATATAACTTGATGTAAAGATGTAAAGTGTTAGAAGATACACTAGAAGACACCATTTAGGGTATAACAAAGGTTACACCACAATTTAAAGTGAATATAAACATGCCTATCACACAATTATTCAAAGAAACATTAAAATTTTTGATTAAGCATCAATTGGTCTTATATGTAGAGAGACAAAAATTCATGTAAACTACAATATAAGTGTTTAAATATGAACAAAATGTAAATCCCTTACATGAGAACATCCACAACTGTAACATAGTGAAAATGCATATTGATTCTCTACATAAATCATTATCAAATTCCACTACATATTTTTATTTCACATTATCATGGCTATAATAAAAAAATAAAGTCAAAAATCCTAAGACATCCTAGAGGAAGAGCTAAATCAATAACCAACCTACTATGATATTTTTAAGGATCTAACAGATACTAAAAAGAAGAAAGATTTTGAACATGGTGTGTAATTTTGGTAACAATAGAAAGAAAGAGTATAGTTAATGATATACCTATCAGAATCAAGTTACCTCATAAATCACTTCATGGGTAATCTTTATAAATTGATAAAGTAAATAAATTCTTATTTTAAAATTTTCACTAAGCATACCACAACTAATGATATAATCCAATTGATGTGAGAAAATATAATGTTTGAGTAGAAATCCTAATGATACATTGGATATTTTATAAAGTGTAAATAATTTTAGATCAATATCATCAATATATAATCAATTTTTACTGTAAGGACCAAGTACATAGACATTTTAAGAGATTATTCATGTTGGGTTGTCTCATTGATGAGACAAAGAATTAAGAATGAGAATGATGTTGGTGGGTTTTTAAAAATTATATCAGTTAATAACAATAAACACATGAAATTAAATGTTTATACCATGGAATTAATTATACATAGGTTTATAACACAACATAAACTACTTTTACTAACATACCCCTTTCATGCTCTTATCACCTCCATTTTGTTTATTTCCATCTCACTATTTTCTCACTGTAATAAGGTTTCATTTTCACTTCCAATCAATGTTTCCATATTCCTTTACATCATATTTCACACCCTTTAATCTCATGTATACACTTTCATGAAGGATTCAAGAACCATTTGTATCTTCATGATCATGTAAGGAGCATGTGCAAACCTTAAAGGCATTACTTGACAGTAAAGAATGTAACCTATATCCATTAAAACATAGTCAAATGCTTCAAATAGAAGTAAAAATAAGAAAGAAGGATTTGAAAGAGATATCCTATAGAAGTTATTAATCTAATTATATATTAAAATTACAATACATCAAGGACAAGATCACTGATATTATTTTGTGACCTTCTCAAGGTCCAAGCTTATACAAAGTCCATACAAGTAGTATGGAGTCTCCATATACAACCATACTAAGGAAAGTGAGATCAAAGTTATAATTATAAGGAAAATTAAGGGTATGAAAGGAGAATTTGAAATAAAGGATAAATTCATGTAGAGTGAGAAAATTTGAATAACTTTAAAGGTCTGATTGATGTTGTTTAAGGTTTATCTCTACTACAATCCATACAATGGCCAATCTTGGATCACAATCAAGTTCATAGAGAGACATAAGTTTGTTTTCAAGGATGGAGTATTGAATATGAAGGAATATAGTATGAAATGTGATGAATATAAAATAAGGATCAAATGGAGACAATTAATATAGGTTAAAATCAAATTTTGTCATATTTCAACTCTCAATTTTCATCTATAATAGGCTTAAGGAGGTCTTGAAATAGAATGTTTGAGTTCACAACAAACAAGACTATGGATAAGTTGTCATATATTGAAGATAAATAAGGTTTAAAAATATTTTTGAGAGTGCTATGAAATTTTTTGTATTCTTATATCAAGATAAGGTTCAAATTGCTAAAAGTGACATAATTATAGACTGGGTAAACATCATCTATAGCCATGGAAAATAGGCCTTTTTTCCAAGAATAAAGAATGTTCAAGTAAAATGGTTCATGATGGGGTTACTTGTTAAATTATATGTTTATTACAAATAGGTGATAATGGTTATGAGTTAAATATTGATGAAATATTACTTCAATCTAAGTGACAGTTAAGGTCAATTGTAAAAAAAAGCCTACCTACAACCTTTTACATAGGCATACCTCTTATTATGAGGAAGAATAAGAACACAGTCCATGATGGAGTTTCATATCAGATGGAAGATAATGAATGAGATATAATTGATATATGAAATCAACAAGTTCAAATTAAGAGATTTTCTAGGCAAGGCTATATTTAAAACCAATTTCATGAAAGTGTCCATATATAGCTATACATATGACATTTTCATCCTACATAATCACCTACTCTCAATATATAATGCAAGGTACATTTAATAAAGGAGGGAATATTGTGATAAAATATCCACATTAAAATTATGATTTGACATCATCAATTTTATATCAATATCATACATAATACTATCTACTCATGAAGGTGATACATAGGCTTATTGTATGGACTAGGACTATATAATGTTGAAAAATACTGTTTGGAGGATAAATATGATAAAAAGAGCATGAAATTGAGGTTTATAATGTTTTAAGGGATATTTAAAACACCATGTCATGGTGTAATATTTTCAAAACACATATACATCTCTAAAACACCACGTATAATAGTGATGGCTTATAATCGTAATGAGATTGATTGAGGAGATATATTGAGGCATAGGTTGCATAGGGGTAAGAGATAATAAAAAGAATAATAAAAACTAATTAAATATGTATTTTAACTAGTATTAAATCCTATAAATCATGATTAAAACCTAAATACAATGGTAAAACATGAAAACATAGTCTCTTAGCATGAAAATATAGTCATAATTAATGTTGGAAGCCTATCTTGTAAGAAATGGTAGATTTGAAGCATGTAAAGGTAAAATAAAGACCTTATTTTTTTAAAAAATAATCCTTATAAATTAAAAACTCTTTTCATTCCATTTTTAAGTTCTTACCAATTGTCTAAGTACTCTCTATTCTAGATTAGGAACCTACATGTTTATTGGTAGTCGCCATTAGTGCAGGCAAACCTTCTTGGAGGGTTTCAAGGTTTGGCAGAGATTTTAAACATAATAAAGGATTTTTTTAGGTATGGAAGGTGATTTTAAATATTTATACACCTTTTTATAGTAATACATCATCATGTTACATGTAAATCATGCCTTTGAGGGCTAATTAAGCATGGAAGATACAAACATGACTTGTGTGCCCTTAGGACTCTTTTATTATTTAGAGCATTGTTAAATATGTATTAAATTTTAAGAATGGATTCGAAGACATTAACAATGTTATAAAAAATTTAAAAACTCATTGCAATTGAGAAAATTGGCAAACTCAGTGATCAAGGGTTACACAAACTATATTTGTAATAAACCTTATCTAGTGGAGTCAAGGCATACCAAATATAAGATGACCTTAAGGATAAAATAAAATAATGGTTATAAATATGAAAAATTATTTTATATGTTTCCAAATCATGAAATATATTTTGGAAGGGTAAGAATTGTATAGACCTCTATTGTTTTCATACACACACATACAATCTTAAGAGAACATGAAGAACAAGGTTAGAGTTTGGTTATTTTAAGATGATAATACAAGTTTAAAATAGGTATGAAATATGGTTTCATTATTTTTTTGGTCCCTTAATCAACTACAATCACCTTGAACCCTGAAACTTAGATTTGGTCAATTAGGCCTAGAAGCTAGTCTTGAAGCCATAACACCAAAAGGCATTTATAGACCCTATAAATCCAATATGACATCATGAAAAGGTATGATAAGATGGTATAAGTCCATTTAGTATTATTTAAATTAGGGAAAAGTAATGGAATATCTAATTTCTCTCACAAGGAGAAATTTGGACTTTATAGTTTAAAACATCCATTTGAACCACCTAATCAAGTGCTCATATCTTTCACCACTATAATCATATAAAATGTAAAAATTGGTAACTTGAGTATGGATAATGACACCTAACCTATATTTACCTCTTTATTTCTCCTATGACCATCATAGGCACCTTTTCATTGATTACCAATCATTTGTAGACTTTCAAGACCTTATTCCAACTTGGTTAGGACCCTTTTTCCATACTTATTCCATTCCCCTAGGTCTTGTACCCTCAAGATAATAGTGCAAAAATTAGACTATAGCACTAGAACCTAGGGTTTCCTATTTTTGGTGCTATTTTCCAATCACATTTTGAGCCTAGATTACCATTTGTACCTAATTCTTCCTCTTCATTATGTCAGCCTAGCATGATTACATTTAACCCATGACCAATATATCCCTATATAATCCAATTCAAATATCATTTTGAAAGGGTTGGAAAATATCACTAAGTAAATAAGAATACAAGCAATACTATTCAATCAATCATCCCTATTCTTTGCATCCAACCAACCAATACACTTACAAGCTTGTTCAAATACTTACACTAGCCCTTAGCCATCTCAAGCATATCCAATTTTAGAATTTCTTGTGTTCTCATATCAAAATTTCACTAAGCACATTCAAAGGGAGAACTACATATGGCTTGATCCCTCTTCGGAGTATTGGTATATAGGTAGCATTCCCACACATAGGGTGTAAAGAATGTCTTGTGTATCTTACACACACTAACCCCCCTCTTTTCTCAAAGTCATATTCGAGATTATTGGAGACCTAGGATAAAATATAAATCAGCTATATAAGGATATTTATGAGAATTAATCTTTGATATTTCATAGGTAGGGTCATATAGGAGTGGCAAATAGAACCCAAAAATCTTAAACCTATGTGACTAGTTTGAACAATAGTATTATGAACATGATACTAATAGTGGACCTTGAAGTATCCTATTTTCAACACTCTTATCCTTTCACCAAATGAAATCCAGATCTAAGTTCCTAATAATATCCTAGTCCTTCATAGTCAATATCAACCTTCATCTTATTTAGATCAACATAGCTCTAAGCTAGATATATTTCTCTCTATTTACTTGCTATTTTTAGAAAGTCTAAACAATAATCAAAATTAACAAATCAATAGGTTAATTACAGCATAATTATTGACTGATTTTATTTATTCATACTTTTAACTAAATAGGAGTAAAAAACCCCAATTATTCCCAAAATTTTTAAATCATTTGGTGAACCCAACTTACTTCATTTGTGCATAAAAACCCTAGAAACCCCAGGGTAAATTTCCTACTAATTTTCATCTATGTTTATGTTTTTTTACTTTCATAATAAAATAAAAAATTAGCATTAAATTTTAAAATATTTTTATTTTAAGCCCTACTTGCCCACACTAGGTCCCAATAATTTTCCAATCATTTTATAAATTTTTACTAACATCTTGAAATCAAAAATTCACTTCAAAATTCAAAATTCAAAATTCAATAGTAATTTTCAAAAACATTTACTTTTCAAAACCCTAGTTTCATCTTCTAGGTCTCTTTAAATCACAAATTTTCTAATAATTTTTTTATTTTTCTATTTGCATATCTAACTCAAAAATTAAATATAAATCTCAAAAATTTCATAGTAATTTTTAAAATAATCTTTTTTCAAACCATAGTTACATACACTAGGTCCTATTACTTTTGAGATATCACATTAAATTATAAAATAATATTTTAAAAATGGATCTCATTTATTTACACATATTTATTACATTTGTTGAAAATAATAAGGAGACTATACTTGGTCCTATCATGTACATGAATGATAAAGTTTACCATATGTTAATGCAAAGCTTCATACTTTCCATTTCATGATTAATTTTCATAATAAGGGATAATATTACAATATATATTTCTAATAATGCACAATATTTTAATATCTCCTTTGCATACTCTTTCTCTCTCATGCGAAATAATTTCCAACTCTATTTTTCTAAACATGTTAGAAATGTTATGTTATATGTCAAAGTTCTTCATGTATTCATGAACAATTCCATGTTATCTACCCTTTTCCTTCTATATCTCATATGGAAAAAATTTCAAGTTCATCTTGCTAAATATATTAGACATATCATAGCACATGTAAAATTTATTTATGCATTAGTGCACAATTTCATGCTCTTTATCCCTTGTTTATTCTCTCTCACGTGGAATATTCTTTATAATCATATCTCTATACAACTTATAACTCCACTTACATACATTTCATCCAATATACATGGTTTTTACCTAGATATATTTAACTCCTTGGCAACATACTTTTTACATAAAATAACAACCACATGTCAAGTTTCAATGTCATATCTTATGCACAAAAAATAGTTTCCTTCTCCTCCTCTCCCCCAAGATGGTGATAGCTACTTTATCTCTAACTAGGTATAGGATATCACCCCTCTAAAATGTGAGGAAACCTATACTATTATTCTTAATGGATACATTCAACCATTAGTTCCTTCAAACCATCTTCAACATATGTGCCTACATGTTCAATCAAAAGAAACTAAGGTTTACACTTGTGAGACTCTAAGTGATCAAATCACTAGTATGAGCAAGTTAATCTCAAATTTACAAATTTAGAATCAGATATTACATGAAAATATCACAACATTGAAAAATCATATTATAATATACAAGCCTCAAAGGTACCCTAATGTCAATCATGTATATGCACCTTCACCTAGTCAATTGGTTGCAAGCAATGTTACATATCAAAATAAGAAATCACAAAAAAGTAACTCTACAACTAGTGATTAAAAAAGTATTCAAATATAAAATAAGAGTTCAAGTGAAGTACTAAGGTAAATAATTAAATATAAGTTGATCAAAATACCTCCTCTACATCTAGTGAGAAGATCTATATATTATTATGCATATCATAGAATGCATGGCCATCACATAGATTCATGTATGTCATTGAATAAACATATACAATAGATAATTTCTAATGAGGACCCTATATAAGGAAAACTAGTCAAGCATTCCATAGTTACATAGGAACACATTCACAAAGGGTCAATTTCATAAATAATACAAAAGTGGTTACCAAAGTATAATTCAAAACAACAAAAGTATCAAAAAGCAAAATCAAAGTAACAAATAGTACCACAAGCATAGGTAAAGTATGAAAAATATGCAAATCTACCTCTCCAAAATGGGGGTCAACATTCAAATTAGTATGGGTTTAGTCAACAATATCTACAAAATTTTGATTGTCAAGGTCATGGGTTGGGCAAGCATGCTCAAAGAATCACTACTCCTATTCTAGAAGTTGATAATATTTGTCATCAATCTTTGTAATCTGTTGAACATACTTAGGCAAATCATTCATAGATATAATTTATCAAAGGAAAAGATCTAGATACAACAAAAGTCAACACTAGCATTCCATTGGTTCTAAATAAAGATGATAATGATGAGTGGAACAATATAGATTACTATGATTTCCAAGATATCAACAATGAATCAAAATATTTAGAATCATATTCAAAACCATTTCCTCATGATTCAAAATCATGAACAATTCTTTTGTTTGATATAGGACACCATGATAGGGAGTCTCCCATGAGACACATTGGTTAGTATCATTTCTTCTTAATCTTTATTGCACACAGCTTCTTTTCAATTTGTTGTACATAGTCTCCTATTGATTGATTGTACATACTTTTTATCAAAATTTAAAAATATTCAAAATATAAAAAATCCAAAAACATTCAAATATTTCAAAATACAAAAACATGTAAATAATTAAAAAAACACCAAAAATATTTTGATTTTATGCATCATCCATGCTTTATATTTCTATTTTCATGTTGGAATTACATTTATTATTCTATGCTATTATTTTTTTATTTATATACATTGCCATGCTTCATTTTATCTTCTTTTAATGAGTGTAGTGATATCCATATCCTTGATTACTTCACTCTATCCATTAAGGGGGCATCCTACTACTACATTCAAGACATTCATCGATACACATACCCACTGGGGGCATATTCTATATGACTACACCATCTAAGTTATGGAATTCCTACACCACACACTATAGTTATCATGTTGATGTACATTACTTATTAGATTACACATATTACTCTATCAACACTCACTAGTATATAGAATTTATGTATTTTTTAGCATATACCTAGTCGTGTACTACATGTCTTGCATACTTTAAATTTTTTTATTTGATTATTTAGATGAAATTGTATTTCCAATCTTTAAATTATTTCATTCCTTGCTTTGCATATCTATATTCTATTGCATTTCTTAGTTCTTTTTATCTCTTGTATGTGCCTTAGGACATTTGTCAATGTTTTTTGCTTCTATAATTATCTGTGCTTTAAGACATTTACTAGTATCCTTTGTTTGTAATCTTCAATGTGATTATGGATTTCATGCCAAATTTACTTATTTCACTTGTATTTGTATGTGGAAATTAAAAATGCCTTGTACACTTGCTTTCTAGTTTGATTGACATGTGACCATGTCACTTTTTTGCTTGGCCCCTTGGCCATAGTTTGTATGCTTCTTAATTCTTGCCTTATGTGCTTTTTGATTGATTAATTTTTGATTTTTTACAATTTCATGATCCTAATCATGCATTATCTTATTTACTTCGATGCCATGATGGACATCATGTTCCATCACTCCATGAAAACTAACAATTAACAACTAGAAAAAATTCTCATTCCAATTATAGTTCAGTAAATTACATTACATTGTTATATCTATCTAGGCATACCACTTTTGATATAATAATATCTCAATACAAACCATTTCATATCTTGAGATGTCTTGTCAACTATCATTGTTATATAGTATATCCATGTATAATAACATACTTGTAGGGATCTTTCTTTTGAGGGAAGTCATTGTAGGGTCTTCATTCCTACCCTTAGAAGAGGGGGAAACAAATAGGGGTTTTGTTATAGAGATCAAAACTCCTTATGATAAAAAAATATAGCTTCTAGAATAGCTCAAAACAATAATCAAAGGTTAAACCAAGCATAATAGATAAGAAAAATAGTGATAATTCTAGAAAAAAAATTAGTTTTATCAAAGGATAATAACATAAAACATGGAAAATAGTGCCAATTGTGCTCATTTTTTAATAGTAGAAAATTATATTTTATAGAAGTAGGCAACAAAGTAGGTTAAATTATAGTTTTATACATTTAGACTAGTTCATAATCAATAATTTTTAGTACATTTTTACTTAGAAAATCCACATATAGGGGGCATCATGCACGTCATGATGTATCTCACTTATATTCTTAGATATGGTAGTTGGTATAACTTCTATATCAAAATCCATGTTTCAAACACCAGTGATTGGGGGTAATGTGTGTGGCACATTTGTTTTCTTTTATTTTAGATTTCAAGATTACCCAGGCCTTTTCAGTAGTTGTGTGACTTATTCCATCTATAGGTTTTTGGCATCATTTAGAAGAGGATTTCACACAATCCTAATCTCCACATTTTTGAGTTCTTGAGTGGCTTCCATATAAGCCTATTTTCTAGTTTTGGAGTGGCTTTCATACAAGCCTAATCTCCATCTTTTAGTGTCACCAAGAGTGGGCTAGTTTCTAGTATGCATTATACTATCCATGCCAACATTTTTAGATTATAGAGCATTTATGGGATTCATGAGCAATCTTATTTAACACATATTTCATATTTGTATCAATTTATAGCTTCAATTCTTGAGGCAATGATGGAGCTAAAGGACTAGATAGACTTTGTATTATTGAGCCACCTATTCAGAGGAATTAGACATAGTCTAGACATTAATTAACATATGCATGATCATATAAATTCACTTAGTAGGAAATGATGGAGACAAAGGTTTAGCCTTTGCATTCTTGAACCACTCTAGGGGAATTGAGCACTCAACTCCATTCATGATATTACTCTAGCTATAACACCTTCCAACATTACTCAACATAATTCAACATCACTCAGCATCACAATAGGTTTTGTATTAGTTCACTTACATGATGAGATGTATTCATTCCTTTTTCTTCCTCTCTCTCTTACCTAGATTTATATGTTCTTATATTAGATATAACATATCTAGTAAGAATTGATCTAATCATTATTTTTATTGAAGATTCATACTTCACAACATGCTTTCTCTATGCACACCTAGCATCACAATAGCTTCATGAGCTTCAACCTTATTCATAAGTTCAAGTACGCTTTCTATTTTTTCTTTATCTTGGTATTTCATTTCATTGTATCACTAGAATAAATGGGGGGTAAATATAGTCATATAAAATGCAAAAAAATTGTAACTTGAGTGTGGATAATGACACCCAAACCATAGTTCCCTCTTGTTTGCTCCTATGACCCTCATAGGCACCTTTTTTCTGATTCCTAGTCATATGTATGATTTCAAGACCTCATTCCAACTTATCCAAGACCATTTTTGCATGCTTATTCCATCCCCCTAGGTCCTTTACCCTTAGGATAATAGTGCCAAACGTGGACTATAGTGTTGGAACCTAGGGTATCCCCTTTTCGGTGATCTTATCCAATCACATTTTGAGCCTAGATTACCATTTTTCCTTGATTCTTCCTCTTCATTGTGCCATCCTATCATGATTTCATTTAACCCATGACTAGTAAATCCCTATATAAGCCCATTCAAATATCATTTGGAAAGGGTTGGTGAATATCACTAAGTAAGCAAGAATACAAGCATGACTATTCAAGCAATCTTACCTATTCTCTAAATACAACCAACTAATATACTTACAAGCTCATTGAAATCCTTACACTAGCCCCTAACGACCTCAAGCATATCCAGATTCAACATTTCTTACATTCTCATATCAAAAGTGTACTAATTACTTTCAAAAAGAGAATTACATATGGATTGATCCCTCTTCAGAGTATTGATATGTAATTAGCATGCCCACACACAAGGTGTGAAGCACATCCAATTCATATTACACACACTAACCCCTCTCTTTTATCAAAGTCATATTAAATATTATGAGAGACCTAGGATCAAAGATATATCAACTCTATAAGGATATTCATTAAGAGTTATGCTTTGAAATTTCACAAATAGGGTCATAAATGAGTGGTAGATAGAACCCAAAAATCTTATAACTTTTTGAGTAGTTTGGACAATAGTATTAGGAATAATACCATAGCACAAAACCCTAAAGTGTCCTTTTTTTAGCACTCCTATCCTTTCACTGAATGAAACCTAGATCTAGGTTCTTGATACTATCCCAGTCCTACACAGTCAATATTAGCATTCACCTCAATTAGATCAACATATTTCTAATCTAAGTTATATTTCTCTATATTTACTTTATATTATTAGAAATTTTAAAAAACAATCAAAATTAACAAATTAGTAGGTTAATTATGGCATAATTATTGACTAATTTACTTTACTCAAACTTTTAACTAAATAGGAATAAAAACCCCAATTATTCCCAAAATGGTTAAATCAACAACATAAATATTTTGGCCAAATGATGTTATCACTATTTGATGACCCCTATGCACTTAGAATACATTATAGATTTATGTTGGTTGAGGGGTTGAGGTTTATGAACAATCGCTAAGAGCATAAACATGTCCAAAATGCAAGTAAAAACCTATAGGAAAAATTCATTACGTATATATATTTTCACACCATTTACATTGGAACCCAATATTGTTAAAAAAATTGAGGGGTTATATGAAACAAATATTTATGGAAATATTTTTTGGTTTTTAGTTCTGAACCTTATGAACCATCATTAAGAAGTTTCACCTCCCAAACCCTCCTAAGGACCAATTTTGAAAAAAAACAATTTTATTTCAATCAAAACCTTGTGAATAAACATGAAACATATTTAAGCATGAATTAAAATTAGATAAGGCTCTTTAAATGGTTCTTTTTTGTATGAAATTATACATACATGAAAGAAAATGGAGTTTTTTTGAAGAAAAAATGCTCAAAATTAAGGTACAAGGCATTTTAATGAATTTAAATCCATGGAGAGTGAATTTTGTCTCTTTTCTTCCTCCTTAATCCATAATATTATAAAAACCATTCCTATATATGTCTCTATCAACTCATTCAAATCAGCCAGTCTGTAAAAATTCAAGGGAGATTGACCTAGTCAACTAGTTGGACTAAATTATATATGTTTCTTCATCAAAAGGACCCATTTCATGATATGAGGAGTTTTTATAGGCCTAAATATCACCATATTTTTAGGTATTCAAAGTTTTATTTAGGTTTTAAATATTCATCAAGTGTAAGAAGTTAGGCTATAGGTTGATTTGGCCTAGTAAGCCTATTTGATTAATCGAGTGAAGATGAAATAGAGTTGGAAGTTATTATTAAGAGTTGGAATGGAATAATCACATGTTTAATTAATACATGAGGATTAATCATTTTGTAGATTTGGTATTCAATTTCAATTTCATGTATAAAACAAATAAATAAGGAGTTATCTTGTCTTAAGTACCAATTAGTCTGAGTTAACTAATCATGATTTGACTAGTAATCAATGCATGTTCTTTAGTCTTTATGCAAGATAATTAATCCAATTAAATTAATCTTATTTCAAGTGGATTTATTTACTAAATTGTGGTATAACATGTTAAATAAGGAGTTTTAACAAGTCAATATGGCCCACCACCTCATTCCAATGCCAAAAAGCTCATGTAAGGAGCATGCAAGGCATTTGACACAAAAGAGATGTGATGAAGCTATCGATAACTATTGTAACTAAAAATTGACTTGAGTTAATGATGAGTTGACTTCTTCCTCTCTCTTCTATACTAATCTCTTAGATAATTATCTTCTCACTTCTATATAGTCATGCTTTTAAGCCTATGTTCAAGATCCTTCTCTTGGGAATGATGAAAATATACCAATATTAATATTTTTAAACCTTTTCAAGTGAATAAAATGAATATTTAAAATTACTCTATATAGGTTTAGTGTGATTATATTAGTTTAATTTTCACATGTGGTAGTATTCTCTCCCTTGGTAGGTCTTAATCTCACCTAGCTATTAGTATGTCATCTTATGTAGGTCATATACATTGTTTGATGTTCATTAATTGAGATAAATATGGAAATATTGATTGGTTATTTCCTTTAATTAGGCCTATCATCATTACCCTCATGCTTTATTCACTTGATGGAACCTCTATGTGAAATAATATTATATAGGAGTCTTGGAGTTCTAATATTCATTAATTTTCATTGTTTATCAATGTTATAGGAGTTAAAATAGAGTGGATGAAATAGTAATATAAGTGTATCACCATTAGTAGAACTAAATTTCCATTTTAGTTTTCCTTCTAGCCATTTTCATCCCAAAATCATAGTAGATTTTAGGAAACTGAGAAATGTAGATACATTAGATGAACTATCTTAAAAAGTCTAGAGGTCTAGTTTAAGTATAGGTGTCCCACACCTTAGACCATTCTAATGTTAGTCTAGGTGTGAAGGAAATCAGAGAAATCTACCTTTAGTAGGGTATAATCTAGGTTGATGATAGTTATAGCACACTCAATATGACAAAGATCCAACCATTTAAGTATACATTTGTAGCATCTTGGTCTTCAAAATTAGTTTTAAGTACTCATATGTTATTTATCTCCAAGGTAAATGGAAACTCTTGTTCATAATTTCAACTATTTTCATGTGTTATCTAGGCTATGACAACCTATAGAGTCAACTTTGGTCATTCATCTCCTTATCAATAGTTCTAATATGATCCATATACATATTTTTATGACCATTATCAGCCCTACCATGATCCATATTAGGATTATGATGTTTGTGAACCTCATTCAATTCCTTGGTAGCCTTCCTATCAATCTAATCAGTCATGGCAATCTCATGACATTCTTAATCATCTCAATCAAGTCCCAAGAAAATTCATTTCAATATTTAAACAAAAAATTTTGCAACTAAGAAATAAATGGTGAGCATAGACACTCAAAATATCTATGTATAGGTGATTCCAAAGTTCCAGATTAAGAGCATGAGATCTAGCTTGAAGCAGGCTAAATAAGTATGTACATCTTTCATAAGATAAGGCCATTTAAAATTCAATAGTGATATTCTTGACATAGGTTATCTAGTTATAAACATTGAAGAGATGTTGGTTGTTCATGATAAATATCAATTCCCCATTGAGTTACCATTTTCTCTTCATGAATATCAATCAAACATATATCAGAGCCCTCAAAATTCCATTTAAGCCTTGCCAAGTTTTCTTACTTGGATGTTTATGCAAGAGAGACCTCAAAAAGTGGAGTAAGTAATTTTTTATAAGGATAATTTTAATGTTTCATATTATATCATACATGAATATTCATATTTAGGTTTTCATGAAGAGATCCCCAGTGAGTTGGTTCATGAATTTGAAGCTCATCTAGACAAACAACTTAGATTGTAAATCAACATCTTCAATAGTCAATAGTAGATATAAATGCAACACAATCTTAGTAGAAAGTTAAATTTTTCACATCCATAAATAAAATAAGTTTAATGGAAGAAGATCCTAAACCCAAGTTCATGACTTGGAAACAAGTGCAATAGTCTAGGGAGAAAGAAGAGAAGTCAAGCATGAGTCTAAGTGTCGTTCTAGAAAGTAAGCAAGAAGTCATTAAACCTCTACTTTTCCCTCCTCAAAATCCCAATGATTTTCCTTCATGTAAATATATTCAAGATAAATTTTAGTAGAAAGAGGAGGTGAAGGTGATCAAGGTTGAGCATCCCCATGAGCAGAATCAAGCATCCATGTTAACTCATTTGGACCTTTCTCATCTTCTTTAATATTTCTAGGGTTCTACCATGCCAATTCTTGATGAGGAACCTTTCCTTTATGAGGAAAGTTAATAAGTTTTAGATGAGGTATATGAATATGAAAGAGTATTGAATGAGAAAAAGGAAAACATCATCATTGGGATTGATTCAATCTCTCAAAATACAAAAGAAGATGGATTGTAAGAGGAAGATAAGATGCATGATGAGTTACAAGTATAAGAAGTAGATGTTTTTGAGGTACAAGAGAAAGATATTTTAGTTGAACAAGTTTTAGATGTTTCTCAATATTTCTTTGATCACATAGTAGATGACATTCATTATCACAGTCCATAAGAGCTTGCAGCAATAATAGAAGACAAGTACTAATCATCTAATGAAAATGAAGAGCGAGTTGATTTTAAGAGCATGCCAAGTCATCAATTGGATGTTGAAGATGAAACAAGTTCAAGTGAACAATATGATGTAGTAAAATAAGATTTTTAGCCTCATGATCATGACTAATAAAATAATATTCTTGCTCCTATATCTTCTATTATTCATGATGAAGAGATTGCAATCATTCTTCAGCTTGATGAAAATCAATCACTAGATTTGTTTGATGTCATCCATTTAGGTTATTATCTACTTGAATGTGATTTAATGAATGCCAAGAGAATTAATTTCATCAATCAAAGATAAATCAACCCTCCAAGCAATCAAATATAAGAGGTTATCTTCTTAGGAGATGATTTATTTAAATCTTTCAAGCAAGGTTATCAAATTATCTCTTCACCTTGAGATGTTAATATACTCTAAGAATTTTAAAATCAACTCATATGGCCTCAAAAAGTAATGAAATTAAATGCTATAGCCATAATATAAGAGACAATTCAATTTTCCTAACATGACCAAAATTATTATCTCATGACTCAAGAATAATTGAGATTGTTCTTGAAAATCACATGCATATGGGAGGAGTATGACTATATCTTGGACTCACATATATAATTAATGCACATAAAATTAGCACTAGAATAACTAGTTACTTCCCCAATAGGCCATAAACATGTAAATGATCCTATCCATATGAAATATCCATCAGGGTGTGGCAAGCATGCTTGAAGGTTCCATGGTGGACAATAAAATTTTCCATTGGATCCTAGAGGAAATATTTTGATTCTAGGTTAGTTATTTTAGGTTATTTATCTTGTTTTAGTAAGTGAATAACACAAGCAGTAGTTTTTTGCCTTATTATTATTTTGTCATGTTTTCCTAATTCATTAGGTTAGTTTTGTTTACTCACTATATTATGTGTGTTTCATTATTATTTCCTTTGTGTCTTATTTTTTCCAATCAGAGAGGTTTTACAAAGTCCAAAAGGATTGTTTGGTAGTCAAGAGAGTCATTAATCCAGGGTCATATTTGAAATTTCCATTATCATGTGAAATCTAGTGAGTTATCTTGAATAGAAGTCTATTCAATCACTATGATTCACCAAAAATGTTCATAATTTGGCCTATCAAGGCTAAATACCAACCCATATAATCCAAAACTTTTCATATTACCATTAATAGCATCATTCATGGTGATCAACTATGCATTTATTTCTTAAAAGAGAGTTTTTAAGCCTTTGAATGTCAAAAATAGAGTCAAAAAGTGATTTACATATCATAAATGCCTTCATAAACCTTTGAAATACTTTCATATACTTGAAATTACTTTAATTTAATGTTTTATACCTTGAAAAGTATCTTTTCATGCAATTAAAAGGCATAAAAGGCCTCATAAGGACTCACATGTGCCAATTTTTGACCTAGAAGCATGTTAAAACACTTAAAACTTTCTATAAAATTAATAATGACTCATGGTTATCCTCTTCATGCACTAACGTGGTAGTTGATGACTTAAGTTTGAATAAATATGCAAGAAAAGGCCATTTCGAATGTATTTTTCATGCAAAGTATGGAATTATATGGCCATTTCATATAATTGAGGCCAAGATCAGGAATATGAGGACATAGTATATGTTACAAAAGAATTTAATGTAAAAAGGATGTAAAATAGGCCCAAAATATGTCCCCTCTAGTCAACTAGCTTGTTTGAACATAGGGAGAGCCCTTCAGGTTTGCAAGTGGTATAGTTATGAGAGAGCAAATCTAGGTCTGAGATTTTGGCCAAAGAAAGTAATCTTAGAGAGATTATAGATATTGTAAGTGGTTCTCAAATTTTTCATATCTCCTTCATGAACCATCCTTTAAAATTCAAGGTATTCATTAAGGCTCATTTATCCAAGTAGGTAGTAAAATTTCTTAATTTTCCCTTCATTAGGGCAGCATGGAAGAAATATTATAGCTAATGGATATTCTAAGGAGAAAAATTCACCTTTATATGGAATTTATAAATTTTATTCCACATGTGTGAGGGCGAAATAGAGCTCAAGGAGGTAAAAGAGTGTAATTTTTTAGTCTACAGGCATAAAAAGGGATTTGTATGTACTAGGAGAGAAGAGGGGTAACAATATTTCTTGGTTTATTGCTTACATGGGTCTCCATAATGTTCATATATCCTCTCCTCATGTTATCAAAGTCTCATGAAGCTTCATTTCCAAGAAGATCATCAATTTTCTCTCAAGAGTTCTCAAGGATTTTTGATTTAGCAATGTTCAAGGTTTCCTAACATCTTTTAAGGTTTTAACAAGATCCTAGGTTTCATTTATATAGTGTATACCTCCTCCAAAGGCCTCCAAACTGATATTCCTTGTTGACCATGTGCCTATACCTACTCATGACCCTGAAGATGGTGCCAACATACCCCTTTCATGATCTTATCACCTCCATTTTATTTATTTCCATCTCACTATTTTCTCATTGTAATAAGGTTTTGTTTTCACTTCAAATAAATGTTTCCATCTTCCTTTACCATCATATTCCACTCCATTTCATATAATTTATACACTTTCTTGAATTATTCAAGAACCATTTTCAGCTTCATGATCATTGAAGGAGGATGTACAAACCTTAAAAGCATTGCTTGATAGTAAAGAATGTAACCTATAGCCATTAAAACATAGTTAAAGGCTTCTAATGGAAGTACAAAAAGGGAAGAAGGGTTTGAAATATATTTACCTATATAAGGTCTTGATATAATTATCTATTCAAATTTCAATTCATCAAGGACAATCTCATTGATATTTTTTTGTGACCTTCCCAAGGTCCAAACTTATACACAATTTGTACAAGTAGTATGGAGTCTCCATCTACAAAATAGTAAGGAAAGTGAGATTAAAGATACAATTTTATGGAAAATAAAGAGTATGAAAGGAGAGTTTAAACTTAAGGATAAATTAAATCAAAGTGATAACATTTGAATAACTTCAAAGGTCTGATTGATGTTGTTCAAGGTCTATCTCTACTATACTTTGTACAATGGCCAAATTTGGATCATAGTCAACTTTATAGAGAGAAAGAAGTTTGTTTTCAAGGTTGTATTATTTCCTATGAAATAATATAGTGTGAAAGGTGATTAATATAAAATAAGGATAAAATGGATACCATGAATAGAGGTAAAACTCATTTTTTGTCATATTTTAACTCTCAATTTTCACCTATAGTAGGTTTAAGGTGTTCTTAAAATAGATTATTTGAGTTTACCAAGACCAAGACTATGGAGAATTTGTCATATATTAAAGATAAATAAGGTCTCAAAGAATGTTTTAGATTCATATGAAATTTTTTGTATGTTTATATCAATGTAATTTGAAACTATAAAATGTGACACGATCATAGACTGGGTGAACATCATCTACAACCATGGAAAGTAAGACTTTATTCCAAGAATGAAGAATGTTCAAGCAAAGTGGTCCATGATAGGGTTTATTTTTCAAGTGGATATTTTTTATAAAAATTTTATAATGTATATGAGGTCAATATTGATGAAATATTATTTCAAGATAAGTGACAGTTAAGGTCAACTATAAAAAATGCCTACCTAAAACCTTCTACACAGGCATACCTCCTACTATGAGGAAGTATGAGAACACATTCCATGATGGAGTTTCATATCATATGGAAGATAATGAATGAGATAAAATTGAGATTTTAACTCAATAAGTGAAAATTAATATATTTTCTATGAAAGGCTACATTCAAGACCAATTTCATGAAATTGTCCATCTTCAATTATACATATGACATTTTCATCTTACACGGTCACCTACTCTCAATATGCAATGAAAGGCACAATCACTCAAAGAGGGAATATTTTGAAATTTAATATTATTATATAACCTCCACATTTAAATTATTAGTTGACATCCTCAATCTTATATCATGTTCATACACAATACTATCAACTCATGAAGGTACTAGACAAGCTTATTGTAGGGACTAGGTCTGTATAATGCCTAAAAATAATGTTTGAAGGGTAAATATTATAGAAATAGAATGAAAGGGAGGTTTAAAATGTTTTAATTGGTATTTAAATCACCAAATCATGGTGTAATAGTTTCAAAAAACCTCTACACCTCAAAAGTATCACCGATAGCACTGATGGCATACAATCATAATAAGATTTCTTGAGACATATTGCGGCATAGGTTGCATATGGGTAAGTGATAATAAAAAAAAAAAAAATTAAATAAGGAATTTAAATACTATTAAATACTATCAATAATTATTCAAACCCAAAGACAAGGTTAAAACATTAAAACACAATCTCTTAGTATGAAAATATAATCATAGTTAATGTTAGAAGCCTATCTTGGAGGAAATGGTAGATTTGAAGCATATAAAGGTAAAATCAAGACCTAAATTTTGTAAAACTAATCCTTATGAATTTAAAAATATTTTTATTCCATTTTTAAGGTTTTACTAGTGGTATAAGTACTCTCTATTTTAGTACAGGCACCTACATGTTTTTTGGCAGTCAACATTGGAGTAGGCAGACCTTCTTGGAGGGTTTCAAGGTTTGGTAAAGTATTTGAAACTCATAAAGGGTTTTTTAAGGTATGTAATGTGATTTTAAATATTTATATACCTTTTTATAATGATCCATATTCATTTTACATATAAATCATATCCTTGAGGGCTAGCTAAGAGTGAAAGACCAAAACATGGCATGTGTGCTCTAAGGACTATTTTATTATTTAGAGTGTTGTTAAAGATGTATTAAATTTGAATACAGGATTAAAATACATTTAAAATTTTATAAAATTTTTAGAGACTCGTTAAAAATGATAAAATAGGCAAACTCAGTGATCAAGGGTTACATAGGCTATGTTTGAAATAAACCCTATCTAGTGGAATCAAGGAATACCAAAAGTAATATGAACTTTAGGATAAAATAAAATAATTTTTATCACTATGAAAACATGTTTTATATGTTTCAAACTCATAAAATATATTTTTGGAGGGTAAAAAGTTTGTAAACCTCTATTTTTTCATACACACATAGACAGTCTTGAGAGACCATGAAGAGAAAGGTTGGAGTTTGGTCATTTCAAGATAACAATACAAGTTCAAAATAGGTATGAATTAATTTTTAATTATTTTTTTGAATCCCTTAATAAAATATAGTCACCTTGAACCCTAAAACTCAGATTTGGTCAATCAGGCCTAAAAGCCTGTCTTAAAGCCATAACACCAAAAGGCATTTGTAGACCCTATCAATCCAAGATTACATCATGAAAAGGTATTATGATATGGTATAGGTCTAATTATTATGATTTCAAGTATGTATAATCAATGGAATTGTCAATTTCACTCACAAGGAGAAATTCAAACTTTGTAGTCTAAAACACCCATTCAAACCACCCAATAAGTGCTCATATATTTCACCACATGAAGATTTTGTCCAAATAATATTATAATTATTTTAGGAACCTATGAAATTAAAATAAATGATGTATTGAAATTATTTTTGGGTCTGAGGTTTATGAACAACCACTAAGAGCATAAGCATGTTTAGAATGCAATCAAAACCCTACATGTAAACTTCATTATGGACATATCTTTGCACAACATTTGCATGGGAACCCAATATTATTAGAAAATTTGAGGGGGTATGTGAAATAAATATTCATGGAAATAAGTTTGGGTTTGGATTTATTTACTTTATGACCATTGTTAAGAAGGTTCACCTCCAAAACCCTCCTAAAACCTCCTAAGGACCAATTTTGAGAAAAGTTAATTTTATTGAAATATAAACCTCATAAATCAACCTAAAACCTCTTTAAAAATTAATTAGACTGATATAAGTTCTTGTAAATGGTACGTTGTTGTAGATAATTATATGAACATGGTAGAAAACAAAGATTTTTGAAGAAAACATGCTAAAAAATAAGGTACAAGGTAGTTTAATGGATTCCAATCCATGGAGAGTGAACTTTGGATATTTTTATTCTTACTAAATTTAAAAAATTATCAAATAAATTCCTAGATATTCATCCATCAACTCATTGAAATCATCCAGTCTACAAAAATTCAAGGTAGATTGACCTAGTCAACTAGTTAAACTAAGTTGCAAGGGTTTATTCATCAAAAGGACCTATTTCATGATATGAAGAGTTTTTAAATTCATAAATATCACCATAATTTAAGGTATTAAAATTTTTATGTATGTTTTCAAGAGCCATAAATTACAATAATTTATGTTACTATGCCTTTTTGGCCTAGTAGTCCTATTTGATCAATCAAGTGAAGACAAAATGGCATTGCAAGTTATTATTAAGAGTTGACATAGAGTAATCACATGTTTAATTGATCCTTTAGGAGTAAAAAAGATACATAGTTGGTCTTCAAATTATAATTCATGCATAAAAATGCTAAATAAGGAGTTATCTTATCCTAAGTGTCAATCACTTTAAGTTAACTAATAATGAGTTGACTGGAAATCAATGCATGTTACATGGTCTTCATGCAAGAGAAGTCATCCAATTAGCTTTATATAATTTCAAGTGTATTTATTTAAAAAACTATGGCTTATAATTATAAAGGAGTTTGAACAAGTCAAGATGACCCACCACCTCATTCCAATGCCAAAGAGCTCATGCAAGGAGCATGCAAGACATTTGACATAAAAGAGATGTGATGAAGGAATATTGATAACCATTGTAACTAAAATTTGGCTTGAGTTAATGATGATTTGACTTATTCCTCTCTATTTTATGCTAATCTCTTTGATAATTCTCTTCTCACTTCTATATATTCAGACTTTCAAGCCTATTTTCAAGATCGCTCTCTTGGGAATGATGAAAATCTACCAAGATTGAGCTTTGTAAACCTTTTAAAATGAATAAAATGACTATTTAAAATTAATTTAAATAGGTTTAGTGTTATTATGTTAGTTTTATTTACACATGTGGTAGTATTTTCTCCCTTGGTAGGTCCTAATCTCACCTAGCTACTAGTATGTCATCTTATACAAGTCATATAAAATATTTGATGTTGATTGATTGAGATAATAGTGGGAATTTGACTAATTAGTGCCTTGAATCTAGCCTACCATCATTACCCTCATGCTTTAATCACTTGATGGAACCTGTATGTGAAATATTATTACATAAGTGTCTTGGAGATGTAGGATTTGATATTTTTCATTACTTATCAGTGTTATAGGAGTTCAAATAGAGTCGATGAACCAACAATACAAGTGTATCACCATTACTAGAATTATATTTCCCTTTTAGTTATCCTTCTAACTCTTTTCAATCTAAAATCATAGAATATTTTAGGAAACTGATCAAATTATATACATTAGAGGAGATAGCCTCACAAATATAGAGTTATGGTCTAAGTATAGGTGTCCCACATTGTAGACCATTATAATGTTAGTCTAGGTGTCAAAGAGATCAAAGCAATTTACCTTTAATAGGGTGAAATATATGTTACTAATAATAATGATAATATTTAAGCAACAATAACAAACATGGATGTTGGGGGAGGTAGGATATGGAAAAATTGAAGGATTATCACCCCATCCTCCAATATAAGTAGGATCCTCATCAGAAATTAAGGGATCCCAACTAGTGTTTTATTATACTTTCAAATTCTCACTTTAATTTCTTTCAAGGTAAATAACCTAAGCTAGGAGTGGGTATTTACCTTTGGATGTTATTCCTATCCTTTTATATCACCATCCTAAGATATGAGAGTAGATATCCATCCCTTAACATCACCTCCAAATTTAGACAAGCTACTTGTGCCACCATGGTGAGGAAAAGGCCAACGAGGTGGTAACATTATGGAGAGTGACTCCTATGTATGGTTCTAGACTACCACAAATGTTTCCCATATACTCATCCTTAGGGGGTGAATTTTATTGTGGGGGTTTAGGAGGTTTTTGGTTGATCGCACATAGAGCATTCCTAATGATATAACAAACACTGGAGGTGGTTAAGATCTAGAAAAACCTTGTTTATTTAGATTTATATTTGAAAAGTAATATTTGAGATAATAGTATTTTTTCTAGAAATAAAATAATTATGTTCCAAATATTCATGATTAAATCAAGCATAATTTATATATTTCTATATTTTAAAATAATAAATTAACTCAAAAAATCTGCTAAAAGTGATTATTTTTTATAGGCATTATAGTCAAGTTCCCTAAGAGAGTCATCTTCTACATGATAATTCATAATGAAATAGATGGAAAAGGGAGTGAATCTTGTGCCACAAAGACTATGTGTCTAATAAAAGACAAAAAATGTGTTTAATAGTATTTGGTTGACAACAAGATAGGCAAATGGGGTTAGGCACACCCAAATGCTTGAGTATGTCTCCCATAGGTAGGCCCTAGTAGAGAAGGCACCATAAGAAATTATTTTTTTGAGATAAATATAAATAGACCACATCATGCTAAATCAATGGGCCAAAATCCCATTTTTATAATGAATATTCCATCTGATATTGAGCATATCAACTAGAATGTGTTGTGGAAAAAGTAAATGATATCTAAGTCAAGGAGATTATTGGGTGAAGGGGTGGTTATATTCCAAAGCTAATCCTTACACTAAGGAAAAATATAATTGACTCCAATTTTATGAAAGTACTCATCAGGTAAGGATCCTTAAATTTTTGTAATAGCATCTACATTTGAGTTTATTAAAAGATATTTGTTTTGAACTATTTTCCAAGTGAGCCAGACCTTATTCTCTTTGCAAAAAAGACCACTGATAACCTTCACACCTTTCTGAGAAGGTGTAGCCCTTTAACCTAGGAGACTAAGGCAAATGTAACATTGTGAAAAATTAGACAAGGAAACCACCAAAGGGACTAGGAGTTAATACAGAGGCCACTCCTAAACCCTTCACTATCCTAATAGACTTTTAATTACAAAGGAGCTCTTAATTTTGATAGGCACTAGGGTGATGAATAAGGAATGGATTCCTAAGCCTTGCCAAGTCTTTATACCATGATGGATTCCTTAAGAGATACAATGGTAGATAATAATCTTCTAGACTTCATACCTAAAAAGTCTTATGATTATCCATTCAACTCCAAGAGGAAGTCCTTGTATTTTAATATCAAGGAGACCTAGTCCCCTAGCTTCTTTTGGATGGAAGCAAATGTTCCAAGAAACTCTATGGAAGACCTTATGTCCCTAGAAATTAGTAAATAGAAAATCTCATAAAATATTTTATAATTTTATATAATAAAAATTAGAAGGGGCCTAACAAGAGGAATATTAAACATGTATAACAACGAAAACTTTAGAATGGATTTGAAATTTGCTAGTAAGATAAAGAGGCTTGGTGATCCAAAAGAGGTATTTTTTCAACTCTTTACACCACATAATACCACATGAGAGGCAAAATGAATGCCAATAAACTTAAATTTCACTTCTAGTAGAATCCACTTCCATTGAAATTCATCAATCCAATGAGGTTTCGGGCCCAAGGACTACCTGTAGCATTAGGTCTTCCTCCATTAAATAGAAGATCCTAGATCCAAACAAAAAATGTGTAGAGATTACATGGAATTTATAATAGATTCAACTTTCTCTTGAAGAGTGAGAAAATATTCATCCACAAAATGATAATTTAAAACTTGTCTATTAGATTAAGGGAGGGAGATACCTTTCACAAGACCTATGGAAACATAGTTAGCTAAATCCTTCAGCTACAAGAACATATAATGAAGGGTCTAAGGAGAACCATTTATGAATATAATGATGAATTTAAAATTGATAAGAATGGGTACCATTGATGGCGATACAGGCCCCTACATCCTAAAAAATCATATTGAAGTAGATAATATTGATATAGAATTGCATGGAGGTAGGCTTCACTTGAGTATCAATACATTCAAATTTAAATCAAATAGGGTAATGATTAAAGAGAAGGGTATCAATAATGACTAATACTAGTCTATCCTAGATTGGAGAAAAATATAAAATATCTTTCTCATCTAATAAAGATCTATTAAGGCATTGAAGCACTCTATCATCTCCCTATTGAAAATTATACCAAGTGAACTAGGGGGAGTCTGAATCCTTCCTTTGATGATGATTGGGGTCAAACACCTCAAGAATATTATGCATATAAAACCATGCTTCATAATCACTATAACACCACCACATTGGAGGTCATCCTTTTTTATCCTCTACTAACTCCACCATATTGAAGTCACCAAAAAATATCTAATGAGCATCAGGGAGAGAGTCGGCTAGCCACCTCCAAAAGGCATCCATTTCCATAACATAATTAGAGGCATATAACCTGACTAGCCCAATAATTTTATTATTAAAATAAAAAAGGGTCCACAACACTCAGTGGGTGGGGTTCGAACACCATAAAATAGTGTTCTAAGAAAGATATAGAGATATAAAAATGACATCCCCACCGCACCCAGTATCATGCCCAGTGTCCTAAAAAATATCCCTAAGCTAGATGATTTGTGTTGTATTTTGTAGTAAGAAGCCTTAAATCTTGAGCTCTTATAAATAAATAATTTTTATGTTACATAAAAACTAGAAATTTTTCATTACTATATACGTATATGGCAAATTAGTAATACCTCAAACATTATAAGAGTACACAATCATTATATAGGATTGAGGTGCATATCATTCTCCTTAGTGAGACCTTATAGCATAACAAACTTGTTATACATGAGTTTATTGGGTATGTAATTAATCATTCTAAATGGTTTTAATTTATGTGCCATAAATTCTTCCTCTTTAGGAGATGGAAAGGGGTTGTGAGAGTGACAAATTACTAATTTATGGTCCAAGATGACTAGACTCATTTCTTCCTCTAGGGTACTCACCCTAGGAGAGGTTTGTGATCATGGAATTAAATATGGTTTCTCCATTAGCGAGGCCACTACATGTGGATTATGCATAATAGGAGGAGATGATTTTATGGGTAAAATATTTTTATAGTAGAAGTCAAAGTATAATTATTACCTATCATGCATAATGATTAATTTTTATCCTATCACCACCTTTGGAAGAGTTATTTTTCTTATTAGTGATGGTAATCCAACCATTATTGTTACCATTCTAATATTTGGCTTCACATCCACATTTTTCTTGAGGAGTAGGGGGTGTGTGAACCATCATAGTTCACTCCCAGATCATGTGGTGTAAGGAATAGAATTGAAAGCAAGTATTTTGGAGATTGCCATACAAGACACATTGAGAAAAGTGGTTATATCAACTTTGTATATGAATATAATATATCAAAGAATAATATAAATGCACTTCCACACAAACCCTCTTATGAGGATGAGCCACAAAAAATTTAGTCTACTCAAGGAAAATGAAATGCCCTATGGGCTTTATAAGTTATTCTATAAAATCCCATAGGGGGAGAGGCAAGCCAGGAAATTCAACCCATATAGGGACTTTTATCTTTGCTTGCTCTGAGACATGAAAGTATTGAGTCTAATGAGAAAACACAACTAAAGTGTTGAAAATAAATGAAGGCCCATGATTGACAATAGATTTTCAGTGCTCTAGGTTAGAAAAGTGAAACAAGAAAAATCCCTTTATAATATTTTAGACTCCTTCAATTTTCACACCATGGCCTTGTGAGTGGTGATGAACCCATTATTTCAAAAGGCTCTCAGGTGGGACTCAACAAAAAAATAAACAATCAAAGTCAAATTATAAAATAAATTATATCCTTTATCAAATTTTTGTAAATCAAAAATAAAATTAGGTAATGGAGAGTTAGAAAAATTAGCATTACCTTGTGGAAGACCTTTAAGATGAATTTCCTTGCTTACTTTGGGGCCATGGTTGTGATCACTCACTCTAACCTTATTTACATCCATGGATGTAGATATGGAAGTGATAGTCATAAAATAAAGCATACCCCTACCCCCTATAGGGTGAATAGCTGATCAAAATCAGAAATTAATGTGAAAAAATCTATATCTTACCTAGATCCATGATGCTGGTAAGTGTGGTAGAGACCTAAAAGCTCATCAATGTAGATCTGAATCTTGATCTATTTTTATTATTAGTTATAAATAATTTTGTATCAGAGATTTTGTGTCTAATTTAGGATTATATTTAATCTAATATGTTCATAAACAACTTACATGATTTTTGACACACAATCCTAATTTATACATTGTAAAATTAGACTGAGCTTCAAGTATGAGGTGACCCCATCCCAAGCTATAAGTTACTACATATTTTTTTATCATTACAAAGAGGGTAATTTTTATAATCAATAAAATCAAGGAAAGTTTTTTACTATTATATAAGTTTGTGTTAGAGTGTTGTATCTTCCACTTTTTGTGTTTCATTAGTTAATTTCCATTAAGTTTTTTTATGTGTTAGGCTAATAATATTATCAAATAATCATATTCTACACAAGATAAATATATTTTATAGTTGATAATATTCCAATAGAATTGTGTAGAATGACACGTGAACATTATAAACAAGATAAGAATAATATGAACATACACATTCTAACCAATATTCATTCAATTACATTAAGAATATTATACACAAGTTAAAGATAAAAATATTATAAATTAATCTCATTCTACAAAAATTAAAGGAGTATTGAATAGAACAATATACCATGAAACCTTACAACGGTACCACAACATAAGACTACTACATAGCTCATTCACAGTATAGATTTTACCTAGTGGCATCTCATGGAGAATTAAAATAGAAATGTATATGCATAAGGATCAGATGTGTATATAGATATTTTGTATTTTATTTAGTATTATTATTAAATTATAATAATGGAGATGTAACTGATATATTAAACTAAACATGATATAGACATATATATTTGAACTGATTCAATGATGTATTAATGAGAATTGAATTACACATCATTATTATATAATTCATAGGATCTCATAGATTTGTGTATAATATTCTACATGACATCAAGATAATAATATCATCCTCTTATAAATAAGCCAATATTTTTACCTTGTGTAGAATGGGTGCATGCCCACTCTTTTGAAGATATTAATAATTTTATCAACTATGCACATTTTGTAACACAAGTTTAGGGGGATTTTTTATGGAGTATTGAACATAAAAGTATACTATGGAACCTTATGATGGTATCACAACATAAAAAAATATGCATGTCATTCCAATTGTATAATTTATTATACCTAGTAGCATCTATGGATAATTAGATGTGAAATGTATATGCACGAGGATAAGATGTGTTTATTGATATTAAATTTGTGTTATTATATTTGGTCTTAAAAATGAATTATAATGAAATGGAAATGATATTTTATACCTTTTTCATAATCTTAATATGCCTATTTTTACAAAAGACATTACAAATTTTATCAATTAATCACATTATACACAAGATTGAGATATTTGATAGTTGATAATATTCCAATCTTGTGCAGAATGGACACATGCCCATTTTGAAAAAGATAAGAATAATATGAACATACACATTCTAAAAAATATTAAATCAATCACTTTAACAATATTATACATAATATAGAGATAAAAAATATTATCAGTTAATCCCATTCTACACAAGATAAATATATTTGATAGTTGATAATATTACTATCTTGTGTAGAATGGGAACATGCCCATTTTGATCAAAATAAAGAATAATATGAAAATACACATTCTTTTAGTTTATAACATTCATATCATACTTTTTTATACAATTATATATGGCATATATATAATAATATTGGTATCTTATAAAGAAGCCAATATTATTACCTTGTGTAGAATGGGCACATGCCCATTCTTCTCAAGATAATAATTTTATCAACTATGAAAATTTTGAAACACAAACTTGGAGGGATTCTTCAGTGAATCATTGGGAATAAAATTATACCATATAACCTTATGATGGTGACATGACATTAGACAAATACATGTCATTTTTATGATATTATGGATTGTACCTAGTGACATGTCATGAATAATTAGACTTGAAATGTATATGCATGAGGATGAGATGTGTCTTTGTTGTACCCAAACACAGCCATTCTAAAAATTCAAATAGGGACCCATTATTTATAAAAATGATCATTTCATGGTTTATATCAACCTTAGTAGTTTTGATATTGATCTATTATGCATAATTCTAAGTTATCTTTCAAATTCTAATTTACATTGTAAAGTTCCAAAAGAAATAAAATCAATTCTTGGAAATTATTAGTGATTTATTTATCACATTAGATTTTCATTTTGAATATTTTCTCCAAGTTTAAGTTATGGGTCTAATTTACTGACAATGTTAATGTATTGTTATATAGTTTATTATTTTCTTAGATTTATCTTATACATTTTTCTCTACACTTGGATTTTTTCCTAGTTCAACTCTATAACATATCTTGGCTCATAAAATCCTACCATGTGACATTTATTTTCTCAATAATGACTTTCAAAAATTAGCTAGGTCCTTATTTTATTTTAACCATTCATATCATGACAATTTTCATTATCCCTCTCTTCTATAACTATTTAGTACTTAGGCAAATTATAAACTCTTACTATCCTCTAGGTCACAAGGATTGTGCCAAGTGTCACCATCTTGCTAACCCCAAGATTAGGTAGTAAAAACACATCATGAAGTCCTGTAAATTTTAATAGGGAGATCCATCCACTTTTTGTCATCTCACTAACTCTTGGGTGACATCATCATAGTTATATTGTATAATCTTCTAATGAAGTGAAGTAGTGAAATCCATCCTTATGTCATCATTGTAAGAACCCATAGTTTGACATAAGAATAAAAAATATAAAGATTTTAATAATAATATGTAGAAGATATATTTCTCCACATGTCATAATCCTACTAACCTAAAATAATCAAAATATATGATAAATAATTTTCCACCCAAGGTAAGTGGGTCTATGGGATTATGCTAGGTGCCATAATCCTACTAAACCCTTATCAAAGATAAAGTATAGAGGGATATAATCTATTAAATGATGGATTAGTGACATATAAACACATGTATTTGAGCCAATAAATTAAACACGAAGACATAAAGGCCAAATATAAACATAAAATCAAGAGAAAAATTATCATATTATGATGAAAAAGAACTTGGGAATAGTGAACATAAGCCACATAGAAATAAAACCCACAAATATTGGCAAGGAAAAATCAAAATTCAAATAAGAAAGTTAGACAAGGAATGGTGTGAATGTTTTTAATACCATTAATTCACATGAATTTTAAACTTAATGCATTAAATTCTTAAAGGTAAATAATCTAAAGTGATATAATTAATTTACAAAGCATGATTTGATCACATTGCTTCCTAGATATCTTGTGAAAATAGTGAATTCAAGATTAATAATGATTAAGGATACTTTGATCTTGTAAAGAACACAAAATTATTGAATAATGTAAATGGCTTACTCATCTCACACTCATCATCCTTTTGCACATTTAATTTTTGTTATCACACACTATTTGATTTAGTAGCATAAGTTCAAACACTACTTGAAGATATGGGATGAAGTAGAAGATATATAATAATACATGCAATAGGGTCAATTATTCCTTTTAATTAAAAGGTACAAAGATGAAAATTTGGATATAAAATTAGTAAGACTACATAATGATGTATAGAAACATGAGGTAATGCCTTGTACTACTATTCTCTTAAATTTATTTACAAATGGGTAAATTAGTAGTAAAATACTACACTATACGCTCAATAGTACCCCTATGACCTACATTAATGGAAATTCCTTTGAAAAGTAATATAGGATCCCTATTCTTGAAATAAATTATGGCTAGGATGTGATAAATTGTTGGCTACTTTAAAAATCCATCCTTGATAAATTATAGTAGTGGGCCAATAATACAAGCAATTTTATGATTGAAGTCCCAATTTCCACTATTCCCATAGTAAAATTTAGGTTGGGTGTAACAATTGACATGGAACTTCTAAACCAATTGTACAACTTCCTAATCATTTCACACATTCATGAGATATGTGTTCCTCTGCTAGATGTTATTATAAGTTCAAATAATATTATTTCCCTAGATGAAATCATCAAATTTAATTTAACACATAAATTAGAAATCAAACAAACCTATATGATGGAAATTCATACACAATGTCATATTTGGTGGATTATATAACTACCATAGTCCATTTAACTTATGAAGAACCCTAGGATCCACTAGTAGAATATCCCAAAAATAGGATTTATGATGAAATTCATGTGCAAAAATTTAGAAGTTAGATAAAGAGGTTGACATATAAATTTTACCCTATGGTATATGGGACCATTTATGGGAAAAATATTCATAGGCTATCATATTATATCAAGAGGACTATCAATAAAATGGGTGATTAATGGTTCTACCCAAAATGTACCATAATTAGGATAAATGACACCATATCAATTCCCCTACATTTATCACACATTATTCTAGTCAAATTAGTTGGGTAAGCAATTAATGTGTAATTGGATGATAGGTGGATGTTAAATTGAGTAATTTTAAACATGGTTCTCTACATCAAACTCCTCTTAGCATTGTCTACATTAAAAACACAAAATGGGAACATCTTTAATCAATGGGAAGAAATAGGGTGCTTTATGACTTAAATAAGGAACCCTTTCAATAATAGGATCCTAAGGGTAATGTGAAGGAGCACTTGAAAAAATATGAAATAAAAGTGAAAATAAACATTGGACATGAATCATAAAGTCGTGATTTCATATTCATGAATGATCAAGATAATATTGAATTTGCTATCAAAATTCACAGAGTGGGTATGTCTATGATAGTGTCCCAAAATATTTAGTATGATTCAAAAATCACACATGAGGATGCCAAGAGAATAAACAATGATAAAATCACTTCCAAACCAATTCATGGGTCTTTTGATCAATCAATAGTAGAGGGTGTAATAGAAAGGTATAGAATGGAATTGTGAATAAGGAGGTAGACCCTTAACATATATTTTTTATTGTCCAAGTCTCCCCCACATATTAAACTACTATTTATTTTCCTCATCCCACTGCCAATATAGAAATATTTGTAGGACCAATTAAGGCAATCAGGCCATTTTTCATGACATAATTGCCTTTATTAACCACTATAAAATATGTAAACCTCCTTTATTTCTTATTACAATTCAATGTTTTCATTTTATCACAAAATATTGTAATAATGACATCAATGACAATTCCCCAATCTATTGGGTAGCAATTAACATTTATGATGTGTCCACAAGTGGGTACTTCTATCCCCACTTCATCTCCTCTTATGTTGGATTGGTCATCAACCACCACTACTAAAACCACTTCATACACCATTAAATTCACTTAAGGGCAATAAATTACAACCTAATCTATCCATTTTCACTTATAAAATGAATCCTAAGACTCTTCCTAGGTCCCCTCATAGTGTACAAAAAGAAGGAAAACCTACATAAATCCTAGAAATAGAAAAGGAGAAGAGTAAATGAAAAGGGTTAGAATTATTCCAAGTGTTGGAAAGTGATGAAGAAGATACACCATGGGAAACTAAACAAGAGGGGTATCTAAAAAAGACATCAAGCCTAAATAAATAGAATGATTTGTTGAAATAACATATGAAGATGAGGATGAATATGAAGGAATGGAATCTAGAGGAATTAAAATATTAGGGGAATATAAATAAGTTGACCAAGGAAAGGTTGACTTAGAATGACCTGATATACTATTAGATAATGAAGGAAATATGGAAGGTGAGGCATAGTATAAATGACATGGTCTAATAAAAGGGCCATCATCAACTACACCTCCATGTAATCCCTCTCAAATGACCATGGAAACAACTCTAATAATAACTATCTCTGCTACTTTACCTAGAATGTAAGTACATGAGTCCTTGATTCTTTGGTGTCTTCTCTAATTGCTTCTATTACATATAATGCAACTAGGACCACCCATTCTTCAAAACAACTAAATAATTCCTAGGCATTAACATGACACTTTTGTAAACTATTTGGGCCTTTACTCCTATTAATCATCCTAGTAAGGATCCTCCTAATACTGATACTATTATTGGGATTCCTTACACATCAACCATTGCTTATATGTCAAATATAATTAATACTTCAATGATGTACTCATTATTTAGTGGAACTGATCCCTAGTCCCCTAAGCTAAAAAAGTAAGTACTCTTTGAAATTTTGGTATCTATGTATATTTTTACTAGACAAGTTACACCCCTGGGTCATTTAGAAAAGTAGGTATGTTGTTAACCTAGGCTACCCATGTAGAATCATATATTATTTTAGTATATATGGCATCAAATAAAACCAAAAATATTATCAACACATAAGAACAAAATAAGGTCACTAGGTAGATAAAATCCATTCCTTATTTTACATAAAATCCTTCACCTTCTTATGTTTCTCAATTTTCTATAGTCTTAATGGGACCTTCAAGACAATTTAATTCTTCCACTTTTGCATCCACATAGAAAATGGGAAAATAATTTATATTTAATATCCCATCATGGATCCAAAAACTACAACAAGAGGAGGCAAGAAAAAATTATATAATAATCACTGAGAAAGAAATAGTAATATTTCATTGAGATAGAAAAATGAATAAATTGAGAAAGGATAAAATGAAAACTATGATAGTAGAGGGTGAAAGTATTAATATAGAGTAGAGAGAAGACATATTATTTCTGAAAAAAAAGAGAAATATAAACACCTTAGACATATACCAATATAAGGAATATCCTTATACTTTTGTATATGTAACTATGGGTGTAATGACGCATATTTTTAAGAGCTATGACTAGTATATATAAAGGTCAAAAGAGAGGATCACTATTCAATCTATAAATGAAATTATAGATAATGTATAGCATGAAGATAAAAAGTTTTATGACATCATTCAATTAATTAGGTCTGAAAAGGATAAATCCTAACCTATGTGGGGGATATATTGAAATAAAAATAATAATATGAAAGATATGGAAGGCAAGCTCAACTTCGTAGGTTATTATACAAGGAATAAAATATATGCACATTTTAACTTAATAACAACACTATATACTACATGGGCCCAAAATCATGTAACAAATAAGAGAGATAATATACTTGAATGACATAGAGAGATACAAACTTTAGTGAAATAATTTATAGATAAAGAGAGAGGAAATTTCCATTTTGAAGGATATGAGGGTCATTGATGTGAGCACTCCTCTTGGACAGTTAGTTATTAAGAGTATTTTTGAGAACCTTTTCCAAATTGTAACTAACTAATTTCAAGTAATAATTAAATGACTAATTTATAGAACCAATGAAGAGATAATGCAATTAATTTTTTTTATAGAAATAGGGTGTTAGGGAAATGGACCTTATATGTCAAATTTAGATCCACATTGGTTATGAATAAAAGGTTGATGGACAAGCTTCCGTAGTTGTTCAAGAGGAATTTACTTGATTTTGAGACTATTAATATTGATTTTCCATAAATATGGTATTTCATTGAAGAAGTTCCATAATTATGATACTGTTGGCCACATTTGGCCCACATAAGAAGATTTTGAATGAATGTGGTTTGAAGCTAATAAGAGTCCTAATTGAAGGGTGAGACAATGGTGTAAGGAGCAGACAAGCTTCAAGACAATATCACTTGTCATTTTTAATATTTTGAAACAATTTAACCAGGCTTAAAGTGTGAATTTGGTGATCTTAAAGAACCAGACCATCACAAGCACATCATAAAGAAATGAACATATATGATTGATTATGTCTTTTATAAGTATTCTCAGGAATTCTCCCAAGACCAAATGATCACATGTACATGAAGTTATTTATTCCTAGAGCATCCTCTATAAATTTCATATATTGATGTCTTTTCTATCTCAAGATATAAAGATTTAAAGTTAGACTTGCAAGTAAGACATGTACAAGGACATCAAGTTAAAGATATGACAACTATCTATTTATATTTAAATGTACCAAGCTTGAACATGGAGTTGACAAGTGTTAAGATTGTAGGAGCTTAAGTCAAGATCTAATTGTGATAAGGTAATCAATGATGTTAGTGGACCCAAATAGATCTATGGTGCATATTTAATCATGAGGTCAAAGATAAATGGTGAACATCAAGTTAAAATGCTAGCATAAGTATGAATCTAACAAGTTTCAAGATCTCAGGTGCCCATATAAAGATATAACAATGTGTGGTGAATGATAGAGATAGTGGGCCCAAGTTGATCAATGGTGCACAATATATTGTACAAAGTAGATCTAATGCCAAGAAATGAGTCAAAAGGTTAATAAATATTGAATACAAATATGTGGGTGACAAGTGTCTCAAACACATTAAACTAGTAGAATATCTATTGCTCTCATCCATTTTTACATAAAATAATCAACAATGCATGTGTAATCCAATAAAGAAATTCTAATGGTGCATGAACAAGTTGATTGATGGTCAATATCAAAAATTGAAGCCAAATATGATTGAGGTCAAATTAGAAGTAAATATTTCAAATGGAGGCCATGGAATTAGACACATAAACTTTGATAGGTTAGTCATCAAAACCATCAGTGTGGATAAGCCATTGGTAAGGTGGTTTTGAAGCTTATTGTGACCCTTTTTACATGCTAAAATGAACTAGTAGAAAACAATCCATGTCGAAATAAAATCACACTAGATTGATCCAACTATTGTAACTACTTCAATGCTAGAATATAGCTTTCAAATTAAATAATCCTACCTTTGTTATAATAATGAGCATCAATGCAAGCCAAAAATAGATTGAAAGGGACTAATAAGGTTGTTGTATCCATTTTTAGAAGTAGTCTTAGACATTATGATCTTTTCTAATGGCATCAATGCCAGAATGGTGGGAAATCTTGGTCATTATGCTCACTTATCCATCCTTATATGCATGATCGTCATCTATCTTATGTAATTTTGATATAAATACAATATTTTAAGCCTTGAAATGGATCCTTCTCTTTGGCATGATGAGACACTACCAATATTGGTACCATAACACCTATTTGATGTAATAATAGACTAAACTGCTCCATTTTCAAGCTAAATCAAAATGTGTTTCATGATTTCATTGATGTGTTTAAGTGAATATATGTTTTCTTTGCCTTTATCTAAGTTTTCTCACCTTCATAAAATGTTTTGATAGTTATCATAGGTCATTCTAAGTGCATATATAGTTTGTTGGTTAGTTTGGAAGTGGATAACTACCCTCCCATGATAGGTTGATATCTAGTAGAAGCCTTGTTGTGAAATAATTATGTGGAACATAATAAAATATTCAATTAAGTGATGTTTATTAGTCTTAAAAGTGTCCTATAGTATTTATTTTATAATTATAAGGATCAAAAATTTTGTTGCATCACCTCATTTTTGCATGCTTTTATGAATTATTGTTAATCTCTCTCCCCTTTTCCTAGTAAGAAACTAGTTTAGGATTATTATAGGTGATAGACACAAAAATAATCTAGCCTTATTCATAGATTTTAACCAATATTAAGTGATGCATAGCCTATGATCATTCCTATGTTGGACTAGGTTTGAGTAGGAGGACCTAAATGATCCCCTTCTCAACTAGGGTGAAACAATTTTGGCATACTTGGTGAGACTAGGTCTCCTAGAGGAACTAAAATTTGGAGCTAAAGAGAAGCATCTGTAGTATAAAAATAGATCCACCATCATTAGAAGCTAAATATTCTTAAATTTTTAGAGTTCATATCACTATCTAGACAACATTCTCATACCAAAGGTTAGATACTAAAGGTATTCCCCTTGAATTCATTGAACTTCATTATATTTCATACAAGAAATCAAGATTTAATAGGATAATACCTTATCCCCAAAATAAATTCATCTCCTAGTCATCCTATTCTTTTAAGAAATGTAATCCCCACTACCCAAATGGATATTAGGAATCAAGTATTTATTCCATTCAATAGAGGTAGTCCACTAGATTTGGCCAATTTTGATGGCATTCTTATGTCTACCATTAAAAGTATCACATTATTCTCAAGAGAAGACCAAATAAATACTATTGAGCACATCCAAGATATTTCTAACCTTTGTTCCATTTATAATGTTGTCTAAGATAATGTAGCCATTAGACTACTTGCTTCTTCCTTCAAAGGAAAAACCCTACAATGGTATAGAAATCTCCCATTAAAATACATAGCTACATGGGATGAGTTAGGTGCAGTGTTAGTCAGATATTTTGAAGATAAATTTGATCACCTATCTTTATTTAAAAAACTAATATAAAGAGAGCTCCTCATGATTTCATATTTGATTTCAACCTCATATTCTAAAAGACATGGACTAGGATTCCTATAGTGATTAAACCATCCCTAGAGTATGCCTTCTTGTTATTTGAGAGACATTAATTATGATATTAGTGTAATGATATAGTCTATGGGTGGTAATACCTTGATAAATTCTTATGAGGTTACAATAAGAGCATAAAAGAGTTTGATATAATATGGTGAGCTTGATCCAAGGCCTCCAATTCCTATGTTCCTAGAGTTACAATCATTAGCCCCTATTCCACCTCTTCAAGCTCAAGTTTTATCCCCTTCTAGTCAAGCCAATGAGCTTGCTGAGTTGAAAGGTTTGATTCAATATTTTATAAATGTAATAGTACAACTCAAGAGGTAATAGTATCAAACTAATAGGCCATATCAACAACAATATTAGACTACTTATCATCCCTTTAGAGATCAAAATCTTCCTTATCAATGATGTAGAGAAAATATACCACCCTACTAAACATAAGGAACCATATTTATAGCTAAACCATATGAATTCTTTGATCCTAAAGTACCCTCTAGTTAAAAATATATTATTCTCACACCACCTCAAAATAATTTGATTCATGATTCAATTTGGTAGTCCTCCAACCTTAATTATGCTCAGGACCAAGCCTTGGTATCATAGAACATTAGTATACCACAAATGACACAAGAAGAATTTTCTCTTCAAGGAGGTAAATATTAAGACACAAGTTTGGTACCCCAAGGAGAGGCTCAACAAGTTCAATGGAAGCCTTAATGTAAATTAGCAAATGGATGATTATGTTGCTTTTAATCATGTTGGTAAGACTAGAAGATCAAGTTGTCAAGTTGCAGCTGTAACTAGAGCTAAAATAATATTCATTGATGAGGATAAAGATGTGAATAATGATTCAATAAATCATAATTTTTTTTCCAAGAGTACCAAAGATCAACTTGCTACCCCAACAACATAGACAAATTAAAATGTAGAGACTAGAAAAGTCCCTCAAATACCTCTAGTCCATGAATAACTAATGGTTCAAAAGGTGTAGCCAAAGGTTACTAGAGATTAATTCATTATAGTGGATCACATGAAGAAATACAATGTCATAATTATAATGTGTGATTCCCTTTCTATTCCAAGACAAAAATGTATGCTCATCTAAGAACTTTTAGCTCTCATGGTGTCTCTAGAACTAGTTGAGAAATAAGGAGTTGTCCTAACTAATTTAAACCAACAAATGAAGAATCAAGTACATTAGATACAAAAAATGGTAAAAGGGGAAAAATATAAGGTAAATTCAAGAAAAAATCCTCCTTCTACATCTCTTTGATAGTTGGTGACTATTTAGTTCATAATTCTATGGTAGACAGTGGAGCTAGTAGCACTTTCATGCCTAAGCAAATTATAGACAAGCTTAGTCTTGTATATAAACCAAATACTGAAGGTGTATTAAAACTATATGGGTCACCAAAAAAGATATTAGGAATAATTAAGGATATAAATTTGATAGTACATTCTTGTCATAATGTTACCATTCAACATGATGTAGTTGTGGTCAACTTCCCTCCCTATTTTACCATGTGTATGTCAAGGGACTTTATCTCAAAGATTGGAGGATACTTATCAGTTTATTGGACATATTTTATATTTATAAATATTTATGGTACTAATATATCCATAAATTTTAAACCTATTACATGATTCCATTCAGAACCATATATACCAAGTGTTGTGAACACAAATTGCCTCATCTCATATAAGGTGATAGAAGATAGTGTAGAGGAAATTGAATCACCTTTAGATAGGATTCTATATTTTTTCATTGATCAGTGGGGATATATCTCACATTAATATCATCCTTATATACTAATTGAATAAGAATGACTTGGTGTTTATTTCCTTCATGAGAAAGATACACAAATGTTAACCTTGATGAAGGATGATGAGTCTTTTATGGTCTTTGGAAATTGTACTTTGATGGATCAAGGAATAAGAATGGCACCAAGGTTGGAATGATGTTGATTTTTTATAAAGGAAAAGGTATTTCTCATCCATTAAGTTTCAATTTTTTTTCCAACAATGCTACTAAATATGAGTCACTAGTTCATGGTTTGGAATGGGCTAGGAAGATGAAAGTCAATGCCTTATAAGTCTTTGGTGATAGTGAAATTTTAGTTCACCAAGTGAGAGGTCTTAATGTATGAAAAAACCTATTACTTAAATCTGATAAGCATAGGATACAATATATTCTTCAATAATTTCAAGCCTTCAACATTTAGGCAATACCAAGAGATGAGAATTAACATGCAGATAGGTTGGCTACCATTGGGGCACAATTTAATATCTCAACTGATGTAAGAAATGAAAAGGTCCAATCACTCATTAAGGTGATTGTAAGGCCTTATATCCCATATAATAATGATAATTGGTAAGTGTTTGAATATGATAATCAAATTATTAGATTATTTTAAGAGGAAGTTGAGTTCTACTCAAAAAATTAGTCAAAATACTTACAATAATATGGTGATCAGACTGTGCAACTAAAAATAAATAAGTTGCCCAAGGTATTGGTCACACTTGAAAACATATTTAGTGGTGATGATGAGATGAGGAAAGAAAATTAATCTTTGTCATCAAAGTAATAACACTATGCTAATGTGGAAGTTACACCTAGTAAGAACTTAAATTTGGGAAAGGGATGCACTTATTCAAAAAAAGAAGATTTCATTAAGTTATGTGCAAGTTTTTCAAGTGTATTTACATGGCAATATAGTGATCTTAAGGTATTTGATCCAAGTCCAGCTCAACACACCATTGAGTTAGAAGATGAAACTAAGATATTAAGACAAAGACAAAGGTATATCCTAAGCTTGATCCTTTGATGAGATGTGAACTTATTAAACTCATTGAGTCAACTATAATATTTCTAATCAAGTAATAAACATGGGTGGTAAACCTTGTTCCAATATGGAAAAAGAATGCTAAAACTAGATTGTGTGTTGACTTTCATGACTTTAAATATGATTCCCTTAAAGACCACTATCCATTTCCATCTATGGAACAAACTTTAAAATTGGTTGTAGGTTCAAAAAGGTTATCCTTATTGGATGGATATAGTGTTTACAATCATATTTCGGTCAAGGAAAAGGACCAATTTAAGATAGCCTTCACCATAAAGTAGGGGACATTTACATGTATAAATATGCCCTTTTCTTTATCCAATATTGGAGAAACTTTTCATAGATCCATGGATATGGAATTCCAAGGCCTTCTTAACAAATGTTTGATAGTTTATTTGGATGATGTGATAGTTTTTCCAAAGAATGAAAGTGAGCACGTGGTTCACCTTGAGCAAGTGTTTGAAAGGTTTAGATAATTTGGGGTATCCCTAAATCCTAAAAAGTGTGTTTTCTCAGTTCAAGAAGGTAAGCTTCTTGGGTATATAGTTTCAAATCATGGTTTAAGCATAGATATTGAAAGGATCAACAAAATTATTACACTTTTCTTGCCCAAGAATAGAATATCTTTGAAAATATTCTTAGGGGAGATAAATTCTATCAGAATATACATCTCAAATTTTTCCACTTTAGCTAATCCACTTACATCCATGTTAAATAAGAATCAGAGCTTTAGCTAGTCCAAGGAAGGAGTACAGAGTTTTGAGGAAATTAAGAAATACATGGCTAGTGCTCCTATGGTTATGAACCCAAATTTCTCAAAGGACTTCATTTTGTACACCTATCCTAACATTGACACCATTTTAGCCATTATTATGCAACACAACCATGAGTCCTAAGAGCAACCGATATCCTTCTTCAATCAAGGCATGGAAGAATATGGAATAAGGAAATTTTTTGTTGAAAAGAATTTACTTTCAATCAAGGTCTCTCAATAAATTTAGATACTTTTTTTATAACAATAAGATACACCTAATGGTTGCCCATCCAAGTTTCAAGGAGTTTCTCTTGAACAAATAAATAAATGAGAAAAGAGTTGATTAGATAACAAAGGTAATGAAGTATGATGTGGATAAAAAAGTCACAAATCTTATTAGAGGCAAAGGAATTTGTGAGCATCTATCCCAAGACTTATAAGAAGCCACCGAGGAGGTTATGGTGTCAATTGATTAAGATGTTATGGCCAATTATACCTCACCTTCTAGCTAGTATGATGATTTGGTGAGATATCTCCAAGATGGTTTTTATCTTACCTATATCCTTTTAAAATAATATATTTTATATTGAAATCCATTCCATTTCTTCTTATTGATGGTGTTTTATTTAAGAAGGATATCAATGGCATGTTGTTAAGATGCATTAAACAACATCAAAAGGAAAGGTTGCTTGAAGAGTTCCATGATGGACATGGTGGAGTGAATTATTAATCAAGTACCATAGCCCAAAATATCATGAGATGTGTGTGTTATTATCCAAACTTATTTGGTGATTTTCATGCATGGGTTAGGAAATGTAGAAAATGCACTATGTTTGTAGGAAAGGTGAAACTTGCATCATTACCTCTCTAGACAATTACAATGGTTTAGCCCATTGTCTAATGGGGATTGGAATTTATTGGTCTCATTAACCCCCCTTCAATCTTAGGTCATAAATGGATACTAAATACTATGTATTACTTCACTAGATGGATAGAAGTAGTGGCATTGAAGGAAGTAAATGAGACCAATGTTCTAGATTTATATGAAGATTTGATTACTAGGTTTGGAGTCCCTTAATATATTATTTATGATAATTTTATGGCCTTTATGGGGTATAAAATCAGCCAACTGGTAGTTCAACATATTTCCTTTCTTATCACTTCATTAATTACTATCCACAAGGCAATGGTCTTGTTAAGTCCACTAATACGAACCTGTTGAAGATCATAAGAAGCAAATTGAAGATAATTAGAGGTCATGGCATCTCAAATTAAAGTTAGCTCTATGGGATAATAGGATCACCTAAAAGAGGTAAATATATAACTCTCCCTATAAGTTGGTATATGGTAAAGAAGCAATAGTTCTTACTTCTCTTGAATTTCCTACCCTATAACTAATGCATCAACTTTAATTATTGGAGAATGAACCTATGGAGATCAGATATGCTAAGCTTATGGATTTTGAAGAGATAAGACATCAGTACATAATAGACATAGAAATACATCAAGAAAAAGTAAAGATATCCTTTGAAAAAGGATCTTCTTAATGAATTTTCAAAGAAGGAGATTTGGTCCTCAAGTGGGATGAGGACATAGCTAAGCCAAGAAGGCATACAAAGTTTGACTCTCTTTGAAGTGGTCCATACATAATCTCCAACTAAAAATCCTACATTACCTTCCAACTTGAAAGGAGGGATGGTGAGGAGCTTCATGTCCTAGTTAATGGGATATAATTTAAAAATTAGTACTGAATGTTAAGTTCCCTATTTATTTTGGCTTACCTTCAAGTGATGTCCTAGAACATTAGTTTGTTTGATTTTTATCTATTTAGTTAGCTTCCTTGTTTTGTTGGTTTCTTTCCTTATTTTGGTGGAATTAATTATCTTTTCAAGTTAAAAGGTTTCATGTAGTCATGGATTAGATTAATCATTATCTATGAATATAATGGTCATGTAAATGGTTTGAGTTCTCAAGCATAGTAGGCATGCTTTCCAGTTGAGTCACCAATTTTTTTTTCCAAATTTGACCCACATAAGAAGATTTTAATTGAATGTGGTTTGAATCTGGTATTTTTTTGATTGAAGAATGATATAATGGTATAAGGAGTAGATAGGATTCTGGATAATATCACTTATCATTTATAAGCTTTTTAAACACTTAAAATAGGCTTAAAGTGTGAATTTGATGATCTTAAGGAACCAGACTATCACAAGCACATCATGAAGAAATAAATAGACCATTTAACTTATGATTTCTATAATTATTCTCATGAATCCTCTCAATACCAAAGGATCACATGGACATGAAATTATTTATGCCTAGATCATCCTTTACAAATTTCATAGCTTGATGTCTTTTCTATCTCAAGATATAAAGCTTTAAAGTTAGAATTGAAAGTAAGATGTGCATGGGGAGGTGAAGTTAAAGATATGGAAAATATATATTTAAAATCAAAATTTTTAAGGTTGAATGCAAATATGATGAGTTTCAATATTGTAGGAACTCAAGTAAATATCCAATGTTGAGTAGGTGATCAATGATGTTAATGGGCCCAAATAGATTTATGGTACATGTTTAATCATGTAGTAGAAGATCAACGGTGACCATCAAGCTAACATGTTATCATAAGCATGAAGCTAACAAGTGTAAAGATCTAGGGTGCCCATATAAAGATCTAATAGTGTATAGTGATTGACAGAGACATTGGACCCAAGTCGATTGATGATGCATGATACATCATATAAAGCAGATCTAATAGTGACTGATGAGTCAAAAGGTCAATAAATATTGAAGATAAATGTGTGGGTGATAAGTTTCATAACCATTCCAAACTAGTAAAATATATATGGATCACACCATTTATACAAAATAGAATAAACAATGCATGTGTAAGCTAGGAAAGTAGATCCAATGGTGTGAAAGCAAGTTAATTGATGGTCAATATCAAAAGTTGAAGCCAAATATGGTCAAGGTCAAACTAGATAAAATGTTTCAAAGGGAGGCCACAGAGGTAAACAAATTGGCTTTGATGGGTTTGTCACCAAAACTATCAATGTGGATAATCCATTGATAAGGTGGTTTTAAAGTTGATTGTGACCCTTTTTACATGCCAAAACAAACTAGTAGGGAACAATCCATGCCATAAAAAGATCACAATATATTGATTTAGTTTTTGTAGCTATTTTGATTCTAAAATTTACCTTTCAAATGTATTGATCCCAGTATTATAACCATTAGGAGCATCAATGCAAGCTAGAAATAAATTGAAATAGATTGATATGATTGTTGTATCCTTTTTCCAGAAGTTGTCTTAGAAATTATGATCTATTCTAATGACATCAATTCCATAATGATGGGAAATCTTGGTCATTATGATCCTTTATCCATCATTATACACATGATCCCCATCTCTCTCATTCCATTCTACTCTAAATATAGGCTTTTAAGCCTTGAAATGGATCCCTCTCTTTGACATGACTATACTCTACCAAGATTTGTATTGTAACACCTATTTGATGCAATAATAGACTAAATTCCTTCATTTTCAATATAAATAAAAATGTGTTTCATGAGTTCATTAATGTGGTTAAGTGAATATATGTTTTCCTTGCCTCTATCTATGTTTTCTAACCTTCATATAGTGTTATGATAGTTCTCATAGGTCATTCCAAGTGCATATATAATCTGTTGGTTAGTTTGGAAGTGGACAATTGCCCTCCCATACTAGGTTGATAGTTATTTGACGCCTTGTTGTAAAATAAATATGTGTAAGATAATCAAAGAGTGAATGAAGTGATGTTTATCAGTCTATTAATTATCTTATAATGTGTCTTATGTAAGTAAAGTATCAAAACATTTGGTTCATCACATAATTTTTAGATGATTTTATGAATTATTGTTAATCTCTCTCCCCTTTTCTAAGCAAGAAGCTATTTTAGGCTTATTATAGGTGATAAACCTAAAATGAAGCCAACATTATCTGAAGGTCTGACCCAAGATTAGGTGACCCATAGCCTAGGGTCATTCCTATGTTAGACTATGTTTAAGCAAGAGGACCTGAATAATTCCCTTCTCAGCCAAGGTAAAATCTAAGACACAAACATGTACTGTAGTCTTTGAGTTGTGTATGAGTGTCTCTTTCAATATATTTATTTAAATTTTCTTATTACTAATTTATATACTTTTTCACCACTAGGTTATTTACAAAATTTAATACCCCATAACTTGTGACTTAGGGTGAAGTTTTTCATCAATATTAAAACATTAGAGGCTACCTCATAGATTTACCTAGTGTGCATAAAACCCACATCAAAATTTTATTAATATTATTATTTTATTATTTTATTTAGTCTTAATAGTGAATATTAATTAATGGAGATGATATTTTATATCTTGTTTAGAATGGGTATGTGCCTGATTTTACATAAGACATTAAGAATTTTATCAATAAATCACATTTTACACAAGATTAATATATTTAGAAGTTAATAATATTCTAATCTTGTGTAAATGGACACATACCCATTCTAAACAAGATAAGAATAGTATGAATATCCATATTCTAACTAATATTCAATCAATCACAATAAGAATAGTCTAAGCAAGATAAAGATAAAAATATTTTCAATTAATCCATTATGCATAAGATAAATATATTTAAGAGTTAATAATATTCTTATCTTGTGTATAATGGGCAGATGCCCATTCTGAACAAGATAAAGAATAATATCAACATTCAATTTATAGCAATTTATAGTATTCATATCTAACTTATGTAGAATATTCTACATGACATCACGACAAAAATATTGGCCTCTTATAAACAATCCAATATTCTTACTGTGTATAATGGGAACATGCCCAGTCTTCTCAAGATATTAATTAGTCTATCAACTATGCACTTTATATAACACAAATCTGGGGGATTCTTCAATGAAGTATTGAACATAAAATCACACTGCAAAACCTTATGATCATATTGTGTAATTAGACATCCACATTCCATTCATGGTATAATAAATTGTACATATCAATATCCCATAGAAAATTAGACCTAAAATGTATATGCATGAGAATGAGATGTATCAATTGATATTAAATTTATACTATTGTATTTGGTCTTTAAAATTAATTTTAATTAATTAGAGAAGATATTTTATATCTTATTTAAAATGGTCATGTGCATGATTTTATAAGATACATTAAAATTGTTATTAATTAATCACATTCTACCCAATATTAATATATTTGATAGTTGACAATATTTAAATCTTGTGTAAAATGGTAACATTCCCATAATAAAAAAGATAAAACTAATATGTGTATACACACAATATTTTTAAAACCTTATTAATTAATTTTTCTTTCTATCCTATAGGAACCCATCGATGCTCAATATCTTTGAGTGCATGCATTAAAGTGTGCATAAAAAAATGGGTGGGAAGATAATTGGTCCTTCTCAAGATTATTATTTGTTATACCACTTTTAACTAACATAAACCTCTCTTATACATATTAATAAGCTTTGAAACCTCCCTTACACACTTATCTAAGAAATTCATCACCTAAAATAGCCCTTACCTAAGAAAAAATCTCATTTTGTCATTTATTAAATAAAGTTAGCCTACGCCAACCTTATTATTAAAATATAAGTATGTTAAGGGATGATTTTGACCCTAGATGACCTGATCCTAGACATAACTATTTTATTTATTAAATAACATGTTCAATTGGGATGAATTTGTTGGCTAAAACTTAAGAAGAGTTTAGGGTTAGATCCACCTATATAAACACATTCTTTTCATCATTTTTATGAGTGGGAGATATATTAAAGCATTTATTTACAAATCTTTACAATCTATTATTCCATCATTCTACTTGAGGAATCTTTTCTTAGGATTTACACTTAGAGAGAAGAATCTTGTCTTGTGGAAAAGTCTTGTATGCTTAGGAGAAGTCATATAGCCTAGATCATATCTTTCTGATCATTACAAACTACAACAACCTCTTTCAAACCACCATTGGCCAAGGGAGAGATTGAGCCTCAACAAGTTCATCTTCAAGGTAAGTATCGCTAACTCTTACTCCTTTATTTTAGTAGATAGACATAGCATAAGTAATGGCTTTTGAATGTATTTCTCTATCCATGAATTGGGATATATATATATATATATATATATATATATATATATATATATATATATATATATATAATGAATCATTTAGAGTTAGTATTTGCATGTTTAATTTTGATTTTAATACCCCCATTTTGTGCCACATATTTTGGTGAGCACTAGATTAGTTTTACTTTACATTGATAAAAAAACATAGAACCTACTTAGAGTTATTATTTGGTATTACTAGACTAGAGGTTTTAAAACCCTCTCTAGTGATATTGTGTGGTAAGGGACCCATTATTTAGGTATAGTAGATATATATTAGTCATGACCTTGATTATCTAAATGTACCAACAAGAGGAAGGGTTAGTGTGAATTATCTTCTTCAAGCTAACATTGATTTGTAGATCAACTTCACTTTCCCTTGTATGCATTATAATGAGCCAAAATAAAACTATCCCTTGAAAGTTTTATTTCATGCCTTAATTTATTATTATTTATTATATATTTATTTTTTTATAGTATTGGATAGAATATTTTGACTCAAGCTAACATTCTATGTAAATGTTTAACACACATTCACTTTGATCGACTATGTATTTATTTGTGCAAGTAATTTTCAACCATAGGTAGCTAGATCTATTGGCTCAACTCAATTAGTTATTTTACTTACATGTTTTTAAATGCAGTCAACCCAATCTACTATGTTATTAGGTTAAAAATCACCATCTAAACTACATAGTAAATAAACAACAATTTTAGCATATTCAAAAATTATCAAGTTAATTCTCACCATCTAAGTCATTTATGTTCTTCATTTATACTCCTATTTTTCATAGTTTTTAGTCTATAAAATTATAACCCTATGGGGAACTAGGTCTAATAGATCAATATAGTTATGTAATCTACTTTCCTACATATAAGACTCGTGTAATCAATTTGATAATATTCTTTTGGATCTTAATTCAATAAATAGAATCAACCCAGTCGACTATATTTTATAATGTTTTCATACTTGATCATATGAGCCAACCCTACACTCCTTAGGCAATGGAATTAACTCATATTATTAATAATTAATTCACTTTTCATTTGGTTTATTTATTATTTAGATTATCACACATAAACTAAATATGAAGTTTTAATTTATTGATTTAGTCACACTATTTTTATTTTATTCACACACTTCCAAATCACATAATATAAAAAATCATTAAAAAAAATCTATCCAATGTTTACCTTTTGATTTCATCACCAAGGGGGAAGTTTACTTAGTTTTTTGGTTGAGTATAAAAATATAGTTGATGGTATATATTGGCAAGACACCTGGCACTCTAATCACTATGGAATTTTGAAGTGATGGGGTAGGCCCTAATACCAAACCAATATCATCACTAATATATATCTATTTAAACTTCAACTATTGGATAGTTTTCAATGATGTCATGGTGATGTCATGGAGGTGTCTAGGTGAGTGGATTAAGTACCTTAATAGTATAAGTGATAATTTTAAAGTGTGAAATGTATTTGTCTTAGTATTGTTGAAGTATGTTTGGTTGATCATCATTATTGGTATGGTTTGAGATGATTAGGGATGATTCTAAAGTAGTGAGCATGTGCAAGGGGTCCTATCAATGGTCAAGGATGATTGGATAGCTTATGTGCATGATTGGAATTAACTTGGTTCTTCATTTTTTTCATCTAGGCATAAATGGGTTTGTAGAAAAAAAAATATAATGAGGCATTTTGATTTCATTATATCTCACATATGTGAGCTAGGAGCTAATCAATATATGGATGGATTGTCCTATGTGAGAAGATAAAATGGTCTGAGTTTTGAATCATGTGACTAAGTGCAACCAAAGCTATTAAGGTACAAAGTTGGTCCCTCAAATAAAAGGCACTAAGTTACAACACTTTGTCAATTTGCAAAGTTAGATATAATGGTCCATGATTCATCACATTGAATATTGATGGTGTGAAATGAATCTGAGCTCAAATATGTTATTTATATAAGTATAAGAAAGAGTTGATTAAGTAGTTTGGTGATGTAATTTATTACACACATGGATGTTTCATGAATAAATGGTCATATGGGGTTGTTTAGTATTTTTAATAGTTTATATGGTTCAAATTTGAAAACATACGACTGATCAAGGTAAAATATATGACTGCAAATTTATCCTTCTAAGTAGATACCAATGGTTTCCATACTTAGTCTATTTTGTATGATTTTAAATATCAAGAATAGATGGAGATATATAGATGATGGGTGATCATAAAATGAATATATATGGTGCATGTTGAGTCAAATGAGTCAATTTTTTTGTTGGTTAATGAATTTAAAGATCAAACTACTTACAAAAGGATCAATAGAGCATGTTTATTCCAAGGTGTCAAGAAGCAGTGAGATGAGGACAAGTGTTCTATGTTTAATTTTGAGTAGAGGTAAATATCAAGCTTCTTATAAGATATAATGGCAAGAGGATGTTCATAAATATATAGATCAATAGTGCATATTAAGGGAGATGATTTGGTGTCCAATGTTTAACACAAACAAAGATCAAGCTACGTACATAAGATCGATGAAGCACATTAAGTAAAATAGTAAAGATGAAGATACAATTATGATAAATGTTTAAAGTGAGATTCAAGGACACGAGATGAGGACAAGGTGTTTAAATTTTAAATATGACCATTGGGATTTGAATATTTGATTTTACAAAGGAAAAACTAGTGATCTGTATTTTTCCTATAAATTTTGATCCAAGATGAATTTCTTAATGGAGTAAAAATCAAAGTTGTATAAGACTCCATGGCACATAAAGAGAACCTATTTATAATATATTAATGTATTTATATAAAAATATATTAATATATGATGTTGACTATGTGTTTGATTGTATCTTGTAAGTGACGTAAGAAGATTATTCGAGCTTGTTTTGATGTTGTTATGATATCTCATGATGAATTAATAATTAGGGAGTGTTTTAGACTTCATGATGATGATTTTTTTGATATTTGGAGGAGTGATAAATATATCTTAAGTATTAATAATTAATAATAAGTTTTTTTTGTGTTCATTCATGGTGTTCTTATGTACAAGTCTACTGTGAGTAGATTGAGCATACGTAGAGGTGAGTAGAGATGACTATAATCATTTGAGGATGTATAAGGGGACATAAGGAGTGGAACCATGTATTTGAAAGTGTTCTTGTGTTTTTTTTATCAATGATGTGTTAAATGAGTGAATAGGTCCCCATGATAACTATAAAAGTACAAGGGCCTAATTGAAAGGTGTAGCTACTTAAAGGTGACCCTTAGATGCCATTGGCCAATATATGAATATTTTTTTGAGTTATGTATTGATGTGAGATAAGCATTAAGTGTTAAATTAATTCTAATGGATGACTGATAAGTTATTTATCATGAAGGCTATATATATAGAGAAACCAAAGGAGATGGTTTCTAGGCTTGTGTGAGAGGAGTGAGTATTGAAGTGAAGAAGAGAGGAGAGGTAGTATGCCCAATGGATTGGTTAATGATTAGAGTAGATAAAGGAATATGTGTATGACCTATAATTCACGTTTATGATGTCATAATAGTGCTATTATAGGTTGAGGAAGAGTGAAGACATCTAGAGTAATCTGAAAGGATGTTTTGGATGTCTTGAGAGTGTGCAAAGGGTAGATGTTGTTTATATGAGCTTGGTGGCTGATTTGAGAGACATATCAGCGTTTAGACTAATTGAATGACCATATAGTCATGTTTTTAATGTGGTGATAGATTTTTTGTAGAATGGTGGCTTTGGATGCATTGAGTGTGCAGAGTTGAAGAGAGATTATATACTTTGTATCTCTATTAGATAAGTAGGAAATCAATGTTCAAGGAGATGTTATATTCATAGGTGTTGTTATGGCCACTCAACATCTAGGGGATTGAAACCTCTTTATAATATGAAATTTTTTAAAGGTCTAGTTGTTATGGTATCTTAGCTAGACAAGTGTAGTATCTCCTTATGTGATTGCAGTCTCACTAAAATAAGGGATGTTATTTCCTTAACCAGTTATTGTAAGCATAAATTGGTTTTTATTATTATAGTATAGTAGTATAATTATAGGTTATAGTATTTTTTCTCTCCCAAAAGGGTTTCCCACATATGTCATGTGTTATGTGCTTGAACTTACATTGTCTATCTTGTTCATTACTATGAATGATGTGTATGCTTCATGAATGCTTGTGGTAACTAATTAAGAGTTTGGAAAGGTTTGAAATTGATTTTGGATTATTTGGGCTCATGGATTCACCCCTCCCCTCTCAGTGATTATACCTCTAACAATTTATATTAGATCAATTCTTGTGGTAAAGGCTTGCTAGGTTGAAGGTGATCCAAGGTATAATATGGGTAGTCATCAAATAGAAGGAGGTTTATCTACTAAGTAAGCATTGATATTCAATGGATATAATTATAATTTTTGGAGTGTAAAGATGAGGATATACATTATATCCTTAGGGTTTGATGTATGTCAATTTTTTATGGATGGTTATGTTGCCCCTACTACTCGTCCATCTAGTTAGGTAGTTATGAAGCTATTTGAGAATAATTCTAAGGAAATGAATGCCATTACTGTAGCCTTATAAAGACTAAGTTCACAAAATTAATCCATTGTAAATATTTTAAAGAGAAATGGGAAAATTTTCACATCATTCATGAAGGAGATTCAAAGGTTAAGTTAGAAAATTTGTAGACTCACTGAAGACAATTTGAGAGTCTTAAATGAAGGAGGAAGATTCTGTGACATCCTTTCTATAGAAAGTTAATGAGATTATAAATATCATTATAGGTATTAAATAGAACCTTGAAGAGGCTAATATAGTTCAAAAATTATTAAGGTTTTTATCTCTCAAGTTTAATCCAAAAGTCTTTTCTATAGAAGAAATTCATGATCTTACTCAGTTGAATATGGATCAATTGCATGACACCCTTACTACCTATGAGATGAGAGTAAATGATGATATACCACTAAATAAGGAAGTGGGATTCAAGATATAAATGAAGCCAAAGAAGAAGTTCCAAGGTAAGAAACCCAAAGAGGATGAGATATCTTACATTGATGAGGATGAACTAATTGCTTTGATAACTAGTAAATTAAAAATAGGCTCAAGGAAGTATAAGGGTAAACTACACTTTAAATGTTCCAATTATGGAGAGATAGAAAATTTTGATCATAAGTTACCTCATAATAATGATAATAATTATGATGAATAACATGGTGAAGGCCAAGATGAATACAAGAGGACATATAGGAAGAAAGGATTTAGAAAGTATAATAATAATAATAAGTCCTTCAAGAATAAGAAAGATCTCTACACTAAAGAAGATTACAACTCATCAGATGAGAGTGAAGATAGTGACTCAGAGTATGATCATGAAGATGATGGTCCTATTAAATATGAATCCCTTTTCATGGATGAGGAAGGAAATTGTTCACATGAAAATGAGTATACTTAGAGTGATTTATATGTTGATAAAGATGATGTGGACTATGATATTGAATTGATGAATGACCTTAAAGAACTAAATATTGAGAATAAGATCAATAAGAAGATGAAGTATAAAATTAAGAATTATGAGGAGAAATTTAGTGTGTATGAAGAAATAATGAATGAAGATACCAAGGAGTGTGAAGATGTGGTCAAACATGTCAGTTTAATTGGAAATTCTATCTACAAACTTGAAATCCAAAGAAGATAAATTATCAAGGTATGTAACTAAAAATGAGTCACTAAAATCTAAGTTAGAGAAGACATTTAATAAGGTGAAGTCATTTGTGAGATTTGAAAAGAGATAAAGTAATCTATAATATATTTTGAGTGGTCAAAATCATGCTAGTGATAGAACTAGTCTTAGATATGAAGAAGAACAAAAGAATGTAAATGAAGACAAGATGAAGAATAATGTGAATAAGGAAAATCATAATTCTAAGACAAATCATTATAAAAATAATGAAGGTGCTAGTATAACGAAGACAATTCAAATCAAACAACCAAATGCCATGAGGTATGCAAGTTTTAATGGTTACTGTTACACATGTAATAAATTTGGGCTTTAATATAAAGAATGCAAGAGACCTATTAGAGATGATTTTGCATGGAAATATGATAGGGGTCATCAATAGAAATGTGTAAACAAAGTTAAGTGCTTCAAATATCTTGATGTGGGATACTTTGTAAACCATTATCCATATAGGGTTATACAAGGTGATTCCTCTTTAAAAAGAGTAAGTTGCTTCATTTGTCATGACATAGGATGCATTAAAAGTTTCTATTAAAACAAGGTAAAACAAACTATGTTTCCATTATGGAGTATTATTTGATACAACTATGATAGGATTGGACACATTCCTAGGTTCTCAAGGTAAATGCCATTAAGTCAAAATAAGTTCAATCAGGCTCTTAAAGTATAAGGAAGAAGATAAGTTAATTCATGGAAACCAAAGGTGGTAAGTGTGAATGAGTCTTTAGGTCTAAGTAATCTATTTGATATGATGGAGAATGCTTAAAAAGTTGAAGAGTGTCAAGGGCTCTCATTATCTGCTCATATTATGAATGAAGAGACCAAGTTCAAGAAGAAAACCAAGGTACTAGTTGAGGCTAGTTATGAGATGTGTATGGATCCAAGTAAAAATCATATCATTGTTAAGCATATATCATGAAAATAACATCAATTTTTAGTGTCTAGTTATGATATTCCTAACTAAAAGGTGGATTTGTTAGATGAAAAGGTATTTCATGAATCTATGTTATCTCCATATATTGTCAATTCAATCATAAAAGAAAAGGAGAATATTGTAGTGGAAGAGAATGTTTCTTATTTTAAGACAAAGAAGAAGAAAAATAACTATAAGTATTAGATGACCAAGGAGGATAAGGAATATGAGGAGTTATGGGTAACTCTTAGTTTCACAATGTTCTAAGACATTGTGAAGTAAGGTGTCTCTATCTATACTTCTTAAGAGAGATATTTCTTGTATATAAGCAAGTTTGTGTGATCAAGATCATAATGCCAATTAGAGAAGGTCATTGGTTAAGGGGAAGAAACAAGTTTATGATTTTATTCTAGATATTTGTGAAGCATCTATAGTATAGGATCAGAATGGGTGTTTCTAGGTGGCTTAATGAGATTGATAGAATGATAAGAATATTTTTGTGCTCAAAAAGGTCAAAATACATGGTAGAGTAAGTTAAGGTTCCCAAAGGTATGTAAGCTCAAATATTATTAAGTGTGTGATGGTTGTATTTATTTATGCAAGAAGTTTTAGAGATGGGATTTGAATATAAGAAGGTTGAATAGGCTAAATGGGTTTTCAAATGCTTCACTGAGATCTAAAGGTTTGTGGTTTTCAAATTATTCATGTTTTTGTCAAGATGGAGGCCTATTTGGTTAGTATATTTATGAATTAATTATGTTTCATAGGATGAGATATATGATGGGAATTGGTTTTCTTGAGGGGGCATATGAGATTGATCTAAATATGAATTTCCATGTCTTCATAGTGTGTCTACTAGAAGTTTTGGGGTATACATGTTCTAAGTAGGGCTAAAAAGAGACTAGACATATCTTTTAAGAATAAGAGTGATTTTTTTTCAGTTTATCTAAAAGAGAAAGGCGTGAGTATTTCAAGGACATATCTTAGGTTTTTTTAGATCATGTTTCCTATGTGGTGAGTGGCATGAAGTTCTATTAGTGGTCCTTGTGATAACTTGAGATAGAAGGCTAGTAAGCCTATATGGTGGTTCTTCATGGTGTGTAGAGATATAAAGATGATCAAGAGTTTAAATTACTCAAAAATATTAAGGGGAGTCTCTCTCATATGTTTCTTAGTGAGTTCCATCAAATTTTTATCTTTTTGTGTGTTTATTCTTCATTAGTCCTAGTGCTTGGATGAAGAAATTATTTCCATGGAAGAAGAGGAAGTTGTCAAGGCAAGAAGAGGTAGGCTCAAGGTAAGGGTAAATTTTTACTTTCTTTATAAGATGGTCTTCTCCCATTGGTAGTATTTTTAGGTCCTCAATATCAGTTGGTGCCAATTTTTTCATTGTGTCAAATGGGGGAAGGTTTCTATTTTTAAGAGTTCTTGAAGATAGAGAAGGAAGGTGAGTTGTGTATTATTTTATGATTGGTGATGACATCAATAAAAAGGGGGATATTTTTAGAAATTTTTTAATGATGTCATGTAGGTGTCCAGGTGAGTGTATGAAGTGCTTTGATAATCTAAGTGATAATGATAAAGTGTGAAATGTGCTTATCCTAATATACTTAAAGTATGCTTAGTTGATATTCAATTTTGGAATGGTTTGAAATTATTAGGGATGTGTATAAATTATTTATCATGTGTAAGGGGTCATATTAGTGGTCAAGGATAATTGGAGAGCTTGTGTGCATGAGTGTAATTCACTCGATTATTTATTTTGTTTACCTAGGATTAAATGTGTCTATAACATAAAAATCTAAGGAGGAATTTTGATGTCATCATATCACACACATGTAAGGGTCATAAGAAAATATAAATTTATGGATAGATTATCCTATGTGAGGAGATCACATGGTTTAATTTTTAGATCATGCGATTAAGTGTAGCCAAATTTACTAAGGTGTAAAGTTAGTCCCTCAGAAAAAAGTGCACTAAGTTCCAACACTTAGTTAATTTGTAAACCTAGATCTAATGGTCAATGTTTCATCACGTATAATATCAATGGCATGAAATGAATCTAAGATCAAATACGTTACTTGTATAAGTACAAGAAAGAGTTGCATAATCAACCTAGTGATGGTATATCTCACATGTATGTATGTTTTAGGAAGAATTGGTCATATGGGCTTGTTTAGTTTTTGCTTAGTTTATATGGTTCAAATTTTATAACATGAAAGTGAGTGAGTTAAAATATATTATTGTATAAAATTAGACTTCTAGGTACATAACAATGGTCCATATAGTCTGTTTTTCATGATGTTAAAGATTAGGACTAGATGGAAATCTAATGGATTATGGGTGATCATACATTAAATATCTATGGTGCGTGTTGAGTCAAATTATTCAAAGTGATTTTTGGTTAATAAATTTAAATATTTATATCCTTATAAAAGGATCAATGGAACATGTTTGTTTCAAAGTGTCAAGAAGTAGTGAGATGAAGATAAGTGTTCAAATTTTAACATTGAGTAGAGGTAAAGATAAATATTATTCTAAGATGTAATGGTGAGTGTATGTTCATACATACATACATACATACATATATATATATATATATATATATATATCACTTTTTAATATTGAGTGATATGATTTCAAGGTGTCCAATATTTAACACAGATAAATATGAAGCTACGTACAGGAGATTGACAGAGCAAATTATGTTGAATAGTCAAGATGAAGATCTAATAATGAATGATGAAATGTAAAGGTAAAGCTACTTCAAGGAATATTTATGTTAAATGTTTAATCTAAGATTTAATGACATGACATGAGGACAAAGTGTTTGAAGTTTAACTGTGACCATTGGGATTTGAATATTTGAATTTGTAAAGGAAAAACTAGTGCTCTGTACTTTTCCTATAAATTTTGATCTACGGTGAATTACTTGATGGAGTAAAAAGAAAAGTTGTATAGGATTAAATGGAAAATATAAATAACTTAATTAGAAGATTTTAATGTATGTAAAAACAAATATATTGAGCTCTAAATTTGACTATGTGTTTGACTTTGTCTTGCAAGTGACCTGAGAAGATTGCTTGAGCTTATTTTATTATTATTTCAATATATCATGATGAATTAGATATTGGGTAGTGTTTTAAACCTCATGAGGATGGTATATGTTGTATTTTTAGGTGTGATAAATATATCTTAAGTATTAAAAATTACTAATAAGTTTTTTTTGTGTTCATTCATGGTGTTCATGTGTACAAGGCTAATGTGTGAGTAGATTGAACATACGTAGAGGTAAACATAGATGACTATAATCATTTTAGGATGTCAAAGGGTAAATAAGGAGTGGACCCATGTATTTTAAAGTGTTATTGTGTTCTTTTTTTTCTTGATGATGTGATAAATGGGTTAATAGATCTCCATGAAACCTATAAGGGATACAAGGGCCTAATTGAAAGGTGTACCTGCTTAAGGGTGACCCATAAATGCTATGGCTCACCTAAAAATATTTGTTTGAGCTATGTATTGATGTGAGATAATATTTAAGGGTTAAGGAAAGTCTAATATCTAACCAAAAATCTATTTATAATATAGGCTCTATATATAGAGAAACCAAAGGAATAGTTTGTAGGCTTGTATGAGAGGAGTAAGTGTTAAAGCAAAGAAGAGAGGAAAGGTAGTATGCCCTATGGATGGGTTGATGAGTATAAAATATTAAGGATTATGTGTATGAATTTTAGGTCACGTTTTTGATGTTAGAATATTTCTCTTGTAGGTTTAGGATGAGAGAAGAGGTCTAAAGTGATCTAAAAGGATGTTTTGGATGTCTTGAGAGTGAGTTATGGATAGATTATGTTTGTGTGATATTTTTAGATGATTTGAGAGACATATTATAGTGTGGACTAAGTGAATTACCATTTGGTCATGTTATTAATGTGTTGACATAGTTTTTGAGAAGTAAAGAGTGATCCAAAAGGTGTCTCTAGATGCATTAAGTGTGCAGAGTTGAAGAGAGCTCATATACTTTGTATCTCCTCATATTGGTAGGAAATCAATGTTATATGAGATGTTATGTTTATATGTGTTAATTTGGCTACTAAACATCAAGGGGGTTACAACCTCCTTGCAAGCTAAAACTTGTTAAAGGTCTAGTTGTTATGGAAACTCAGCTACATAGATGTAGTAGCTCCTTGTGGGATTTTAGTCTCACTAAAATAAGGGATGATAGTTCCTTGATTAGTTACTAATGGTCTAAATTTATTCTTTTTATTATAAAATAGTAAACCAAGTATAGTTTCTAGTGCTTTTTCTCCCCCAATAGGGTTTCCCACAAAGCTCATGTGCTATGTGCTTGATATTGCATTATTTCTCTTATTTATTAGTATGAATGATTTGTATACTTCATGAATGCTTGTGGTAACTAATTAAAAGTTTTAAATGGTTATAAATTGAATTTGGATTATCTGGGCTCACTTATTCAGCCCTCCCCTCTTAGTTATTATACTTCTAACAATGTGTATCAGAGTAGGTCCTTTGGTAAAGACTTGACAACTTAAAAGAGATCCAAGGTAAAATATGGGTAGCCATCAAATGTAAGGAATTTTTTCTACTAATCAAGCACTAATGTTTAATGGATCTAATTATGATTTTTGGAGTGAAAGGATGAGGATATACATTATATCCCTTGGTTTTGATCTATGAAAATCTATTATGGATGGTTATGTTACTACTACTACTCCTCCATCTAGTGTTATTGACAAGAAGTTGTTTGAGAATAATTATAAGGAAATGAATACCATTACTTGTGGTCTTACAGAGATTGATTTCACCAAGGTAAGCCATTGTAAATATATTAAAGAGACATGGGTTAAATTTAATATCATTCATGAAAGAGATTAAAAGGTTAATCTGGCAAAGTTGTAGACTCACCAAAGATAATTTGAGAGTCTTCAAATGAAGGAGGAAGATCCTATGGCATCCTTTCTATAGAGACTTGATGAGATTGTGAATATCATTAGAGGTCTTGGAGAGAACCTTGAATAAGATACTATAGTTCAAAAGGTATTAAGGTCTCTATCTCTTAATTTTCATCCAAAAGTATTTGATTTACAATAAATTCATGATCTCACTTAGTTGAAGATGGATAAATTGCATGACACCCTTACTACCTATGAGATGAGAATAAATGATGATATAACACCAAAGAAGGAAATAAAATTCAAGAAATAAATTAATCCAAAGAAGAATTTCCAAGGTAAATTACCCAAAGAGGATGAGATATCTAACATTTATGAAGATGAACTGATTGCTTCAATTACTAGGATATTAAAAATAGGCTTAGGGAAGTATAAGAAGAAACTACCCTTCAAATGTTTCAACTATGGAGAGATAGGAAATTTGGCTCATAAGTGAACTCATAATAATGAAATGAATGATTGTGAAGATCATGGAAAAGGCCAAGACGAAGATAAAAAGACATACAGGAAGAAAGGATTCAAAAAGTATAACAAAAACAAGAAGTCTTTCAAGAACAAGAAGAGTCTCTAAACCAAATAAGATTGTAACTCATCAGATGAGAGTGAAGATAGTGACTTAGAGTATGATCATGAATACAATGGTCCTATTGAAGATGAATCCCTATTCATGGGTAAGAAAGGAAGTTGATCATATAAAAAAGAGTCTACTTGGAGTGATTTAAATGTTGATAGAGATGAGGTGGATTGTAAGACTAAATTGAAGAATTCTCTTGAAAAGTTGAAGATTGAAAAGAATATTAACGAGAATATGTAGTCTCAAATCAAGGACTATGAGGAGAAATTTAGTGTGTATGAATCAAGAATTAATGAAGATACCAAGGAGCATGAAGATATGGTAAAGAATCTCTATTATCAATTTGAAATTTTGTTTACTAGCTTGAAAGGCAAAGAATATGAATTTTCAAGGTATGTAATTTAAAATGAGTCATTGAAATCTGAGTTAGAGAAAACATCTGGTAAGGTGAACTCATTTGTGAGATTTGAAAAGAGCTCAATTGATCTAGATAATATTTCGAGTGATCAAAATCATGCTAGTGATAAAACTAGTCTTAGGTATGAAGAAAAACAAAATAATGTAACTGAAGACAAGATGAAGACTAATATAAACAAGAAAAATCATACTTTGAAGATAAATCATTAGAAAAGGAATGAAGGTAATGGTATAATGAGGAAAAATTAGATCATAAAGCTAAATTTCATGAGGTTTGAAAGTTTCAATGGTTGTTATTACACATGTAATTAATTTAAGCATAAATCTAGAGAATGCAAGAGACCTATTAGAAATGAGTTTACATGTAACTATGATGGGGTTCATAAGTCAAAAGGTGTGAAAAAAGTTAAGTGCTTCAACTATCTTGATGAGGGACACTTTTCAAACCATTTTACACATAAGATTAGTCAAGGTAATTCCTCTTCAAAAAGAGGAGGTTGTTTTGTTTTTCTTGACATAGGAAACATTAAAAGTTTTTATCCAAATGAGGTAAGGCAAACTATGTTTCCATTAAGGGGTATTGTTTGATACAACAATGAGAAGATTAGCCACATTTATAGGCTCTACAGGCAAAGGCCATTAGGTCAAAATAAGTTCAATTAGGCTCCCAAAGTACAAATAAGAAGATAAGTTAACTCATGGAAACCAAAGGTGGTAAGTGTGAGTCACGATGAGTCCAAAGGTCCAAGTAATATATTTTATATGATGGAGAATACTTTAAAAGTTGAAAAGTGCCAAGGGCTCTCACTATTTTCTCATATTATGAATGAAGAGACCAAGTTAAAGAAGAATACCAAGGTACTAATTGAGGATATTTATGAGATGTGTATGGATCCAAGTAAACATCCTTCCATTAGTAAGCATGTATCATTCAAATAACATTATTTTTTAGTGCCTAGTGATGAGGTTCCTAATTGTAATGTGGATTCTTTAGATGAAAAGGTATGTCATGAATCTATATTGTCTCCATTATTTCCAATTTAATCCTAGAAGAAAAGAAGAATATTGTAGTGGATGAGCATGTTACTTCTCTTATGCCTAAGAAGAAGAAGAAGAACTATAAGTATAATATATAAAAAGAGGAGAAAGAATATGAGGAGTTATGGGTAATTCCTAGTTTCACATTGCTCTAAAACATTCTGAAGTAGGGTGTCTCTACTTATGCTTCTTAGGATACATATTTCTTATGGAGAAACAAGTTTGTGTGCTCAAGATCATAATGCAAATTAGAAAAGGTCATTGGTTAAGGGGGAACAACATGTTTATGATCTTGTCCTAGAGATTTATGAAGGATCTATAATATAAGGTCAAAATGGGTGTTTTAAGGTGATTTAATGTGATTGATGGAATGATAAAAAGAGTTTGGTGCTTAGAAAGGTCAAAATCCATGGTATAGGAAGTTAATGTTCCCAAAGGTATGGAAGCTCAAATCTTGGTATAAAAGTGCGTGATGGTTGTCTCTAGGTGTGAAATAAGTTTCATAAATGGGCATTGACCAAAAGAAGATTGAACGGGCCAATTGGGTTGTCAAATAAGGCTTCACAGAGATCTGAATGTTTATGGTTTTCAAATTATTCATGTTTTTGTCAAGATAGATACCTAATTGGTTAGTAAGTTTATGAAGTAAGTGTGTTATAGAGGATGATCTAGGTGATGGAAATCAGTGTGCTTGATGGGGCATATGAGAGTGTTCTAGATTTGATGTTTGAGGACACGATAGTGTGTCTACTAAAATTAGGGGGCTTTACAAGTTCTAGGTAGGGTTATAAGGAGACTAGACAAGCATTATAAGAAGAATATTATTTTTTATTCATTTTATACAAAATATCAAGGAATGAGTGTTTTAGTGAGAGTTGTTAGGTTGTTTTAGAGCATGTTTCCTATTTTATGAGTGGTGTGAATTTATTTTGGTGGTCTTTGTGATAACTTGAGATAGAATTCTAGTAAGCTTGTATGGTGGTTCTTAATGGTGTATAGAGCTATGAATATACTCAAAAGGTCAAATTGATAAGAAATATTAGGGGGAGTCCCTCCCATATGTTTCTTGGTGTGTTCCATCAAAATTTAATATTTTTATGTGTTCATGATTCATTAGTTGTAGTGCTCAGTTGAAGAGAGTGTTGACATGGAACAAGAGGAAGTTGTCAAGGAAAGAAGAGGTAGGTTCAAGGTAAGGGGGAATTTTTAGTATCTTTCTAAGATGGTCTTATCCTATTGGTGGTCTTTTTAGGTCCTCAATATTAGTTTGTGCCCACATTATCATTGTGTCAAATGGGGAGAAAGTTCTTATTTTTGAGAGTTCTTGAAGAGAGAGAAGGAAGGTGACCTATATATCATTTTATGATGGGTGTTGACATAAATGACAAAGGGAGAGATTACTGGAAAGTGTTCAAGTATGCCTATTTGATGTGTTGATGATTAGATTAGATTAAGGACTATGTTTATGACATGTAGGTCATGTTTTTGATGTTAGAATACTAATCTTGTAGGTTGAGGATGAGTGAATAGGTCTAGAGTCATCTAAAAGGATGTTTTGGATGTCTTGAGAATGAGAAAATGAGATGTGGTGTCTGTGTGAGTTTTTTGGATGATTTGAGAGATAGAGTAGAATGTGGACTGAGTGGATGACCATCTCATCATGTTGTTAATGTAGTGATAGAGCTGTTACAAAGAAGCAAAGAGTGATCCAAAAGGTGGCTTTAGATGCATTGAATGTGTAGATTTGAATAGAGATGATATACTTTGTATCTCCATCAAATTAGTAGGCAATTAGTGTTCTAGGATATATTTTATTCAAAAGTGTTATTATGGCTACTCAAAATCTAGTGGAATGCAACCTCCTTATAGGGTGAAACTTTTTAAAGGTCTAGTTATTATGGTAGCTTAGCTAGACAAGTGTATTAACTCCTTATGGGATTGTTATGTCATTGAAATAAGGGATGGAAGCTCCTTGATCAGTTACTACTTTTTTAAATTGGTTATTTTTATTATAAGATAGTAGTCTAATTAAAGTTTCTAATGGGTTTTCTCCCCCAAGAGGGTTTCCCACATATGTCATGTGTTATGTGATTGATCTTGCATTGTCTCTCTTGTTGATTGTTATGAATGATGTGTATGCTTCATGAATGATTATTATAATTGATTAAGTGTTTTTAAAGGTTTTTAATTAAATTTGGATTATCTAGGCTCACTAATTTACTCCACTCTCAATGATTATACCTCTAATAATTTTTATCAAATTGGGTCCTTTCATAATGGCTTGACAACTTGAATGTGATCTAAGGTACAATATGGGTAGTCATGAAATACAAGGAGGTTTCTATAATAAGAAATCAATAATGTTTAATGGATCTAATTATTCCTTTTAGAGTAAAAGAATGAGGACATAAAATATGTCCTTAAGGTTTGATGTATGGAAATCTATTGTGGATGGTTTTGTTTCTCCAATTACTTCTCCATCTAGTGTTGCAGGCAAGAAGTTTTTTGAGAATAATTTTCAGGTAATTAATTCCATTACTTGTCATCTTACAGAGACTAATTTCACCAAGGTAATCCATTGAAAGTATGCTAAAGAGACATGGAACAAATTTTAGATCATTCAAGAAGGATATTTAAAGGTTAAGTTGGTAAAGTTGTAGACTCGTTAAAGACAATTTAAGAGTCTTAAAAAGAAGAAAGAAGATTTTGTGGCATCCTTTCTATAAAGAGTTGATGAGATTCTGAATATCGTCAGAGGTCTTAGAGATAACCTTGAAGATGTTACTATATTTCAAAACATATTAAGGTCTCTATCTCTCAAATCTGATCCAAAATTATCTTATATAGAAGAAATTCATGATCTTAATCAGTTGAAGATGGATAAATTTCATGGCACCCTTACCACCTATGAGATGAGAGTAAATGTGTAAATACTACCAAAGAAGGAATTAATATTCAAGATAGAAATGAATCCAAAGAAGAAGTTTCAAGGTAGGAAAACCAGAGAGGATGAGATATTTGACATTTATAAGGATGAACTAATTGCTTTAATTAATAATAAATTTAAAATAGGTTTAGAAAAGTATAAGGGTAAACTATCCTTCAAATGTTTCAACTATGGAGAGATAGGACATTTTGATTGTAAGAGAACTAGTAAGCATGAGAATAATGATGATGAATAGCATGGTGAATGTCAAGATAAAGAAGAGAAGACATACAAGAAGAAAGGATTCAAAAATTATAAGAAAAAGAAGAAGTCCTTCAAGAACATGAAGAACCTCTACACCAAATAAAATTATATCACATAAGATGAGAATGAAGACAATGACTTAGAGTATGATCATGAAGATTATGGTCCTATTGAAGATGAATACATGTTCATGACTATGGAAGGAAGTTGATCATATCAAAATTAGTCTACTTAGTGTTATTTAGATGTTGATAGAGATGACGTGGACTATGAGATTGAATTGATGAATGCCCTTGAAGAACTAAAGATTGAGAAGAAGATTAACAAGAATATGAAGTCTCAAATCAGGGACTATGGGGAGAAATTTAGTGTGTATGAAGAAAGAATTAATGAAGATACCAAAGATCATGAAGATGTGATCAAGCATCTTAGTTGTTAATTGAAAATTTTGTGTACAAGCCTAAAATCTAAAGAAGATGAATGTTCAAGGTATGTAATTTAAAATGAGTCATTAAAATCTAAGTTAGAGAAGATATCTGGTAAGGTAAAGTCATTTTTGAGATTTGAAAAGAGATCAAGTGATCTAGATAATATTCTAAGTAGTCAAAAGCATGTTAGTGAAATAACAAATCTTGGATATGAAGAAGAACAAAATAATGTAACTCGAGATAAGATGAAGACTAATGTGAACAAAGATAATCATACATTGAAGACAAATCATCAAACAAGGAATGAAGGTGCTAGAAGAATGAAGACAAATCATATCAAACATCCAAATTCCATGAGGTATGCAACTTTCAATGGTTATTGTTATACATGTAATCAATTTGGGCATAAATATAGAGAATGAAAGAGACCTATTATAAATGATTTTTCATGGATCTATGATGGGGGTCATCAGTCAAAAGGTGTGAACAAAGCTAATTTATTCAACTATCTTGATGTGGGATACTTTTCAAACCATTGTCCATATAAGGTTAAACAAGGTGATTCCTCTTCAAAAATAGGAGGCTGTTTCATTTTTCATGACATAGGACACATTACAAGTTTATATTAAAACAAGGTAAGAAAAACTATCTTTCTATCAAGGAGTATATTTTGCTACAACTGTGAGAAGATTGGCCACATTACTATGTTCTACAAGTAAATGTCATTAAGTTAAAATAATTTCAATCAGACTACTAGAGTAAAAAGAAGAAGAAAAATTAACTCATGGAATTAAAAGGTGATAGGTGTGAGTCATGATGAGTCTGTAGGTCCAAGTAATCTATATGCTATGATGGACAATGCTTCAAAAGTTGAAGAGTGCCAAGGGCTCTCATTATCTTCTCATATTGTGAATGAAGAGACCAAGTTCAAGAAAAAATCCAAATTACTAGTTGAGGCTAGTTATGAGAAGTTTATGAATCCAAGTGAAAATCCTAACATTATTGAGCATGTTTCATGAAAAGAACATCAATGATTAGTTCTTAGTGATGAGGTTCCTAACTACAAAGTGGATTATTTAAATGAAAAGGTATGTCATGAATCTATGTTGTTTCCATGTATTTTCAATTCAATCCTAGAATAAAAGGAGAATATTGTACTGGAAGAGCATGTTTTGTCGCTTAAGCCTAAGAATAAGAAGAACTATAAATATCAGATGACCAAGGAGGAGAAGGAATATGAGGAGTTGTGGGCAACTCCTAGTTTCACATTGTTCTAGGAAATTATGAAGTAGGGTGTCTCTACCTATACTTTTTAGGAGACATATTTATTATGGAAAAACAAGTTTTTTTACTTAAGATCATAATGCCAATAAAATAAGGTCATTAATTAAGGGGGAGAAACAAGTTCATGATCTTGTTCTAGAGATTTGTGAAGGAGCTATATTATAGGGTCAGAATGGGTGTTTTGAGGTGGCTTAATGAGATTGATGGAATGATAAGAAGAGTTTGGTCCTCAAAAAGGTCAAAATCCATAGTATAAGAGGTTTAGGTTCTCAAAGATATGGAAGCTCAAATCTTGGTACAAAAGTGTGTGATGGTTGTCTCCAGGTGTGAAATAAGTTTTGGAGATGGGAATTGATAACAAGGAGGTCTAATGGGCCAAATGGGTTGTCAAATAAAGCTTCAACAAGATCTAAAGGTTTGTGGTTTTCAAATTATTCATTTTTCTTGTCAAGATGGAGGCTTCATTAGCTAGTAGGTTTGTGAAGGAAATATGTTTCATATGATGAGATAGGTGATGGAAATTGGTGTGCTTGAGGGGGAAAATGAGAGTGCTCCATATATGAAGTTTTTGGTTTTGATGGTGTTTCTACTAAAAGTTATGGGATCTATAGGTTCTAGGTAGGGCTACAAGGAGACTTTATAGGCCTTATAAGAAGAAGAGTGTATTTTGTTTAGTTTATTCAAAATAGAAATACATGAGTGTTTTAATGAGAGTTATAAAGTTTTTTTAGAGCATGTTTCCTATTCAGTGAGTGGAATGAAGTTTTGTTAGTGGTCCTTGTGATAACTTGAGATAGAAGGCTAGTAAGCATGTATGGTGGTTCTTCATGGTGTGTGGAGATATAAAAATGTTGAAGAGGTGAAATTTCTTATAAATCTTTTGGGGAGTCTCTCTTAGATGCTTTTGGGTGACTTCCATTAGATTTTAGTATTTTTATGTGTTCATTATTCATTGGTTACAGTACTTGGTTGATGAGAGTGTTGGCATGGAGAAAGAAGTTGTAAAGGAAAGAAGATGTAGGCTAAAACTAATGGGTAGTTTTTACTATATTTATTAGATTATCTTCTCATATTGGGAGTATTTTTAGGTCCTCAAGATCAATTGGTGCCCACTTTGTCATTATATCAAAGGGGGAGAAAGTTCTTATTTTTGAGTGTTTGAAGAGAGAGAAAGAAGGTGAGTTGTATATTATTTTATAATGGATGTTGAAAAAAATGACAAATGGGAATATTGTTGGAGAGTTGTCAATGATGTCATGGTGATGTCATGGAGGTGTCTAGGAGAGTGGATGAATTACTTTAATAGTCTAAGTGATAATGACAAAGTGTGTAATGTGCTTGTCCTAGTATTCCTGGCTAATCTTAAGTTTTGGAGTGGCTTGAGATGATTCTAAAGTATTGATCATGTGAAATGGATCCTATCAGTGGTCACAAATGATTGGAGAGATTTTATGCATGATTTAAACTCACCTAGTTCTTCATTTTTTTCATCTAAGCATAAATGGGTCTATAGTATAAAAATTTGAGGAGGCATTTTAATGTCATCATATCTCAAACATGTGAGGGTTTTAAGAGCAGCCTGATGTATGGATGGATTATCTTATGTGAGGATATCACATGGTTAAATTTTTAGATCATGTGACTAAGTAAAACCAAAGTTACTAAGGTACAAAGTTGGTCCCTCAAATAAAAGTACACTAAGTTCCAACACTTAGTCAATTTAAAAAGACAGATCTAATGGTCCATGTTTCATTGCATCAAAGATAAATGATGTGAAATGAATCTGAGCTCAAATACATTATTTGTCTAAGTATAAGAAAGATTCAAGTAGTTTTGTGATGACATATCTTAAACATGTGGACATTTTAGGAAGAAATTGTCATATGGGTTTGTTCAGCATTTTGCCTAGTTTATATGGTTCAAATTTGAGAACATGCGAGTGACCAAGGTAGAAAATATGACTGTGAAAAGTTAGCCTTCTAAGAAGATAATAATGGTACCTATACTTAGTATATTTTACATGATGTTAAATATCAAGACTATATGGAGATCTAATGGCTTGTGGGTGATCATACAGTGAAGATCTATGGTGTGTGTTGAGTCAAATGAGTCAAAGTGTTTGTTGGTTAACTATGTTAAAGATCAATCTCTTTACAAAAGGATCAATAGAGCACGTTTATTCCAAGGTGTTTATTGTCACTTTGATTTTCACCCTTTTATGAGATGTATAAACTCTCCTCATCCAAGTGGTAGAATGTAAAAATCTCACTTGCTATGGGTAATCAATTTGATGAGATGAATCTCTAGAATTAAGGACTAGTTCCCTGAATGTGTCTTGAAATGATTTCACCTATACTAACTATTTGTTTTTTGAAAAAAGGATTAGATTTTACATGAAATGAATCTTATTATATGTGGTGATTCACTAATATGTTTACCACAATACTATCATACTCTATCACAAAGAGACAAGGCATAAAACACTAGTCTAAGAGTCCTAGAATGCATTAGCATCAATATTTCAATATGAAGGTGACATGCATGAAGACTATCCAAGGTAAGTGGAACCATAAATTAGTTAAAGATAATAAATATTTCCTTATACACTTAATAATATATCCATACACTTAACAACACTTCATATGACCTACTAGGCATGGAATCACTTGCATCAAACATGGAAGGATTGAGAGAAAGCAAGGATAGATGAATATCTCTTAACCATTCACTATAAATCTATTAAAACACTTTTAAAATATGATTTATGAACTTAAACTAGACTAAATTTATTTTCTAAGTCAATTACAATGTCAAAAATAGTAGGGATTCACCATAAAAGGTGTGGTATTAAAACACAAAGGCCAAATTGGTAGCTCTTATATACATTAAGAAAGAGAGGAGAAGAGAGAAGTAAAAATGTCACAAGGACACTTGTAATTATAATAAAAGGAGTTAAATATGTATTATAATAATATTTTAAATGATCCATTCAATTTTATGAAGTACAAGTGTCACCCAAAGTCATGAAACTCTTGAAATGTGGTGTAGGAGTTCTCATTCTAGCTCAGAAAATTGCCTTCATGATTTAACCCTATTTGAACATCACAAAACTAACTAAAAACATGTATTATGATTTTAATGAGAGTTAAGTCTTTAATAAATTCCTTTCCATATATTGGTTATTGTTTTTATCATATGGAATCTTCCCAAAAATGAGATATCACCATCTATAATCAAAATAACACTTCTTTCCCACACCTTTCACATTTGGCCTCAAATTTGGCTTTATTTTCCAATGAATATACATAAAATTGAGTTTATTACATTTTTAAAGACCCCCCATGGCATTATATGCATCAAGTACACTTTGAAATTAGCTTACTTGAAGTTTTCCACCCTTCTCACTAGCTTGGTCACTATGTCAGTTTTGACTGGCTGAGATGAAGTATCTAGTTGAGGAACTTAGGAGTTGTTACAAGGAATTAAATTGACATGGGGAGTTATATTAATTCCTAATATTACCTTTCATGTGATTGAAATATCTTTAAACTTCCTATTACCTACACAATGCATAAAATAGTCAAGAAAAACCTATTTTATACTCCATACATACAATTCCATATAACTAATCCTAATGGTAGGGATACTGAGATATTATTATTCAACTTCCAATAATTTTTAATTCCATTCTAGTCCATTATAGTATCCCTTCATCCTCATTTCTCCAATCGGGTCATTACTCAGGGTTTGGTAGGGTTTTAGGCCATTTACACTCTTAAGCTTTGTTCATAAAAATAGGACATTGAGGTTGAAAAAAAATATAAATATAGAATATTTTAGTACCCATTATAAAACCTCAAAAATTCCTTTATCTCCATGAAAAATCTTCAAGGATATGTGAACTTCCAAAGTTGCTCTATAAAACTCTTTCTTTGACTTGTACAGGCCTAATGTTTACTTTAAGTCAAAAGATGAATTCCTTGTGCTTAATATAAATTAAAATATATTTTACATGTCTATAAATACCCTAAAAAAAATTCATAATCCATTTTAATTATTTCCTAAGAATGGAATTGAAAACGACCTCCTCTTTGGCTTATAGGCCTCACCCAGCTTAGCAAACCTACGTGCAAACTTAGCCACCCAGAACATCTTGGTGGGTTTCATTATCCTCAAAAAGTTTCATAATTTTTTATTATGTGTATATAATATTATTAAATCTCTATAAAATTTAAAAACCACTCTTGGCTCATCCTTTATCCCTACTTTCTTCAAAATTTCCAGTTTATGCATAAGGGGAAGTACCCTCTATCTATGGCAAAATAGAGGGTACTTCCCCTATTCTATTATAAAAATGAATATAGGAAGGAGTTATTAAAAATTTTAGGACCTTATACACCAAAATTAAGTTTTTTATCATATCATTTGACCTTGTAATACATGCAAAAACCAAAATAGACTTTTGTGAAGGCAAATTGTATATGCACGATTTTCATAAGGACTGTGTGATACCTATCTAGATCCATTTATATATTATATGTATATCATGAGAGATACATAAGTCCGTAATTATAATATTTTATTTATTTCAAACTTCTTTTTTCTCTTCAACCTCTCACATGTCCCTCATATTGCTTGCATTGTCAAAACTATGTTACCTTACTCGTCTTCCTTAATAATGAATCTTGTAGGTTATTTTATATGATTTATCTCAAGAAAGATGTTTATCAACTTACATAGAGTCACTTTTAATAATTATACATCTTATTAAACCCATTAATTTAATATCTATGATATATCCTCATCAAGAGGTCCCAATTTTCCTCTCTACCCCTCACAATCACCTATAGTTGATTGTGAAGGGTCATGTAGGTGTAATTATATGATCTAACCCTTATTTTATGGATTTGGAATCCTAATTTATGTTTATAACAGAATTAAACATATATAATTTTTCATTTTATTCCTAGGTTTAGGTCTATCACCAATTTTATCTACCCCAATCTTTAAGATACCCTATAACCAACCTATAGGTGTACATTTTGTGAGGAAAAGGAACCTGTAGGTAGTGTTGTAGGATCATACCATTAATCTTGACTAATATGGATAAAATTTATAATAAATTAGACTCCTTTAAAACAATTAATATTACCTATCATGAAGGCATGTCCAATTTTTTATCTTTTGGATGAAAAAAGTTTCTTTTTGGATCAAAATCTTGTAGATGATTATGATTGAGTTTAGTGCATAAATGGGAAATTTGGGGTCTCCAAAAGACCACTTTTCATTGATCATCATCCATTTAAAATTTTCACGGTTATTTTATTATGTAATAGGTACAAGGAAAAAATATATATAATCTTAAATACTCCTTTTAACCCTATTGTTTGCTCTTAGCAAACGTGCGCAGAACTCTGTTTTCTTGTTTTAGGGAAAATGGTTCCTAAACCTACAATCATTGTCTTTGGAAGTGATTTTAAACTCCATTTTACAACCTAGAAATTTATGTGGGTATTACATGGTCTACCACATTATTAATTTAAATAAAATTTTCATCACTTGTTTCCACACCTCAATATGACATTTCAACGCTTTGCTAGCACCTACAGGTAGGTGGACATTTTTAAGGTACAGTTTGTAAGTATGAGGATGAAAAATTTGTATTTTTTCTAACTTATCATAGTTATATTATCATACCAATACCTTAAAATTAAATATTAACATCTCAAATTATTTCAAAACACTATTAAATATCTCATTTTTACATGACATCATCATGGAATACCTATATGTACATCATAACTAGTATGTAGGCAATACACATGAATTGGAGAAATGTACTAAATATTATGACTTTATAGTCACTTTAAATCCTCTTATTATGTTTATATGAGACATAAGTATGTTTCAAAACTCAATAAAAACTCTCACACTTCTTTTTAAACATTTAACTATTCCTTCATGGCACTTGTACACGTTAATTAATGGTGGAAGACTATATATGTTATATATGACTAAAAAATCATGAAAATTACTTTGAAGAATTAAATTGGAAGTTATATGGAATAAATATATCATTTATAACATGTAAAATAACCTAACACAACCCCATAAAGCCATTGTCAAAGCATAAATATGTAAACATGGTGGAAAATTGGCTTGTCATCCCAAATGAGAGTAGTCTACAAATTTGAGATGATTTGCTCATAAAAGAACCTTAGAAAATGAAACTAGGCATGTAAAACATTGTAATATTAAGTCAAAATAATATGGAATAAAAATCAATAATTAAATTGTATGGAATCATCCAAATAATATCAAAACCTATAGGGTACATAGATTGGTAAGAAGAAAAACATAGTAAACTTCTTAAAAATGGTTCATAAATCACAAGACACCATTAATATACAAAAAAAATCAAATTGAATTTTTTTGAGTATATAATATAACCCAAAGATAAATTTTTCTTAAACCTCCCCTACTGGTCATACCAAGTACAAACTTGAAGACCATTTTTGCTTGTCAAGCCTAGTGGAAGGAGAGAGAAGTGGTTTTATTTCTTGGAGATTATGATAAAAATTATTAGTATAAAAATTTTGTATAATACCAATGGAAAATATTTAAAGTTACTTAGATATGGGAGGTTGTATAAGTCTGTACACCTCATTAAATGTTCATGTTTTTCAAGAAAACTACCCATTCTTCTTAAGAACCTACCACTTTTTAGTTATAAATTTTTTATTAAGGAATAATAGGACATTTTCAAATTAAATCACACTTATTACACATTATCACTTCCCATGGAGGCTGTACAACTCATTTAGTTCTCTATTTATGACCACCAAATGACTCAAAATGATATAGTAGCTAATCTGACTAATGACAAAGGCTAATGTGATAGGGAATAACATAAAAATACATAAAATACACCATATGACATAATATTAGACCCATAAAAACACCTAAAACTCAATTTTTTTACCTATAAGGGTCCCTATTTGACCTGTAGGGTCAAATTTGGTCAATAGTGTCCAGAAGCAACGAGATGAGGACAAGTGTTTGAAGTTTAACATTAAGTAGAGATAAAGATTAGGATTATTTTAAGATATAATGGTGATAATATGTTTGTAATTATACATATAAATATTTAATATTTATCAAGATGATTTCAAGGTGTCCAATGTTTAACAGAGATAAAGATCAAGCTACGTACAGGAGATCAATGGAGCACATTAAGATAAATTGTCAAGATGGAGATCCAATGATGAGAAATGAAAGGTAAATTTTGAGATAATTAAAATAAAATCATATATTCATGTTTAATCTGATATTTTATTACATGAGATGAGGATAAGGTGTTCTAAGTTTAATTTTAACTACTTTGTATTTGAATATTTGAATTTGCAAAGGAAAAACTAGTGCTCTGTATTTTTCCCATAACTTTTGATCTAGGATGAATTTTTTGTTGGAGTAAAAATAAAAGTTTTATATGAATGCATTTTTCATGAAAATAATATATTTATAATATCTGAATATATGTACATATAAATATATTAATCACTAAATTTGTTTGTGTGTTTAACTATGTACTACAAGTGACCTGAGAAGATTATTCAAGCTTGTTTTGATGTTGTTTTCATATCTCATGATGAATTGAATATTAGGGAGTGCTTTATACTTAATTATGATGACATATGTGGTATTTATTTGTATTATCATTAAATATTAAGTATTAACAATTGATAATAAGTTGTTTATGTGTTTATTCATAATGATCCTATGTACAATGCTACTATGTGAGTAGATTGAGCATACATAGAGGTGAGAAAAGATGAATATATTCACTTAAGGATGTTTAAGGGGACATAAGGAGTGTATGGATGTATTTTAAAGTATTCTTATGTTATTTTTTTGCTTTATGATGTGCTAAATGGGTAAATAGGTTTCATTGAGACCTATAAGAGCTACAAGGGCCTAATTGAAACGTGTAGCTTCTTAAGGGTGACCCATAGATGCTATGGACAACCTAAAAAGATTATTTTTAATCATGTTTTTATGTGATATAATCATTAAGGGTTAATATAAGTCTAATTACCAACCAAGAAGATGTTTATCATGAAGGCTCTATATATAGAGAGACCAAAGGGGATGGTTTCTAGGCTTATGTGGGATGAGTGAGCATTGAAATGAAGAAGAAATGAGAGGTAGTATGCCTAGTGTATGGATTGATGAGTAGATCAAATTAAATACTATGTGTATAACTTGTAGTTCATGTTTTTTATGTTAGAATAGTGCTCTTGTAGGTTGAAGATGAGTGAAGAGGTCTAGATTAATCCAAAAGGATGTTTTAAATGTCTTGAGAGTGAGTGAAGGATAGATGGTGCCTGTATGAGCTTGGTGGCTGATTTAAGAGAAATATCAGAGTGTGTAATTATTTAATGAACATATATTCATATTGTTAATATGGTTATATACTTGCTACTGAGAAGTGAAGAGTGATCTAAAAGGTGGCTCTAGATGCATTAATTGTGTAGAGTTGAGTACAGATGATATACTTTGTATCTCCACTAGATTGGTAGGAAATCAGTGTTCTAGGAGATTTTTTATTCATAAGTGTTATTTTGGCTGCTCAACATGTAGAGATTTTGATCCTCCTTTCAAAGTGAAACTTGATAAAGTTCTAGTCTTATAGTAACTCAACTAGATAGGTGTAGTAGTAACTTGTGGGATTGTATTATCACTAAAATAAGGGATTATAGTTCCTTAATTAGTTATTGATGATATAAATTAGTTATTTTTATTATAGGATAGTATTCAAATTTTAGGTTCCAATGGGTTTTGTCCCCCAAGAGATTTTCCCATATATGTTATGTGTTATGTGCTTGATCTTGCATTATCTCTCTTGTTCATTGCTATGAATGATGTGTATTATTAATTAATGATTGTGGTAAATATATGAGAGTTTTGAAAGATTTGAAATTGAATTTGGATTATCTGGGCTCACTGATTCACCCCTCCCCTCTCATTGATTTTATCTCTAATAATTGGTATCAGAATAAGTCTTTTGGTAAAGGATTGATAACTTAAAGGAGATCCAAGGTAAAATATGGGTATTCATCAAATGATAATAGGTTTTTATACTAATAAATCATTGATGTTCAATGGATCTAATGATTTTTATATATTACAAGGATGAGGACATACATTATGTCCCTAGGGTTTGATGTATGGAAATCTATTACAAATGGTTATGTTACTCCTACTACTACTTCATCTAGTGTTGTAAATAAGAAGTTATCTGAGAATAATTATAAATAAATGAGTACCATTAATTGTGGTCTTATAGAGACTAAGTTCACCAAGGTAATACATTATAAATATACTAAAGAGATATTGGAAAAATTGTAAATCATTCATGAAGGATATTCAATGGTTAAGTTGTTAAAGTTGTAGATTCACCAAAGACAATTTGAGAGTCTTAAAATGGAGGAAGATTCTATGGCATCCTTTCTATAGAGAGTTGATGATATTATGAATATCATTATAGGTCTTTAATAAAACATTGAAGAGGAAACTATAGTTGAGATAACATTGAAGAGGCAACTATAGTTGAAAAGTTATTAAGATCTTTATCTCTCAAGTTTGATCCAAAATTATCTACTATAGAAGAAATTCATGACCTTACTCAATTGAAGATGGATCAATTTCATGGCACCCTTATTGCCTATGAGATGAGAGTAAATTATGATATACCACCAAATAAGGAAGCAAAATTTGTGATAAAAATTAATCCAAAGAAGAAGTTCTAAGGTAATAAACCCAAAGATGATGAGATATCTGACATTTATGAGGACAAGATATCTGACATTTATGAGTAGATATCTAACATTTATGAGGAAAAGATATCTGAGGACAAGATATCTAACATTTCAATAGTTGAGATAATGAGAGCCGATGGAGAAATTAAAAATAGGCTCAGGGAAGTATAAGGGTAAACTACCCTTCAAATGTTTCAACTATGGATAGATAGGGAAATGTACTCTTAAGTTCACTCATAAGAATGAGAATAATGATGATGAAGTACAAGATGAAAATAAGAAGACATACACAAAGAAAAGATTTAGAAAATATAACAAGAAGAAATACTTCAAGAAAAAGAAGAGTCTCTACATAAAAGAAGATTGCATCTCATCTGATGAGAGTGAATACAATGACTTAGAGTATGATCATGAATATGATGGTCATATTGAAGATTAATCCCTATTCATGGTTATGGAAGGAAGTTTCTCATATCAAAAAGAGTTTACTTGGAGTGATTTAGATGTTGATAGAGATGAGGTGGACCACAAGACTGAATTGATGAATGCCCTTAAAGAACTAAATATTGAGAAGAAGATTAACAAGAAGATAAAGTCTCAAATTAAGGACTATGAGGAGTAACTCAATGTATATGAAGCAAGAATTAATAAATATAGCAAATATCATGAAGATATGGTTAAGGATCTTGGTTTTCAATTTAAAATTCTATCTACAAGCCTAAAAGATAAAAAGATGAATTTTTAAGATATGTAATTAAAAATGATTCATTAAAATATATGTTATAGAAGACATATAGTATGGTGAAATCACTTGTAAGATTTGAAAATATTTTGAGTGGTTAAGAGCATGTTAGTGATATAACCAGTATTAGATATGAAGAATAAAAAAATAAAGTAACTTAAGCCAAGATGAAGACTGATGTGAACAAGGACAATCATACTTTGAAGATAAATCATCAAAAAAGTAATGAAAGTGCTAGAAAAATAAATACAAATCAAATCAGACAATCAAATACCATGAGGTATGCAAGTTTCAATGTATAATTTTACACATGTAATCAATTTGGGCAAAAAGTTAGAGAATACAAGAGACCTATTACAAATGAGTTTGCATGGAACTATGATGGGCATAATTAGTCAAAAGGTGTGAATAAAGTTAAGATCTTCAAATGTATTGATGTGGGACACTTTATAGACCATTATCCACATAAGGTTAGATAAGGTGATTCCTCTTTAAAAAGAGGAGGTTATCTCATTTGTCATGATATAGGACATATTTCAAGTTTTTGTCTAAACAAGGTAAGACAAACTATGTTCTCATTAAGGAGTATTGTTTACTACAACTGTGAGAAGATTGGCCACATTGTTAGATTCTTCAAGTAAAGGCCATTACGTCAAAATATGTTCAATCAGGATCTGAGAGTATAAGGAAGAAGATAAGTTAACTCATGGAAACAAAATGTAATAATTGTGAGTCATGATGAGTCTACAAGTCCAAGTAATCTATTTTATATGAAGGAGAATGATTTAAAAGTTAAAGAGTTCCAAAGGCTCTCATTATCTACTCATATTATGAATGAAGAGACCAAGTTATGGAAGAATATCATGGTACTAGTTGAGGATAGTTATGATATGTGTATGGATCCAAGTGAACATATTACCATTATTGAGTATGTATCATATAAAGAACATCAATTATCAGTCCATAGTGATGAGGTTCCTAATTTCAAGGTGGATTCTTTAGATGAAAGGGTATGCCATGAATCTATGTTATCTCCATGTATTGGCAATTAAATCCTAGAAGAAAAGGATAATATTGTAGTGGAAGATCATGTTGTTTCTCTTAAGCCTAAGAATATGAAGAATAAATATAAGTATAATATGATCAAGGAGGAGAAGGAATATGAGGAGTTGTGGGCAACTCCTAGTTTCACATTATTTTAGGACATTGTGAAGTATGGTGTCTCTACCTATGCTTCTTAGGAGACATCTTACTTATGGAGAAGAAAGTTTTTATTCTCAAGATTATAATTCCAATTAGAGATGGTCATTGGTTAAAGGGGAACAACAAGTTCATGAGATTTTTCTAGAGATTTGTGAAGGAGATATAAAAATGGGTCAGAATGGGTGCTTCTATGTGGCTTAATGAGATTGATGGAATGACAAGAAGAGTTAGGTACTCATAAATGTCAAGAGCCATGGTATAGGAAGTTAAGGTTCCCAAAGGTGTGGAATCTCAAATTTTGGTACATAAGTGTGTGATGGTTGTATCTAGGTGTGAAAGAAGTTTCAAAGATGAGTATTAACTAAAAAGAGGTTGAATGGGACAAATGGGTTGTCAAATAAAGCTTTATAGAGATTTGAAGGTTTGAGGTTTTCAAATTATTCATGTTTTTGTCAAGATGGAGTCATAATTAGCTAGTGGGTTTGTGAATTAAGTATGTTATAGAGGATGAGATAGGTGATGGGAATTGGTCTACTTGAGGGGGAATTTGAGATTTCTCTAGATATGAAGTTTTAGGTCTTGATAGTGTTTTTACTAAAATTTGTGGGCTCTATAAGTTTTATGTAGGGTTATAAGGAGACTACATAGGCCTTTTAAGAAGAGTGATTTTTTTCATTTTATCTAAAAGATCAAGGCATGAGTGTTTTTAGGAGAGATTTTAGCTTTTTTTAGAGCATGTTTCCTATTTGGTGAGTGGTGTGAAGTTATGTTGGTGGTCCTTGTGATAACTTGAGATAGAAGGGTAGTAAGCATGTATGGTGTTTCTTCATAGTGTGTGGAGATATGAAGATGATCAGGAGGAGAAATTTCTCAAAAATCATAGAGGGAGTCCCTTTTAGATGTTTCTTGGTAAGCTCCATCAGATTTTAGTATTTTTGTGTGTTCATTCTTCATTAGTTGTACTGCTTGGTTGAAGAGAGTGTTGGCATGGAGAAAGAGGAAGTTGTCAAGGAAATAAGAGGTATGCTTAAGGTAAGGGAGAGTTTTTACTATATTTTTAAGATGGTTTTTTTCTATTGGTATTCTTTTTAGGTCCTTAATATTAATTGGTTACCACTTTATCACTGTGTCAAAGGGTGATAAAGTTCCTATTTTTGAGAGTGATTGAAGAGAGAGAAGGAAGGTGAGTTGTATATTGTTTTATGATGGGTGTCAACATCAATGAAAAAGGGGGAGATTATTGGAGAGTTTTCAAGTATGCCCAAGGGATGTGTTGATGAGTAAATTAGATTAAGGAATGCATGTATGCCCTGAAGGTCATGTTTCTAATGTTAGAATAATGCTCTTGTAGGTTAAGGATGAGTGAAGAGGTCTAGAGTGATCCAAAAGGATGTTTTAGATGTCTTGAGAGTGATCAAAGGATAGATGGTGTTTGTGTGAGCTTGGTGGATGATTTGAAAGATAGATCAAATTTTGGACTAAGTGAATGACCATCTAGTCAGGCTACTAATGTGGTGATAGCGTTATTGTTGAGAAGTGAAGAGTTATCAAAAAGGTGGATTTGGATGCATTGAGTGTTTAAAATTTAAGAGAGATGATATAATTTATATCTCCATCATATTGGTAGGCAATCAATGTTCTTGGAGATGTTGTATTAATAGGTGTTGTTATGGATATTGAACATCTAAGGGGTTGTAACCTCCTTGCAAGGTGAAAATTCATAAAGTTATAGTTGTTGTGGTAGCTTAGCTAGATAGGTGTAGTAAATCCTTGTGGGATTGTAATAATAATAAAATAAGGGATGGTAGTTCCTTGATCAATTATTTTTTGTTTAAATTGGTTGTTGTTATTATTATAGGACAATAGTCAAATTATTTGTTCCAGTGGGTTTTCTCCCCCAAGAGGGTTTCCCACATATGTCATGTGTTATATGCTTGATCTTACATTATATCTTTTATTCATTTATATGAATGATGTATATGCTTCATGAATGCTTATGGTAACTGATTAAGAGTTTTAAAAGGTTTAAAATTAAAGTTAAATTATCTGGGCTCACTAATTCACCTCCTCCCTCTTAGTTCTTGTACCTCTAACAATTGGTATCAAAGTAGGTATTTTGGTAAAGGCTTGATCTCTTGAAGGTGGTCCAAGGTAAAATATGGGTAGTCATAAAATTCAAGGAGGTTTATCAACTAAGCAATCACTAATGTTTAATGGATCCAATTATTCTTTTTGGAGTAGAAGGATGAAGACTACAATATGTCTTGAAGGTTTGATGTATGATAATTTGTTATGAATGCTTATGTTTCTTCCAATTATCCTCCATCTAGTGCTATAGACAAGAAGTTATTTGAGAATAATTATGAGGTAATAAATGCCATTACTTGTGGTCTTATAGAGACTAAGTTCACTAAGGTAATCCATTGTAAATCAGCTAAAGAGACATGGGACAAATTATAGATCATTCATGAAGGAGAATCAAAGGTTAGGTTGGCAAAGTTGTAGACTCATCAAAGATAATTTGAGATTATTAAAATGGAGGAAGATTTTATGGCATCATTTGTACAAAGATTTGATGATATTGTGAATATCATTAGAGGTCTTAGAGAGAACTTTGAAGAGGATATTATAGTTCAAAAGGTATTAAGGTCTCTATCTCTCAAGTTTGATCCAAAAGTATCTATTATAGAGAAATTCATGATCTTACTCAGTTGAAGATGGATCAATTACATGACACCCTTACTACCTATGAGATGAGAGTAAATGATGATATACAACCAAATAATGAAATGATGAAGCCAAAGAAAGTCATAATCTTACTCAGTTGAAGATGGATAGAATTAAAGCCAAAGAAGAAGTTCTAAGGTAAGAAATCTAAAGAGGATGAGATATATGACATTGATGAGGATGAATTAATTGCTTTTATTTCTTGGAAATTAAAAATAATCTCAGGGAAGTATAAGGGTAAACTACCCTTCAAATGTTTTAACTATGAAGATATAGGACATTTTTCTCATAAGTTCCCTCATAAGCATGAGAAGAATGATGATGAATATCATGGTGAAGTCCAAGATGAATATAGGAAGTCATACATGAAGAAAGGATTTAGAAATTATAACAAGAATTCATTTAAGAACAAGAAGTGTCTTTACACCAAAGAAGATTGTAGCTCACTAGATGAGAATGAATATAGTGACTCAAAGTATGATCATGAAGATGATTGCCTTGTTGAAAATGAATCTATGTCCATGGCTGAGAAAGGAAATTTATCATATCAAAAGGATACTACTTGGAGTGGTTTATATGTTGATAAAGATAAGGTAGAATGTGAGATTGAATTGATTAATTCCCTTGAATAACTAAAGATTGAGAAGAATATTAACAATAAAATGTCTCAAATCAAGTACTATGAAGAGTAATTTAGTGTGTACAAAGAAAGAATGAGTAAAGATTCCAAGGATCATGAAGATATGGTCAAGCATCTTAGTTGTCAATTGGAAATTATGTCTAAAAGCTTGAAAGCCAAAGAATATGAATGTTCAAGGTATGTAATTGAAAATTATTCATTTAAATATGAGTTAGAGAACACATCTAGTAAGTTGAAGTCATTTTTGATATTTGAAAAGAGCTCAAGTGATTTAGACAATATTTTGTTTGGTTGAAATCATGTTAGTGATAAAACTAGTCTTGGATATGAAGAAGAACAAAATAATGTAACTGAAGAGAAGATGAAGAAAAATCATCAGAAAAGGAATGAATGTCCTAGTATAATGAAGAAAAAATAGATTATAAATCCAAATTCCATGAGGTATAAAAGTTTTAATGCTTCTTGTTACACATGTAATCAATTTGGGCATAACACTAAAGAATTCAAGAGACTTATTAAAAATGAGTTTCCATGGAATTATGATGGGGGTAATCAATCAAAGGTGTGAAAAAAGTTAATTGCTTCAAATATATTGATGTGGGACACTTTTTAAACCATTATCCACATAAGGTTAGATAAGGAGAGTCCTCTTAAAAAAGAGGAGGTTGTTTCATTTGTCATGACATCTGACACATTGAAAGTTTCTATTAAAACAAGGTAAGAGAAACTATGTTTCTAACAAGGATTATTATTCTCAAAAACTATGAGAATATTTAACACATTTCTAAGTTTTACAAGCAAAGGCCATTAAGTCAAAATAAATTTAATCAAGGTCCTAGATTATAAGGAAGAAGATAAGTTAACTCATGTAAACTAAAGATGGTAAGTGTGAGTCATGATGAGTCTATAGGTCCAAGTAATTTGTTTTCTATGATGGAGAATGCATTGGAAGATGAAGACTAATAAGATCTCTCATTGTCTACTCATATTTTGAATGGAGAGACCAAGTTCAAGAAGAATACCAAAGTACTAGTTGAGGCTAGTTATGAGATGTGTATGGATCCAAGTGAACATCCTACCATTTTTGAACTTGTGTCATATAAATAACATTAATTTTTAGTGCCTAGTGATAAGGTTCATAACTAAAAGTTGGATTATTTAGATGAGAAGGTATGTCATGAATATATGTTGTCTTCATGTATTGTCAATTGAATCCTAGAAGAAAAGGAGAATATTGTAGTGGATGAGCATGTTGTTTCTCTTGAGCCTAAAAAGAAGAAGAACTATTAGTATCAAATGACCAAGGAGGAGAAGGAATATGAGGAGTTGTGGGAAAATCCTAGTTTCACATTGTTTTAGGAGATTATGAAGTAGGGTGTCTCTATCTATGCTTCTTAAGAGACATATTTCTTTTAGATAAGTAAATTTGTGTGATCAAGATCACAATGCAAATAAGAGAAGGTCATTGGTTAAAGGTAGCAACAAGTTCATGATCTTGTTCAAGATACTTGTGAAGGATCTATATTACAAGGTTAGAATGGGTGTTTTCAGGTGTCTTATTGAGATTGAGGGAATGACAAGAAGAGTTTGGTGATTAGAAAGGTTAAAATCCATGGTATAGGAAGTTAAGGTTCCCAAAGGTATAGAATCTCAAATCTTGGTAAAATTTTTTTGATGGTTATCTCTAGGTGTGAAAAAAGTTTTAGACATGGGCATTAAACATAAGGAGGTTGAATGGGCCAAATGGTTTATCAAATTAGGGTTAACAAATATATAAAAGTTTATGGTTATAAAATTATTCATGTTTTTGTCAATATGGAGGCCTAATTGACTAGTATTTTTGTGAAATAAGTATGTTGTAGATGATGAGCTAGGTGATGGGAATAGGTGTGCTTGAGGGGGAGTATGAGTGTTGTCTAGATATGAAGTTTTAGGTCTTAATAATGTGCATAGTAAAGGTTTTGGGATCTGTAAGTTTTAGGTAGGGTTATAAGGAGACAAAACAAGCCTTTTAATAAAAAGAGTGATTTTTATTTATTTTATCCAAAAGAGAAAGGCATGAGTGTTTCAAGGAGAGGGCTCAGGTTGTTTTAGATCATGTTTCTTGTTTGGTGAGTGGCATGATTTTTTGTTGGTGGTCTTTATGATAACTTAAGATAGATGGTTAGTAAGCCTATATGGTGGTTCTTCATGGTGTGCATAGATTTGAAGATGCTCAAGAGGTAAAATTACTCAAAAATATTAGGGAGAGTCCCTCTCAGATGTTTCTTGGTGAGTTCCATTAGATTTCAATATTTTTGTGTGTTCATTATTTATTAGTTGTAGTGTTTGGTTGAAGAGAGTTTTGACATAGAGCAAGAGGAAGTTGTCAAGGCAAGAAAAGGTGGGCTTAAGGTAAAGGGAGTTTTTACTATATTTCTAAGATGGTCTTCTCTTGTTGGTAGTCTTTTTAGGTCTTTAGAATTAGTTGGTGCCCACTTTGTGATTATGTCAAAGGGTGTGAAAGCTCCTAACTTTTAGAGTTCTTGAGGAGAGACAAGGAAGGTGAGTTATATATTATTTTATGATGGGTGTTGATATCAATAAAAAAGTGGGAAATTGTTGGAGAGTTTTCAATTATTCCTAGTGGATGGGTCGATGAGTAGATTAGATTAAGGATTTTGTGTATGACTTATAGGTCATGTTTCTAATGTTAGAATAGTTCTCATATAAGTTAAGGATGAACCAATGACACAATGGTTCAAAAATATAGTTTATTGTGCACCTGTTGTCACTTAAATCTTACACATTATTTATTTAGAAGATGGTTTAATGAGATCATGGGAACATACCTAAGGTTTTGGGACCCTAACACTCCTTTAGATGAACCTCTAGAGAAGGTCAATTTCCTTCTAACCTAAGTGAATCTAATTTAAGACCATCATGTAGGCCTAAAAGAGATGAAATGAAATCTATATCTAATCCTAATTCTAAAAATCTCTTGAGGGGAAAGGGATAAGGAATACTAAAAAATAAATGGTGATGACCCATGATTAGATAGAGCACCTTTACAAGCCTTGATGAACATACTACAACTATGGAAAATGAGAAACAATTACACGATTTCTAAAATGGACACTTCAAATGCATAAGTGCTTCCTATAAAGGTGCAAGAACATAACATAACACTAAGATAGATGGAGGTTATCCATAATCAAGGCCTACATAGAACCCAGTGCACACATAATATGACCTCCAAATGAGTTCCAAGTTATTCACAAAGGTATGAAGGGATGGAAAATATTGAGATGGAAAATACATCCACATGAAAAGATAAATAACCACATAATACACATAGAATGCAAGAATCATGGAGAAAATCAAACTCAATTCTCATTAGTTACATGCCTTAAGATATAAAGGTCTTATGAAGGGAATTTTTTGTAGCATTTTTGTTCTAAAATGTTCTCTTTTACAATAATAAATATTCCTACTTATATAATCAATTGGAGAGCTCATGCTCATTACTCAATCTCACCCACTATTGGGGTAGTTACAATATTCAATAATGATTGGGGAAGTAGCTGAAATATTTTTGAGAAGAAAAAGTGTGACCATGCTTTGCATTTGATATGTGATGTCTAATGTCAGTAGTCACCTTTGCATTGAAGCTAATAGACTTGTCAAATCAATACACTATTCCAACCACAACATTAACCAATTTTTAATAATACATTTCTATAATTTAAAATTAACATCATTGAAAATAGGGAAAAATCATATTTCCAATGTAGATAGAATCATCAAAAATAGAGAAATGGATCAAAATATATGGTTAAAAAACTAACATATAGTCACATGCAGTTGCATCAACACCTTTAGAACATGAAAAAATGGAAAATCGTAGAACAATATATGAGAAAATCCCATCATATCTTATATTTACCAAAATATATTGAGTAGATGCTCAAAATGGTATTTTTAGTTTTTATAAATGATCACATTAGCCATTTTGAACCACCCTCTAAGTTTTTTTGGTGAAAAATTGAGTAAGTGATAAATCTTCCTTGGAGGGTCACTTCATATCATCATAACTTTTCACTAAAAATTCTAACAACTGCAAAACTAATTGCATTAATTTTTCACTCCATCAAGGTACTAAAATATAAATTTTCATGGATTTTAAACTTTATTTGGTTCTACAAAAATTTATTTTAAAAGTGAAAATTGGGCAGATTTAGAAATTGGGAGATGTAAAAAATGACAAAGTAGAAATCAATGCAAAAGCTGATTTTGATGGTTGTGCATTCCACACATTATATTTAATATTTGCACACTCTATTTTCAAATTACACTCTAATGACATTTGGTTATCACCATTAATAATTTAGATAATATTTTATCTCCTTTACCCCTATGAAAATGAGTTTAAAATGTGCACACTGAATAGATCTAAAACATGAAACATAAAAAAATGATAAAGTAAAAATCAGCCCATAAGCCAATTTTTTACCCTATACATTTTGCACATGGGAAATAATTTTATGCAAATTTATTAACTTTCACACTATTCACACATTTTCCTACCATTATGTAAAATTATAAGGTGATTTCACTTCATTTTGTCCTATGAAATGGTGCTTGAAAAGTGCTTTATACATTGATTTGGCAACTAGAAACACACATAAATCTATGCACTGGGTAGTTTTCATGACTGTGATTTTTGAAGTGAAGAATAATTATCTATAACATCCTTCATAATTATATTCACCTAAAATTTTAATACCATCATACAATTTTTAAAGAGAAATAAATGTGATTTAGCCCTATGAAATTAATCTCAAAAATCACTACACAAGTTGATTTGGTGTGGAGAGTTCTACTTTTTTCATAAGGGATCAAGGTGATTTGAAGATTCAAGATTCTATGACCTTTGTAGGATGATTGATTTCTAATAAAATATCTATTATCCTTATAATTAATCCATTTGGCATGGAATCATGAAAGTCTAAGAGATTTTCTTTTGAAAGTGTAACTCTTATGTGCATAAGGGCACTGACTCATCTTGCCTCACACACCAAGTACTTGATAAATTCTTGGGCTTCCACTTAATAAATTTAATTTAGACCACCCTCCAATAAAAAAATATAAATAAAACCAAAAATATGCCATAGGCACTTAAAGGAAGATGGAAACAACTAAAATTAATTACAATGTGCACACATGCACTTAGGGAAAATAAAAAATCTAACCTACCCTAAAGTAACCAATAAGAAGACTATCTAAATAAATCCATTGACTAGTTATAAAATATATCTTCCTTTTATTATCAAATTAAAATTATTTTCATATTTGAGGGCATCCAAATAAAGGTGGAGAAAGATCAGATTTTCAACAAATGGATGATATGCTTCTCAAAGAACATAAACAAAATCACATACCCAATATATTTGAATGAAAATGCATCTATCTTTTAGTGGATGAGAAAGCTTAATTTTTATATAATTCTCATTTTTTTTCTTTGTATTAATTGAAACATGTGTTAGCTCCTCCTTATTGACTTCTAACTAGGCCAGATAATTGATATGGAACCCTCTTATCAAGACAAAGTTTGAGCAATAAAAATTGCCCTCCCTTATGCATTTTTCTTCTCCGTCATTCTGTTGATTGGGATTCTCTTGCCTAAATAATTTGTTTAGAAACACATAAACTTACTTCTATTCTTATTTCTCATGGTTTTCCCATTTAATAGATGATGGCTCAATGTCAAGGCTTGAACAAAAGTCTTCTAGCTCATCCCAAAAGGAATCTTCTTCTAGTTGTTCTTCACTCTTCTACATGAGAGGCCTCATTATAGATTCATGACTGAATTCATCTTGTTCCATGCTAAATGAAATATCATTTGTCTAAGAGAGTACCTCATCATATCACCCTTGTGCATTTCCTTGCTATTATAGCTAATCATACTTATCTTTTTCTTATAGTAGGTCTAAATTTTTTTATTTAGTGGCACAAAGAAGGATTGTGATGATGATTTTGTCATCATACTCACTTGAAATATTATCCTCCTCATCCAAATGGTATTCACTTTCCTTATATACAATTTGTTCTCCTTTTAAAATGGATATGGTGAGAGGGAAAGAGTTTTTAGATGGTGTAAAGGTAGGGGGTTTTACAAGATTGGGCATTGTAAAGTTGGGTTGCATGGTCCAAGAAGGTTTCCATGATTACCCTTGGGTGTTTTGAGGATAAATTAGAAAAATATATTTCAAGGAAGGGGAGTCCTTAAAAATGGGAATCTTAAAATTAGGGAATTTACTTGAAAACATAGAGGATTTGTCTTGCATGAAGCTAGAGACCTTGAGAAAAGAAGCTTCTAGCCCCATGGGATGGGATTTGAGCAAACTAGGAGCCTATTTGAAGCTAGGAAAGAGAGGAGTGAATGTGTTTATCTTTGATTCAATTATTTGTATCTATAAAATCAACTAATGAATCTATTCTTCTTTGGCTACAATTTAACTAGCCAATCACTCTTATTCATATATGTGTTATCCCATCACCTCCTATTAATTAATTTAATATTGATAATCAAAGTCTTTCTATTACATACCATACTCTTTCTTTCTATCAATATCCATAAACTATATTTAGAAATCAAGCTATATATCATTTATAATTTTATGGGGATGATTAGGAGGATAACCATGATAATAATTTAGAGTATCATGACATTCAAGTGAATGATTATAAGATGAGTAGGTTTCCAAGAAGGATGAATAGGGGTGGAAGGGAGGTAAACACTATGTGAATGAAGATATCCTAATGTAAGAGGATATTTGGAATAAAACTAGTAGAATTTTTAGGAGGTAAACACTATGAGAATGAAGATATCCTAATGGTAAGATGGATATTTGGGATAAAACTAGTAGTAGTTTTAGTTTGATATGGATGGTAGGAGGGCATTGAAAATGCATTTTGACAAGGATGAAGGGAGAAAACATATTTCTCATGATACCTTGACTTATTAGAGAATTCAAATAAGGAAAAATTAGGTCTTCCTTTTCAATAATAAATATATCAGTAGAGTAACTAGGTGATTAGATTAGCTTAAAAGAATAGAAAAGACCAAGAATATCATCTAAATCCTCATCTTTGATAATCTTTAAGCATGTAGAATACTTAAAACATTATATTTTATCTTTGGATTTGCCATGGTGTTTAAGAAGCTACCATGAATGGTAAGATGCACTAAAGAGCACACCAAATCTCTATAATGGATGATATAAGGATAATCAAACTATGTCCCATTAGGCATACCATAAACTATTATCACTTAGACCTTGCACCTACTAAATTAGAATATGATTTAGTGAGATAATGGGAACATCCCTAAAGTTTTGGGACCATTTTTATCCTTGGGATGAACCTATGCATAATTTTTAATTCCTTTTAAGCTAAGTACATCTAATTTAAGACTAACATGTAGGCCTAAAAGAGTTAAAAGGAAATCTATATATAATCTTAAGTCAAAAAATATCTTTGAGGGGAAAAGGGAGAATGAACAATGAAAGGGAAATGGTGATGTACTAATATTATATATATATATATATATATATATATATATATATATATATTACCTTTATGAGCCTTTAATAACACACTAAAACTACAAGGAATTAGAAACTATAACACAATCTCCAAAATAGACATTTCAAATTCATAAGTGTTTCATATAGAGGTGCAAGAATACAACACAACCAATAAGAGGGATAAGGGTTATCTAGTCAAGGCTTACATAGACATAAGCGCACACATAATATGACCTAAATATAATTTCCAAGTTTTTCATAGAGGTGCAAAGGTATGGATAACAATGAAAGGGAAAATACATACATAAGAAAAGATCAATAACCACAGATGCACAAAGAATGAAAGAATCATTAATAAAGGAAAAATAAATTTTCATTAGTTTCAAGGATCAATCTATAAAGGTCTCATGGAGGGAAATTTTTCATATCCTTTTTGTGCTAAAAATGTCCTCTTTTAAAATGATAAATGTGCCTGCTTATATAAGAAATTGAAGAGATCTTGGTCATTACTCAATCTCACCCACTATTAGGGAAGTTAAAACATTAAAGAATGATTGGGGAAGTATCCAAGATATTTTGAGAATTGAAAGTGTGCCTATGATCTACATTAAATAATTGATGCCTAATGTCAATAGCTACCTTTTCATTGAAACCTATAGACTTGTTAAATAAATACACTATTTTAGCTCAACATTAACCAATTTTTAATAATACATTTCTCCAATTTTAAATTAACATCATTCAAAAGAGAGATAAATAATATTTACAATGTAACCAAAATCATCAAAAATAGACTTTTGGAATAAAATATATGTATAAAAAACCAACACAATCACATCAACACCTTTAGAACATGGAAGAATGGAAAATCACAAAGCGATATATGAGTATAACCCATAATATCTTATGTTTCCATAAATATCTTGAATATATGATCAAATTATTATTTTTAATTTTTTTTAAATGATAAAATTAACCACTATGAACAACCCTTTGAATTTTTTTTGGTGAAAATTTAGCTAAGTGGTAACTCTTCCTAGGAGGGTCACTTTGTTCCAACATAATGTTTCACTAGAAATTTCAAATGATAAAAAACCATTGCATTACCTTATCACACCATCAAGGTACATCCTTTATAAATTTTAATGGAATTTAGACATAATTTGGTCCTTGTAAAATGGGATTAAAAAGTGTTTACTAGGTAGATTTAGCAACTGGGAGATGTAGAAAATGGTTAAGTAGAAATCAGTGTAAAAGCTTTTTTTTATGGTTGTGCATTCCACAAATCATATTTAATATTTGTATAATATATTTACCATTGAAATATAATTAAATTTATTTATCACCATGAATAATTTGGACAATATCTTACCTCTTTTACCCTTGTAAAAATGAGCTTGAAATTTGCGCACTAACTAGATCTGAAAACTATAAACACAAAAAATTAATTAAGTAAAAATCAACCCATAAGCTGATTTTTAATCCTACACATTTCTCACATGGGAGATAATTTTATATGAAATTATCATCCCTAAAATTATTCACACATTTTCTTACCATCATGTGAAATTTTAAGGTGATTGGACATAATTTGGCCCTACAAAATTGTGTTTGAAAAGTGTTATGTACACTAATTTATAAACTAGAAACGCAAAAATCTATGCAATGGGTAGTTTTCATGACTATGATATTTTAAAGTGAATAATAATTATATAAAACCACAATCACCATTATATTTTCTTGATATTTGAATACCATCATACAAGTTTTAAAGAGAAACAAATGTGATTTAGCCCTACGAAATTTCTCTCAAAAAGTACTATGTAGGCTGATTTGGTGTGGAGAGTTATAATTATTTCACAAAGGATCAAGGTGACTTGAAGAGCAAGAAATACCTCTCAGTTGATACTATTTTATATATAAGCCAAATTTGGTCATACTTTTAACCTTTTCTTTTTGATCTTAGATCTTATTCCCAACATCATGAAATCCCTTATCAAAATCTTTTTGGACAACCTCAATCCATTTAGACAATATATACAATGTTCTTCCCTTATTACCCTTGATACCTAATAGGATTATCACTCTTGGTTCAGTTTATCTCACCCCTCATCTTTGGAATGCAATATGGTCCAAATTACCACTACCAATTACATTGATGGATTGAATCCATTTCACACTTCTCAAAATAATTCTATCTCTAAGGCACCTTATTAAACTATATGGGAAATTAACACACACCTAACCAATAAACCTATAGGAAATATTTTAAACATAAATAATCCATTACCTAACAATCTTCTACCTAATAACCCATCTCCTAATACCAATTCATGGAATGTTCCTCCTACCAATCCTAATAATCCACCTCTAAACAATAATAAACCCAATCCATCAATTAACACCACTAAAATTCTTTCACAAATATTAAAATAAATGAACACTATGCAAACATATAATACTTCTCAAATGATGAAAATAAAACATCATTTATTAAACATGGCTAATCAACCTCCTATTCTCCTACCTCAAAATAACCAAAATTTTATCCTTCCACTTCTTATAGATGCTATGGGAAATATCATTCCCTAACCCATTATGCAAAACAAGATGATCCAAAATATTAAAAATGAAGCTTTAGCCCCCTTCACTATTTATATTGATATTGGAAACATATCTCCAAATATTAAATATAATGGGACTAAATAGAATGCAACTTTCTTTAAAACATTAGGTAATCTCTATAAAGAGTAGATTCAAACTAATAGCTTTGCCACTACCAAAATTTTAGTCAAAACATTCAGAAGAGACATATTATAATGGTATAATCAATTCACTTAAAATTTTATATGTAAACTTGAGGATTTATTCAATCCTCTAGTTAATTAATTTCAACATAATGACCTTCCTAAAAACTATCATATCCATTTCATCAATGGTAAATAATCCCCTTTTGAATCAATGGATGATTTAATTAAATGATGGAAATATTTGTCTCATAAATTCGATCATAACATGACTAATAATAAGTTATTGAAATTATTCATAATTTCATTAACACTTTCCATTCAATATAAGGTTCAAACTTTTCTCCACAAACTCTCAAATATGCCATTGATCAAGCTAAAAGATATTACTTTCTTATAAAATAGTTTAAGCCTAGCATTAAAACCATCAAAAGATCATTTCAAAACTCCACTAATGCAATCAATAGAAATTGTTCTCAAATAAAACCAGGAGCAGCCAAAATGGATAATCCCTAAGCTTCTCATTCCCCACTAAGTGTTAAATAAATGAAACAAATTTTAGTGCCTTCTAAAGCTTTAAATTACACCAATAACCCACCTAGTTGGTTTGACCCTAACAAATTTCATCTATTTCATGTTGATGTCAGTCATTCCCATGAAATGTGTTGTGGGATTACCATTTTTTTTAATATTAGGATATACATTCAATCATGACACTATGATCAAAATATTTCATCATGATTATGTTAATTCCTTTCAAAAGAAACGAGTTACTAGGCCTTCTTCCTCTAAATATCCAAAAACATTTCTACTTGTAACCCACAACACTCAAATGAGGAAATATGTGTAATTAATGCTGATTATAAACAACATTATACTAATTCTCAATATGTGAATGCATCTAAAGTTAATTATTGACGTAAACCCACCCACAAACATCTTATCACTAAAACAAATAAATCATCACTTCACAAACAACTTATCAAATAAACCACTACCATACCTTCTAATATAAATGAGGAAACACTTTCACAATCAAACCTCAAACTTCTTCTCTTCCTACCAAAAATATTTTACCTTATAATTCTCATGTTGGTTCTTCATATTTTAAATTTCATTGGAATTTCTTAGAAGAGCTTAGCTCCATGCCTTTTAAAATACCCCTCATGGAGTTAATTCATACTTCTCCATATCACCACAAATTCTTATTACAACAATTACAAGACATTAAATAACCACTTCCCTTAAAGTGGAATAACCTCTTCAATATATCATATATTGATAGAAGTACATACTATTGAAGCTTTTTGTACTTATTCCAAACATTCCATCAAATTATTTGAAGAAGATATGGTTAATGATGAAATCATTTTTATTGCCAATGATCCACCTCTTTTCATTAAAATTGTAATTAATACCAACCTTATTATAAAAGTCTTAGTTTATTAAGGATCAAGAATTAATGTTAATTGCTTTTGGTCAATTTAACAACTTGGATATACCAAAGATCACCTTAAGAAAACTCATCTCACATGTCACAGATTTGATAAAACAAAAAAAACAACTTGGTTGTATTTGTCTCCCCCTCACTATTAGAACCAAGACCATATGTAACAAGCTCATGGTTTTAAAATTACCATTATCCTATAATATACTCCTAGGTCTTGTATGGAGACATTGCATGAGGGTTATTACCTCCTTAGGTGTTCAATGTATCAAATTCATCCATAATGGAAAACAATATAAACATGAGGTTGATCCTAATCCATGGAGTATTCAAGTATCCAAACTAAAATCTTAGTATCAAATTCCACCCATTACATGAATTAATAGTGCACTTATACTTGAATTCATCAATGTGAATCCAAATTTATAGGTTACTCTTGTCAATTATGATTATGATGAACCTAATGAATTATAAAACACTACTAAGTTACTATTATAGGCTCAATTTTCACCCTTGGAGATAGTTCTTTAGGCTCTTTCCAATTGAGCTACATCACGGGAACAACCCCAGGCTATGGGTCACCTATGGTGGGGTTGAACCTTCAGAGTAGGCTGGTTTCCTCTTTGATGCTCACATAAACTAACATTTCATAGGGAAAAGGGTTAGAAAGAGGGTAAGGGATCCTAAAAATGTTAACCAAGTGATGTACCAAATAAAAATGGGAAACTCCCATAAGTTTGAACCCACACTAAATCTGCAGAAGATAATGCCATCTCATACAACCTCAAGATCAATCTAGTTACATAAGTATTTCATAAAATAGGCTTAAGAAGTAATTAATGTAAATAAATATTAGTAATAAGACTCACTTAAAGCTCACATCAATGGTAGAAATAAAACTAATCTAGACCTAAAAATCAATTTGAATTTACCCTAGAAAAGGAGCAATAAGGAAGGACAATGGATGAGGAATATTATCCTTCACACAATACCATAGTGAAAAATTCACTAAGCATAAATCCAAGTTTAGATATAGGCAAAAAACTTATTATATTACATGAAGAGGTAGTTATTACAAATGCTTGATAGGGTCGAGCCTAATCAACATGAGCATATTTAACATTATATCAAAGAGTATCCATGTCTCTCATAAAGATAAAAAGGTCTAAAATTAGAATGGAAAATGCCTTCTTTGGATTCATTCATTGCCGACTTGACTAGGGAGCAAGATAAGCTAATTCAGATGGGCTTAAAGATAACTTCATTGAGGCTATTATTTATGCCTCTAAGTTTAACATAGGATTTTTTAGTGTTCAAAGAACACTTCTTATTTTAGAATTCAAGGAATTTAGAGCATGAGTAGTAGGTTGTGGCAATTTGATGTCACCTATGGTGAAATAACAATAGAGATATGTATTGGTTTTCCACAAATTTATAATGACTAATGATTTTAAGCCATAATGATCAATTCTTTATGAATTTTAGAAAATATATGTTAATGCTTAGTGAATTATGACCCAGACTTAAGCTACAAACTAATCTAAGTGGATATTTATAATGAAGCTTAAACTAAAGTGATATGGTATAAAAAAAGGACCAAAGAGAAGGGTAAGGTAGAAAAGAGAGTGAATGATTACCAATTTTAGTCCTAAATATCATGACAAAGCATAAATTACAACTAGATATGCATTTAAACCAATATATAATACAAAATAGCCTAAGATCAGATTTCACTATATACCAAGAAAACTTTAAAGGATAATGTAAAGAATCACAAATAAGAACCAATGGTAAAGAGACTAGGATATATAGAAGAAGGTGAAGAGATATATGGGAAAAATGCATTGAAGAGAATATAAAAGTCATCAAAATCAAGAAGTGAGGTGGCAATTCCTTAATCAATTTCTTATGCATGCCTTGATCAATAAGGACCTTCCTTTGTCCCAATAGTCCTGAGCTCCTATCATTGGATGAAAGATCCCACTAGAAGATAAGGGCTTGTTCTATGTGATGACAAAGTCTATTTGAGAAAAATCAATGCTCTTAGCTATTCCTTCAACTACTAGTTCACTATCTTGGGATAATAGGTCCACTTGTTGTGTTCATGAGGATTAGATCTTTGAATCCTAAAACTAACAATTCCATGCCATGAACAATGGTTAGAACCTACTTTATCGATGATGGAGTCACATCAATAGATGAGACCCTTTATATTAAACACATATCTACTCCATTTCCATATTTTGATCATAGGTTCATATATAGATGGAAAACTAATCTAAGATTATTGGTTTTCTTATAGTTAACATATTAATACAGACCTATAGACTACATATCCTTTTTTCTAAATCCAAACAAGTCCACAAAAGACCCAATCTGTCTCTATAAGAACCAAGAGTTCATAGTATACATAGGATACCTCTTAATATAACAAACATTGTTGTATACCTTTAAGCTATTAATTCATGAAACATAGGTCTTAATGGTGGTCCTTTTTATTCTTTATCACCTTGGCTACATTAGTGTGTCCCTTTTAATAGCATTGGACTAAGATTCAATTATGACAATATGATCCTACAAGACCCTATTTACTTATATCAAAAATGGATTCCCTATTTCCATCTAACTTCTTGGGCTTGACTTTATTTTAATTAGTTGTCGATATCTGACCTAGATCATTGACACATTGACCCATCTTGCACTATTGGTCATGCTTGGTATGAATGACCACAAATCATTGATCTTGCCCTTGACTTGTCAAATCTATCCAAACTTGTGCCACATGTAAAATGTGTATTAAGTCTTAGGATTCATTGTCAGTATATAGCTTCATGCACTTTTTCCACATGTCAATCTCTTAAGCTCCTTGACTATTTGACTCATCCCACACCATTGGGTCAAGATGTATGATCAAGCAAGGATTGTTAGATTTACTGGGACCCATTATTTGGAAACTAATGTCTATTTTAAAAGCTTAAAATTGATGTCCACACTCCCATAAAATAACATTCACTTGACTGTCATTGAAATTCATGTGATCATCAAATTTAAGTTGAAAAATATTTGTTTTACTTGAGCTTAAATTTAATTTTAGCATGAACATCTTATGTTTTAGGTCTAAATTTAAAATCTTATAACTTGAGATAAAAATCTTGTGTGGGCATGAATATTTTAGAGGATGATCCTGACATGTAGAACTTCTTGGTGCTATAATCCTTTGGTTGGTGGGGGCTTCCTGAGTGAAGATAAAAATTACACAAGTGGACTGGTCTATATGCTCTTGCATGACATCCTAGTGATTGTATGGCTCTTAAAATTTCCATGATTCATCCTTTGATCAATTATTCAAGGTTTTGATGGATTCTTAAGGTTTGTGTAACCTAGTCCATGCTTCTAAATGATTGAGACATATGATAACCTGTTTATATCCTCCCCATTTTGTAATTTTATATCTATATCAAACCTTTGGTTTAGGCATTCCATAAGAACTCTGCTCAACTTTTCAAATCTTGGTATGTGGGATAAAAATGGCCAACATCTTTGGCAACTCACAGGGGTTACATTATTATTTATACAATAGAACCCAAACCATGCTACCTGTCTAGTCCATTAAGCATGGAGTCTCTACTTGGGTCTAACATTGTGACCTATATTTGGAACTAGCTACCAATACTACTCTAACATCTCCTTGAAATAAACACAAGTACCAAAAGGAATAAAATAGAACATAGTTCCCAAGGCACTTATTGAATATAAAATAACCTAGCATAAAATAATAACAACAAAAAAATGTGTTGGAACAACACATAGAGGAAATTGATCCTGCTTTAATATATACAATATTGTACAATAATTCATAAGTACTTCCCTCTTAAGTTAAATGGAAGACTATGAGTATCATTCTCTTTTTAAAAAGCAAGATGAAAAATACCTTTCTTTAGAGGTACCATAATTAGTCAACTAAGTATCTTGATGGATAATCCTATTAAGGTGATCCCTAGTGGATGAAATGGAATGAACATGTCTCTAATGTAAACATACTAGTCCAAGTCTTCCAAACTTGGTTCATGTTGGACTATGAGAGCACTTGCTTGTTGATTCTCATCACTCTTAAGAAACTCTTGCATGAAGCCTTGATTTAGGCTCTTGGGAGAAAATACACTTGGTTGAATTGGTGGTTCAAAAATACCATGTTATTCTATCTTGTCCTTGTGTAAATCAGGATTGATCATGCTCAGAGTAGCATGTTTATGGATTTTTATAAGGAAATGTCCCTTAGCCTCTACAGACTCTTTGGTAATAGAATTGAACCATTACCATAGCTTTTTAGGCTCTTCATTAGTATGCTCATTAAATTGAATCACTTGAGCATTTGATATGTCTCCTTCATCAACCTCACTTAATATTTCATCCTATTATTGAACTACAAATGAGGGTTGATTTACCTAAGGACTGAAGCATCATACCTATTTTTCTCAAGATATGATTTTATTTCCTCTAGTTCCAACATATTAGGGATATATTCATTTATAACTTCATATTGAAGTGTACCCACCTCACACACCTAATTTTGATCCTCTTCTTGATCTATGTAGAATGGACCTTTAGTGGTTCATTTAAAATCTTCTCTATTTTCATCTTGAGGATTGTCTTCAATAGGATCCATCTTATTAGTGTCAAAGCCATGCCAATAAGGTTGGTCTAAATCTAACTCTTCCGCTTCTAAATGAAGTGGATTTTCTATCATGATATATTCATCAAAGACACTTATGACATCCTCTTTAGGCTCAAATTTGACTACAAACTCCTCCTCTATCCTCTATAGAACAAGCTCTTTCTCCATGAGGGAAATGGTGGGAGGGTGAAAAAGTTCACCTTGCTTGAAGGTTAGGAGAGTATCCTTCCAACTAAGTATATTGAAGGCTCTTTTAGGTGGCTCTTTGAGAAAGGAGGTAGATTCATGAAATGCTTATATACCAGCCTCATTAAGCTGACCTATGGTTTCTTGATCTGTTTTTGGCACAACTAACTCCTCCTTCAAGACCACTTCTTAAACTACCTCAACTAGAACTTCCTCTCTTTTTTGTGTGCCCCCCTTGTTTGATTTCCATAAGGGGATAGCATAAGACTTGGATACTTTATTTTAATCTTGAATTTCTTCCTCTTTCCTCATTTTTAACTCTAATTATTTTATTTATCTATCTATATTTTCTTGAAAAAATCCTTCTTGGATATGGCTAGGGGATTTATGGAGATAAGTGGAATCTTGAGTCTCAACAATAGGATACTCTATAATAGTCTCCTTTTTTCTTTGAAGGTTTCCTTGGATTGATTTCTAAGAAGGGAAGTTATAAGGCTTGTCTACTTTTTCCTTTTATTGAATGATTATGGGAGAGTATGGTTTCATAAGAGATGACATGAAATAGTTAGGGTCATTTACATAGGAGAAGATATATGATGGGATGGCTTGATATTCTTCAACTAATTGGTTTTTAGTGGCTTGTTTGGCTATTGATGAACATGAGACTTGACAAGGTGGGTTAAGGGTTTGGATACGAGCATGAACAAGAGTATATTTTGGGTCTAAGATTGGTTTTTCTCTATCCTAAGAACAATTTATAGTCATTTTCCTTCTTGTCTTGGTCTTGGCTAACCAAGCACTCTTTTTGAAATGTCAACTTCTACTCTTGTAAATGAGCTTAGTGTTCAAGATTCTATTGTTTCCTATAGTACTCTTATTCCATATCAACCTATATTAACCTTATTTCAAGATAAATCATTATCTCTTTAAGGGTCATTTTTGGTTGATTAGAGAGAGGCAAATTTTGACAAGGCTAATACATTGAATGTTGAGGGCCACTTGGGGTGAAGCCATAAACATTGTTAACTTGACATGAAAGAAGAGTGAAATAACATGAATTTTGATCAAATTGGGAATGATACATACCAAATAAAGGTGATTAGACATCTGGGATACTTACACCATCTCATGAATTCTCATAGTTTCCATTTATGTTTACAAACTTACCTCCAAAAGCTTATTGAATTAAGAGAACACAAAAACTCTTCACTTAGTGCATGATAAAATTAGTCCCACTAGGCATGGAAAAAATATTATAGGCTCAATTTGTCCCATTTGAGAGAGTTATTTAGAATCCTTCCAATTGAGCTAAATAATGGGAATAACCCTAGGCTGTGGGTCACCCATGGTGGGGTTAAACCTCTGTAGTAGGCTAGCTTCCTCTTTGATGCTCACCTAAACTAATTTTTCATAAGGAAAAGGGTTAGAAATAGGGTAAGGGATGCTAATAAAGTTAACCATGCAATGCACCAAATAAAAATTGGAAACTCCCATAGGCTTCCACCCACACTAGATCTATAGAAGATAATTCTATCTCACACAACCTCAAGATCAATATAGTTACATAAGTATTTCATATAAGAGGTTCAAGAAGAAATTAATGTAAACAAAGATGAGTTTTAAGATTCACTAAAAGCTCAAATAAATGGTAGAAATAACACTAATCTATACCTATAACTCAACTTGAATATACCCTAGAAAAGGAATAAGAAAAGACCATGGATGAGGAAGATTCTCCTTCACACAATGCCATAGTGCACATCTAAATCAACATAGATCCAAGGTAAGAGATAGGCAAATAAATTCTTAAATTACATTAAGATGTAGTTATTAGAAATTCTTGATCAGGTTGAGACTAATTAATATGAGCATATTAAAAAATATATCAAAGAGTATCATTGTCTCCTAGAAAGATAAGAAGGTAAAAAATTTGAGAACCCCCATAATGGGAAAGAGACCAAGATATATAGAAGAAGGGGAAGAGAGAGAAGGGACTAATGCATTAGAGAGTGTATCAAATTCATCAAGATCAAGAAGTGAGGTGGTAGTTCCTTATTTTCTTTTTTCATGTGTGCCTTGATCAATAAATGGACCTCCCTTTGTCCCAATAGTCTTCAAGGTCCTCTTATAGGGAGAAAGATCCCACTAAAAGAAAAGGGCTTATTCCATGTGATGACAAAGTCTATTTGAGTAGAATTAATGATCGTAACTATTATTATAACTACCAACTCACCAACTTGGGACCCTAAGTCTACTTGACATGTTCATAAGGATTAGATCTTCAAATATTGAAACTGACAATGTCATACTATGAATGGTGATTAGTACCTGCTTTGTTGATGATGGAGTCATGTCGATAGATGAGAGCCTTTTCATTAAACACATATCTTCTCTATTTTCATATCTAGATCATAGGTTCATCTATAGATAGAAAACCACTATAAGATTATTAATTTTACTATATATTCCATATTAATATAGACTTATAGACCATATAACCTTTTTCTAGATCCAAATAGGTCCATAAAAGACCCAATCTATCTCTGTAGGAACCAAGAGTTCATAGTACACACAAGATTATTCTTAAGATGGTGAATACAATTACATAAATAACCCCATAGGCTAAAAATTCATGAACCAAAGGTATTAATGGTTGTCTTTTATATTATTTATCACCTTGGATACATTAATGTGTATCTTTTAATGGTGTTGTATTGAGATTTAATAGAAATAATATGATCTTACAAGACCCTATTTACTTCTATCAAAGATGGCTTCTCAGCTTCCATAAAAATTCTTGGGCTTGAATTTGTTTTAATTGGTTTTCAATATCTAACCAAGATCATTAACTCATTGACCCATGTCACACCATTGATCCTACCCAATATGAATAACCATGAGTCATTAATCTTGCCCTGGACTTGTCAACTTTGTCAAAGCTTGTGACATGCATCAAATGCACATTGATTCTCAAGATTTACTATTAGTTTATATCCTCATGTGCTTATGACACATGTCAATATATTGATTTTATTGACTATTTGACTCATCTTACACCATTATATCAAGATGTATGATCAAGTGAGGACCATTAGATCTACTAGGACCCACTATTTTAAAATCAATGACTATTTTATGATCTTAAAATTGATGTCTACACTCCCATCAAATGACATTCATGTGACCATCATTAATGTTCACATGACCATCAATTTTGAGCTCAAAAGTATTTGTTTTGATCAATTTTAAACTTGACGTTAGTATGAACATATTATGTTGTAGTTCCAACTTTATAAGCCTATAAATTAATTTGGAAAGCTTGGACAAGCACAAAAAATTTAGAGGATGATCCTAGCATGTATAAATTCCTAGTGTTATAATCCTTTGGCTCATAGGGGATTCTTGAGTGAAGATAAAAATTTCACAAGTGGACTAGTCTGTCTACTCGTATGTGATCTCATGGTGATGGTCTAGCTCTTAAAATTTACATAACTCAACCTTTGATCAATCCTTCAAGGTTATAATGGTTTCTTAAGGTTTGTGTAACCAGGTCCATGATTTTAAATTATTGGAACATATGATAACCTACTTGGATCCTCTCCATTTTACAATCTTAGACCTATTTCAAACTTTTGGGCCACTCATTCCATATGTACTCTACTCAGCTTTTCAAATCTTGGTATGTAGCCCAAAAATGGCCAATAGTTACCTCATATTTTAGAGTGGCTTCCTCTTTAATTATTATCACGTGATCATATCATCCATCTAATTGATGATATCACCAAACTACATCCTCCATGTAATGCACATAAGTTTATTACATAGAAGATAACTTCACATGTAATGAATATGGAGTGGTAAGATTATTTCAAGATCTTTTAACAATTTCACCTTATAAATTTAGTGATCTAGATATATCTCCTTTTGATTCTCCTCTAGAGACAAATGCATGTACTATTTAATACACATATGATAATAATTATATCATGTCTCAAGCTTGATCATGAGACTTGTACGTAAAACACTATCAACAAACATTAACTAAAATACATGTTTTTAATTATGATGTCCATGTCATTCATATATCAATTGATAGTGAATCATAAACTGAAGGTCATTTATTTCTAATTAATCTTCCACTTCTAAATACCCATTGGGTGGTTGAAATAATCTTACCGTACAAATTTCAAAAAAATTGGAACCATCTATACCTTTTATATGACCAAACAATCTACTAACTCTCATTAACTAAAATGACCCTATAGATACGACTGAGGCTATCCATCTCATTTCATCTAAATCTTCTATCTTGAATCTTCTATCTAAAACATAACCTAATACACCTATTACCAATCTAACTTACTCCAGTAAACCTCAACCAATAATTCTACCTACACCTAAAATTAAGCTTGATGTTAAAGCCATATAAATATGATAAATACATTTTGAATATGATTTCCATGGTAATAAAATAATTTATATTTAAGTATAGATGGAATAATATGGACCCATACCCATGTTCTTTAGTGATGAATCCATACTTGATTTAATCCATGCTAGATAACATCAACTTCCACATCAACATCATAAACTTGGACACTTCAAACAAAAGGATCCTTATTTTAATAACTTTATTGCTAATGTGGACCCTAAAAAAATCATATTTATTTATCTTTTTAATGATCCCTATCATTTCCAAGATGGAAATTTTATTCTCATTAATAAACAATGAGAATAAAATATGGTACACCATCATGTCCTAGACCCATCATTGTCTCTAAATAACTCATGCTAATAGAGCATGATAACTTTCTCTCTTTTTTTTATGATTATTATGAAACATTTGCTTGGTCATATAAAGATATTATAGGTATTTATCCTAGTATCATTGTACATAACATCATCACTTACCCCAATTCAAAACCCATCCACTAAAAACAAAAAAAATATCCACCCAAAATTTCTACCTTATGGAAATTATTAAACTTTTGGATGCCAAATTTATTAAAACTTTTGACTATTATCCAAAATTATTACCTTTTCTAAAAAATTAACCATGGTCATTCATATATGCATCAATTTATACAATCTTAACCTTACATGTCCAAAAGATAATTTTCCATTACCTTCAATAGATGACATTGAAATGTTATCACTTATGGATGGTTTTTTTTATCTTTAATAAAATTCACATAGCCCCTAAAGACCAACATAAAAAACATTTAATATGGAATGGGGAACCTATTACTATTTCAAAATGCCTTTCAAACTTAAAAATTGTGGAGCCACTTATCAACATGTCATGATTTGCATTTTCCATAATCTTATAGATAAGATTATGGAAACCTATGTTGATGATCTCACTAACAAATCTAAGAGTCAAAAAACACACATCACTAATATATTTACCATTTTCTATCTATTAATTGAATACAAAGTAAGAATTAACCCATATAATTGTGTCTTTGGTTTCATATCTGGTAAAATTTCAAGGTTCCTAGCCTCTTTTTGGGCATTGATGTCGATCCTATCAAAATCAATGCTATAATCAACATTCCCATTACTCATTCCATTACATTTGCACTTAAATTAGAAAGCTTAGGTTAATATGATGTTTTATCCCACAAATCACTTACCATATATACTTTATTAATTCCATTCTCAAAAAAATTAATGCTCTATAATGGATGAATTCATGCCAAACATATTTTGATAACATGAAATAATCTTTACTCCATCCTCCCACCCTTTGAGCACCTTCAAATTATCATTATTTAATATTATACACTTGTTCTACTCCCATATCATTTGGGGAAATTCTTTCCCAACATGATGACAATAGTAGAGAATACATTGTTTATTATATTAATCAAGGCCTCATTGACTATGAAAACATTATACTAAAGTAGAATGTGATTGCCTTACTATATACTTCATAGCTAACAAGTTGTTACTATATACTTTATCAAAACATTTATGTCATTATCCACTCTAATCCACTTCATCATTTCATCTCTAAAGCATTTCTACCTATAGATATACTTTTCAAATGGATGGTCCTCTTAATGGAACTTTACCTTCAAATTATCACAAAAAAATCTATCAAAGGGTAATTCATTGCAAACCAACTTGTAGCGGCACCTATACCAACTACTAACACCTACAAGATAATCATCCTGATGATAACATTCTTTATATCAAAGGTATTAACCATGACATCTCCATTAAATATTATTTCCATAATTTCACTACTAATTTGGAGACAAATAATTAAAAAAATACTAATATCATTCCTGATACTACTAAATCTAAAGTAGTTATTGAATATATTCCTTAAGTTACCATTAATTTGCATGAAGACACCTAGACCTTCCAATTTACTAGTGCCAAACGCCTCCAAGGAGATATGAAAGGTTGTATTCTAATAAACCCTCATGGTAAAATCATCCCTTTAGAATTTAGGTTAACCTTTGATGTTACTAATAACATTTCCAAATATGAAGATCTCATCATAGATAAGACAACAACACTTGATTTGGATATCCCATATCTACACGCTCTAGGTGACCCATAACTTATATGGTTCTAGATTAATGGTTATTATAAGTGTGCAAGTGAAAATCTAGTTTTTTAAATCATCAAATGGAAAACCACACTTGTCAAATAATTTTATGATTTTACCATTGAGTTAATTCTAAGAGATCAAAATTCCATAGGTGATTCTCTTGCTTATTTATCATCTCTATTTCATTCCCATCAAGTACATAATGATTAAAAATTTCTTATCCAAATAATAAACTCACTTTCTTTTATTCAACAAAATGATTCACTCATTTTTCATATTGAGGTTGTCACCATTCGACAAATCCTGTGGTATAAAAAAATAATCCAATTCCTTAAACATAAAACATATCCTCCAAAAACATATACTTAGGACAATATGAAAATACATAAACAAGAATTTAAATATGTCTTATGATACAACACCCTTTATTTTCATAGTACATAAGGCACCCTTCTCTATTGTGTGATGCAAGAAGAGGTTAATCCTCTCTTTGAACAATCACATGAGGGAATTTTTTTTAGTCACTAAAGGAAACATGCTAAACAATGAAAATTCTTATGTATGGGATAATTTTGGCCTACTTTAGAAAAGGACACTACTGATTTTGCCAAAAAGTGTAATCCTTTCTAACTTCATGATGATTTAATCCATTCACCACTAGCTAAACTACAAATCATGGAGTCTCCTTGGCCATTTTCCATGTGTGGATTATATCCCATTGGTAAATTAATTTATTCATAATGTGGTCATATTTTTATCACTACAATAACCTATAGTCATATAAAATGTGAAAATTGGTAACTTGAGTGTGGCTAATGACACCTAACCCATAGGTCCCTCTTGCTTATTCTCATGACCCTCTTAGGCACCTTTTCACTGATTCCCAGTCATCCATAGCCTTTTAGATAGAGATTAAACCTCCTCTAGGTAGGTTTTCCCATGGCAAATCCATTCCCCTAGGTCTTGTTCCTTAAGGACTATAGTACCCAACTTGGACTATAGCACTAGACCATAGAGTGTCTATTTTTAGCACTCCTATCCAAGTGTCCTTTTACCTCCATTGGTTAGTTCCTATCCTCCTTCTTGTTGGCCTAACATGAATATATTCAACCCATGATAAATATATCCCTATAAAATCCCATTCAAAGTTCATTTAGAAGGGGTTGTCAAATATCACAAAGCAAGAAAGAATACAAGAAATAATACTCAAACATATATTCCATATTCTCAACATACAACCAACTAATAATAATAAAACTTATTAAAATACTTACACAAATCCTTAGACACATCAAACACATCCAGTTTAGCATTTTGCATCTTTATACACACTATTGAATAAAACACATCAAGTGGGAGAACTACATATGGCTTTATCCCTCTTCAAAGTATTGATATGTAGGAAACATTCCCACACAAGGGTTGTGGATACACATTCAGTGTATCATACACATAATAACCCCCCCTCTTTTCCAAAGTTTGTAAAGTCACAATGGAGTATAGGGTTTGAATACTAAACTAGCTCTATAAGGAGTTTTACGGAATCCAACAATCAAAATTTCATAAGCAGGCTCATATGGATATGGTGAACAAAACACAAAAAGCTTAGGTCTCCTAGATAATAGTATTATAAGAGGAATATATTTATAAACCCCAATGTTTCTTATTTTGACACTCCTATCCAATCATAAAATGAAGGCTAGATCCTAGTTTATGATAGTGTCCCAATCCTGCATAGTAAATTTAAGACCCTGTAATAGATGTTTCAATCAATTTTTAGCTAAGTCTTATTTTCTCTCCCTTATTAATATTTTTAGAATGGTTAAAATTAAAATTAAACTATACAAATTAGTATCTTATTTATTTCAAATTTATTTACTAATTTCCTATTCTAGACCTTTAACTTAATTAGGAATAATACATAAATATTTGAAAAACTATTAAATCATTTGATGAGCTTGACATAATTTATTTGTGCATAAAACCCTATAAACCCTAAGGAAAATTTCCTACTAATTTTTCCTTTTTTATAATTTTTTACCTACCTAATAAAATCAAAATTTAGCATTAAATTTTAAAATTTTGTAGTAGTTTTAAAATAATTTTTTTTCAAACCCTAGTTGCCCATACTAGGTCATAGTTTTTTCCCAGTATTTCTCCTATACTTTTTTTATTTTTTACCTCCATAATAAAATCATAAATTATATTTATATTTTAAAATTTCATATTAATTTTAAAATAATTTTCTTTCAAACCCTAGTTACCCATACTAGGTCTTGATATTTCCCCAATATTTTTCCTATATTTTTATAATTTTTTACTTATATATTTAAATTAGAAATTCACTTAAAATTTTAAAATTCCTTAGTAAATTTTAAAAATAAACATTTTCAAAACACTATATACATATACTAGGTCCCTTTATTTTATTGAGGTATCACCTTACATCTAAAATCATATTTCACATAATAGCTAAAAATGGATCTCACTTATTCACATTGTTTGCACATAATAAGGAGACCATACTCAGTCCTATCATGAAAATGAATGATTAAGTTTAACATATGTTATTAAAAAGATTCATTATTTACATTTGATGCTTAATTTTCATAATATGGATGATATGAAGAGAGTTATTGTTAAACATGTTAAGATACCTCTTGCTTCACCTCCCTTGGAGCCTCTATCTCATGCCAAGTTATGTTGCATGGTCCATTTTACTCTTCCCTAGGTCACTACCTATCACCAAATAGCCCATTTAACACCTTTTATCCCTCCATCACATAGACCTATTTATTATCTTTTCTCTCCTCTTATATCTACTACTAATCCTATATATATAGTAGATAATGTTGTTAGAGTTATTACTTGATGTTGATATGATACCATGCCTCCCCTACCTAGTCAAGAAATTCATAACCCTCCTATTCTTTCTTATCCAAATCCCAACCCACCTACATAGTCATATCCACACATGTCATATAATATTATTGATAAATTTAGGAACACACCAATTAATATTTCCATGATAGAACTACTTTAGAAAGCCAATGTGTTCGAGGACATTCTTTATCAGGCACTTACTTAGACTTCTATGCCTATTGATTTAGATCCTTCTTATTTTACATCAATGGTCAACATGATAATAACTATAGAGGATGCTATTTATTTTGATAATTATGGCATGCCATCTTAGACAATTATTAACCAAAATTTACCACTATTCATAAAAGTTCAAGTCAAAACCAATGCAGTTAAGAGAGTTCTAGTTGATAGTGGTTTTGGACTCAATATGTGTAATATTATATTCTTACAGACCATGAGTATAGATATCTCATCCATAAAAAAAATATATTATAATATTAGAGGGTTTAATGATATACCACAATAGACATTGGGCACCATTTCTTTGGATATCATGGTAGGGCCCAAAAACCTCTCTACATAGTTCCAGGTCATGCGAGGTCCTCTTTATTTTAATATTTTACTTAGATGACCTTGGATACATGTCATGGGGGTGGTTAATTCTAATATTCATTGATGTGTTAAGTTTTTCCATGGAGGATACCTATACACATGCACAACTGATACCTAGTCAGTTAAATATTAGCATATTACATAGTCATATTTGACTATTTCACCAAATGGGACACCTCATATCATAGTTCAGTCATGACCTCATTTCATCTCTATTGATCAGATACTTACATATGAGGTAGGAGATACTAACACATCTTATACTCTTCCACTTATAGTTGTGTCTTCATCTCTAGATATTTATCTAGTTATATTATCTTAATCCATTCCAACTACTCTATCAATCATAGTTCCTACCCCTATTACAATTATACATTCACTGATACTAGTTCTATCGATACTAGTTGACTATAAAGATATAATTACTCATGAGTTGTAGATACTTTCATAGCATCACTATCATCTACTATTATAATTGATTAGATTCCCATATCATATTTACCCCTTGTGATAAAATATAAGTTACCATATGTACATTATGTTGATATAGATTCCTAGGTTACTTTAGATGATGATACGATACCCACACTCATAAATGACTATTTGTGTGGATTGAGCTTTACACTAATTGGCACAAGAGAGTACAAAAATGACTCTAGATCTCTCATTACACATCCTACATCACTATTAGAATCTTATACCATACTCTCATGATACACTCCACATTCATGGCCACAAATAGGTCACTTGGCACATTTAGTTCACATGACTACCTCTATGGATATATAGCCAATCATTTAGATTCAGATAGGTAGTAAAAAACATCATCCACATATTATGCTATAGATGTTACTTGATCATGGATTAATCACACTACTTACAATATGACATAGATCTATTATCAAATTATCATAGTAGGATGGTCACCCATTTTTTATTTTTCATAGGATTATAGGCCATGATACAAAATCATGAATAGATTTATAGTAGAGATTGGATAAACTACAAGCTTAGGGTATTATTCAAATTACACCACCAATAACACTAGCTTCACTACTTCCATTGAATCCATCTACTACTAAATTTAAAAATCCTAGAGAGGACTCAACATCTTCACTACCAGATCAACCTTTAGTTTATCATTGATATGATGACACAAACACAAGTGATAGATATTCAACTACAAATAGATCATAGATCCTACTAACTCTTATGGAGATAGCCAACATGTATACAAAATTTTAAGCATATGATGATACTTATGATGATGATCTTGAGGCATTTGATAATTGATGTGATACATTCTTCCATGTCCGTCCTCAGTGGGCTCCATCATTGAACCCTTTCCCTCTTCCAACCTAGCTTTTTATGTCATTATGTACATATTAATTTATTCATGTGATTGTACATAGCTATATCAATTACTTGTACATAGTTTCTTTTTGAATAATTGTACATAGTTTCTTAGTTTTCATTTTACAAAGTCTTCTCATGATTGATTGTACATATCAAATATATCAAAAATATAAAAACATTCAAATATTCCAAAAAATATGAAAAATAATATAACATATCAAAAATCTAAAAAAACATTCAAATAATTCAAAAACAGCAAAAACATTTCAATTATATGTATTATACATGCTTTACATTTTTACTATATGCTAGACTTAAATTTATTATTATATGTTATTGTTTGTCAATTTATCTACATTACTATGCTTCACTTGATATTCTTTGAGTGTGTGCAGTGACTTCCAAATCCTTGATTGATTCACTCTACCCATTAAGGGGGAATCCTAATTCTACATTATAGACACACATTGATATATCTACCCACTAGAGGGCATCTTATACATGACTACACCATTCAAGTTATGTCATTCCTACAACACACACTCTAGTTATCATGTTGATGTACATTAATTACTATCTTACATAGATTACTCTATCGACACTCACTAGTATATAACACTTGTGCATTTTTTAGCATATACCTACTCTTGTACTACATGTCTTGAATATTTTCACTCATTTTTCTAATTAGTTAGATGCAATTATATTTATATTATTTACATGCTTTCCTTTCTTGCTTAGTGTAGCTAGATGTGATTTCATTTCTTAGTTATTGTTCTATCTCCTATATGTGATTTAAGACATTTTATAATGTCCTTTACATATACTCTTCTCTATGATTGTGGCTTTCATGCTAACCTTGCTTGTTTCAATTGTGTGTTTATGTGGAATTTGAACATGCCTTGTATGCTTGATTTCCAATTTGAATGACATGTGCCCATGTCCCTTATTTTCTTGGCACCTTGGCCACTCTTGTATGCTTATTTCTTATTGCCTTATGTGTTTTATTTTTTTTTGCTTCTAAATTATTTGTAATGCCATGATCCACATCATGCAATATCTTGGTTTTTTGGATGCCATGATGTAAATCATGCTCCATCCCTCTTTGACAACTAACAAATAAAATTTCTAGTTTTAATTAATTATATTTCATAGGTTATTACATATATATATATATATATATATATATATATATATATGAATATCCATATTGATCTAATAATATCTCATTACAAACCATGCTATATCTTGAGATATCTTATCAATTATCATTATTATATCATGTATCTTTATAGCATAACACACTTGCAAGGATCTTTCTTATGAGGATAGGCATTACAGGGTCTTCATTCCTACCCTCAAAAGAGGGGGAAACAAATAGAGGTTTTATCATAAAGATCAATGTTCTTAATGATCGAAAAAGTAGTTTTTAGAAAACCTAGATCAACAACTAGACCTTAAACTAGGCAGAACAGACCAGGTAGGTAGTGAAAATTATAGAATAGTCATCAAAATTATCCCAAGACAATAGTACCAATATTGGAATATAATTTTGGATATTAGGGTGTCCATTTTTGGTGCTCATATCCAAATAATAAAAGAATTAGGTTTTTTATAAATAGGTATAAAAGTAGGTTCAGCTACAATTTTGCACATTTAGACCAGTTTAGATAAAGCAGTTTTAGTATAGTTTTTCTTAGAGAATCTAGATATATGGGGCCCAATTTCAGATTGGGTAGTTGATATAACTTATAAATAGAATCCATGTTATAGATACTAGTGATTGGGGGCAATGTGCATGTCACATTTATCTTCTTTTCTTTTCAAGTTCAATACATTACTCAAGAATTCTCACGAGTTGTGTGCCTTATTCCATCTATAGGTGGTTGGCATAATCTCATAGTGGTTTTCATACAAGTCTAACCTCCACATTTTTGAGTGGCTTTCATATAAGCCTAATGCACAATTTTAGAGTGGCTTTCATAAAATCCTAATCTCCACCTTTCATAATGGCCAAGATTGGCCTAGTTTCCAACATTAGTTTGGCTATCCACACCACATTTTCAGATTACATACCATTCATTAGCTTCAAGAGTAATCTCATATGACACACATTTCATATTAGTATCAGTTCATAGCTTCAATTCATGGGGAAATGATGGATCCAAAGGACTAGATAGCCTTTGTATTCCTAAGCCACCTACTTAGAGGGATTGGACTCATGGTCCAAACATTTATTAACACATGCATAGCTTTACTTAGTGGGTGATGATGGAGCCAAAGGACCAACCATTTGAATTCTTGAATGACTCTTAATAAATTGAGCACTCAACTCCATTCATGATATTACTCTTGATATAACATCATCTAACATTAGTCAACATTACTTAGCATCAATTAGCATCAAAACAAGTTTTCTATTATTTCACATACCAGATGAGGTGTATTCATTCCTTTCTCTTCCTCTCTCTCTTACTAAAGTTTTTATGTTTTTATTTTATATATAACATATCTAATAAGAACTAATCTACTCTTTATTTTCTTTTGAAGTTTTACACTTCACAACATGATCTCTCTATGTACAGCCAACATCACACAACTTTATGATCTTTACCCTTGCAGGTAAATTTGGATATGCTTTCTATTTTTACTTTATCCTAGTATTTCAATTTGTTGCATCACTATAATAAAGTGAGGGGCAAATCTAGTCATATAAAATGTGAAAATTGGTAACTTGAGTGCGGATAATGACACCCAATCCATAGGTCCTTGCTTACTCTCATGACCCTCTTAAGCACCTTTTAATTAATTCCCAAGCATTCATAGCCTTCTTAATAATGATTCCACCTCCTCTAGGTAGCTTTTTCCATGACAAATCCACTCTACTAGGTTTCATTCCTTTAGCACTATAGCACCCAACTTGGATTATAAGAATGGACCCTAGGGTGTCCATTTCCAACACTCCTATCCAAATGCAATTTTACCTCCAATGGTCAGTTCCTTGTGGTTCTTATCCTCCTTGTTAGACTAACATAAATAAATTCAACCCATGACCAATATATCCCTATAAAATCCCATTCAAAGTTCATTTAGAAGAGGTTGGTAAATATCATAAAGCAAGCAAGAATATAAGAAAGACTACTTAGGCATATTTCCCTATCCTTTGCAAAAATCTAGCCAATACTTCTCCAAGCTTATTCAAATATTTACACTAGGCCTTATGCACCTCAATCACATCTAGTTTATCATTTGACATCTTCATACACACTATTACATAAAGTACATCAAGTGTGATAACTACATATGTCTTAATCCCTCTTTAGAGTATTGTATGTAGGTAATGTGCACACATAATGGGTGTGGATACATGTTCAATTCATATTAAACACACTAACCCCCCCCCCTCTTTCACAAAGTTTGTCAAAGCATAATGGAGTCTAGGGTTTGAAGACTAAACCAGATCTATAGGGAGTTTCATGGATGTCCAATAATTTAAATTTCATAGGCAGGCTCACACAGACATAACAAGAAAAACTTAGAAATCTCAAGTATCCTATACAATAGTGGTAGAAGAGGAATATATCATCAAACCCTAGGGTGTCCTATTTATATGCTCTTATCTAATCATAAAATGAAGGCCAAATCCTAATTTATGATAGTGTCCTAGTTTTTCACAGTAAATTTTAGACCCTACAACAATCATCCCAACCAGTTTCTAGCTAAGTCTTAATTTCTCTCCCTTATTACTATTTTCAGAAAGGTTCAAATTATAGTCAAATTATACAAATCAATAACTTAACTATTTCATATTTATTTATTAATTTCTTTTCCTAGACCTTTAACTAAATTAAGAATAATACACAAATATTCCCAAAATTGTAAAATCACTACTGAATATTTTACTAAATGGGTAGAATCCATGCTTCTTATCAATGTCACAAGACCACTATTTATAAATTTATCCTTAACTAGATCATTATTTACTTTGTATTTCCCCATACTATCATTTATAATAATGATGGAAATTTCAAAAATAAGGACATAAAAATATATGTAATAAATTTAAAGTTTCCCACAAATTTTCCACACCTTACCATCCATAATGTAATGGAGAAGCTAAAGCCACTAACAAAATTATCAAAAAAATGTTAAAAAATACCATCTAAAAAACCTATAATTATTGTAATATTCACTTATATCCCATACTTTGGTCCTACCATACTAGCATAGATATTGCCACTAGGGAAAAACTATTCTGGTTAGTATATGGTTATGAATTCATCTTACCATTAAAAGTCAAACTCCCATCTTTACATATATATCTTCATGGTATCATTATTGATGAATAGTTATATGAAGGTCACCTTCATGCCCTAGGCCTTCTTGATGAACAACATTTAGCCGATATTCAACATAACCATCAATGCAAGTCTTGCATCACCAATTGATATAATAAAAAGGTCAAAGTATTCACTTTTAATGTTTATGATCTAGTCCTCAAATTATACTACACCCATGATAAAGAAGGAAAATATTTCCAAAAATGGTGAGACCATTATTTATTCAAAGAAATTCTTGGCCCTATCACTTACCATCTATAAACTAATGAAGTCCATGTTTTTAAAGAACCCACTAATGCATAATTTTTGAAGGAGTATTTTACTTAAATATTTCCCTTCTTTTCATATTTCTATATATTGTCTTACTAACACTTAATATAGAACTTCTTCAATGATCTCACCATCTATAACAATCTATTTTATCCACAAACCTTAGTTCATTTATTTACTATTTTGGTTTATTTGTTTTTTGAATTGCATTGTAATACTATAGATAGGAGGCTTTTTTCCTCATGAATTTTTTTTTCTTGCATACATCAATTTTTTATACTTTTTTCTATTTTCATCACAAGTGTGTTGTTTTCCATGAATTTTACACCCACTTGGGTTTTTATTGTGTGAGTTGTAGTGTAGTACCATGGATATGACCAACCTCTCCTCACAAATACCACTTTTACCCTTTTTCACCTATTATCAATCATGAATGCTACCCTTGTGATAATGTGTGCCACTTCCCACTCCTAATAAAATAATGGAATATATCCTAAGTGTGGGTTACTTTTAGATGTATATAATCCATACATAGATGGTTGGTTCCCTTGATGCACTCACTAAATTTGATCCTAATCCTACTAATTATTGGTTTCTTGACTAAAGGAAAGGGTGAAGAGATAATGCTTGCACTAGAATTAACATGAAAAAATTGAAATAAAGGTGATGTATAGATTTTTATGACCATTTTTTCTTGAAATTGACACTCTTAGGAAGTTAAGGAGCCTATACACATTATCTTCACTTCAAGTATATGGATTATATAATAGTGTTTCATACAAAGGACTTAACAACACTCACTCTTGGCATGAAGGAATGAAATATTATTGAATTCACATCCAAACTTAGAATGATATTGAACATAGACACATAACCTAACCTATAAAAACTCAAATATGTTATAAGAAGGTATAAAAACTAGATATTAACATAGGAAAACTATTGATTCACAATTTTATATCGAATGAAATCACACATACATTTCACACAACAACCTAAAAATGGAGGAAAATAGCTTAGTATTTAATCAAAAGGTGTAGTAAAGAAATTTGATAGCCTTTTAGCATAGCCAAATGAAAAAAGTCATATATAATTTTGGAAAAGGAGATACAAATAGGAAAAGAATTTGAGAGGGGAGACAAAGCAACCCCAAAATAGGGATGACTAACTTTTTCCTCACACCCTTCAACCCTACGTAGTAGCTCTTATATTTTCCCTCCTATTTTCTCAAAATAATGGAATAAAAGTTAAAGTATCACTTGTTTTGGGAAATTGAATAATTCTTCAACATTGATTGGTCAAGTTTGATGAATTTAAATGCATAAATATTTTTTTGCATACCCTATATACTAGCTTGTATGTCCTCCTTGATGAATAAGTCCTCTTCCATGAAAATAGGTCTTTAATTATTCATTATTTACTCAATCTAAACATTATCCTCGTCCATTTTTTATGTATTTACACCTTGAAATGAATATTTTAATACTCTTTGAAGCATCTTTGACTTTGGATCCTTGGTCTAGCTTAAGAGAGGAAAAGATCTCCTTATTGATTGTTGAGACTCGTTCAACCTTTTGAATGTTATTTAAAATTGAATTTTGAATTTTTATTTTCCTCCAAATGGAATTTAAGGTGATGAAAAACCTTGAAAGGTTTTTTTAATAGTTTTTATGCATTGACTTGGTGATTTGATCATCTTAACTCCTTCCTTTGCAACATGGCATAGGAGAGAAGACTTAGTTTTGATTTTAATAAAGTAATTTACCTCCATGGATGGTATATAAACATGACATAAGATCTATAAAAATACAATTTGATCCATAAAATAGTTCAAAATATTTTATTTTTATCCATTAGCTTGCTTTTCTCTATATTCTTTGTAACCCTCAAAATAGGTAAAAATCATTGTGTAGAAGATAATATGAATTATATTGGAAAAATAATCACATATATGAGGACCCAGTATCTCCTTAAAAATTTATTATAATTTTAAAGGCCTAAATCTAATTGGAAGTATCCTTTTTATCTCATTTCTCTCTCTAGTTAGGCCTAATTAGTCCTTGCCTATAAATAGATATCTTACTCCAAAAGTATCCCACATGTGTAAAACCTTAAATAAGTTTATTTATTAAATTTACATATTATAATACCATTATCCATGTCAGATTTAATTTTTTTAATCCTTGTGTAGTTGGGCAAACCAAAAAGTGGCTATTGGTAAGCTTAGGTACTTGCGCATGCTTTGAGAGGTAGTTTGAGTGTTTTTCATGAAAATTGAAATATTTGAAGATTTTAAATTAATTTTTTATACTTTTAAAAACATTATAAAACTTTATACATTGAAATTTAGGTCTCTTATTGCCTCCATGGGCTTTCATCTAGACTTCTTAGCTTGTAAAACTGGGTTCTCTTCACTTTTGAACAAGTGGCCAACTTGTGGAATCTATATGACACTTTAAGATAAATAATAAGTGTTTTGAATGATAATATAACCTATTTAAAGTACATATAGTCTTGTTCACTTGGTTTATATATAATCCCATACCTTATACATTCATAAACAAACCTTCAATTATATATTTACCCTTGTTTTGTATGATACTATACATGTACATGTCAACCAATACCTTGAAATAGATATAAGGAGAGTTTTAAATTTCATTAAGGTCATTATAGGGTTAAAAAAACATTTTAATTCATTTAAAAATATTTATCTTCCATTGGATTATTATGCAAGGTTTAGGAAGGGTTTAGAGAGGTATGAGGTCTTAATAATGATTCATAAAGGATAGTGGTCCATTATAAGAACAAATTATAGGATGTGAAATCCAGGGGAAATATATAAAACTTAAAATATCCATATATAACAATGAAAATTATTTAATAACTTATGAGAAAAATTATAACCTTTTCAAGCTCCTTCTCAAATATAATAAGGTTTTAAACGTCAAGTTTTTCTAAGTTATAGTTCATACTATATAGCCCTTTAACCCATGAAAGAATGGAATTTAATTTAATTATTAAACCTTTTATAATACCTATCATATCAATTTTCCACCATTCATGTTCACCAAAGAGTTCTAAGCTTTGCAAGACAGCTTCTTGGGTAGAGTTGACTATGTGAAAAGGCTAAGAAAGACATTTTTAGGTCCTAAGACCTCAAAATGCATTATAATAGAAAATAATTCCTAAAAAAAAGTTTTAAATGATTCAAAATTATATTACATAATCAATAACCTTATAAAAGGTATGAAACCTTGAATCTTCACCACTTACGGGTTTTTAAACAAGCTGTATTTATTGATCCTAGAGGTTTATACCTTAAGCCTTTTTACTATTACACTGGATCAAAACTTAATGTAATTACTTGTTAAGATTATATACAAAATTATTTTATTTTTAAACATCTAAATTTAGTGATAAATATGTTCTCTTCACTTTACTCTATAGTAGACCTATAGGTCTTCAATGGACTATGTCAGCTTAGGCTGAACATTGTTTCATTGAGTCTAACCTTCTTAGAACATATAATAGGCATAAATAACTTTAATAAATTATATCATATATAATTAAACTCTATAAAACTTTCTAATTCCATAATTATGACTTTTCTCCACATTCTTACTCCAAAAAATGACTCCTTGTACTAAGGCCATTGGTTATAGGTGTAAATTTAGATGCTTAGACTACAATTCTAGGAATGAGAACTATTAAATATAACCCCTAACTCTTTTTATAGTATTAACACCCCATTAATCTATAATTTAATTTATCACCACTTTTATATATCTTTTATGTACTTCAAACCAAGGACACATTTCACCAAAATTGGATATGCCTAACTATGTATGTATGAGTTGGAATGAGTCATATTTGGGTCAATTTATTTTGATTTTCTCTTTAGTTTCATGACCTAAAATTAATATTTACAAATTTTAATTAATTATCCTAAACTCCCATTCCATATCATGCATTGTATCCTTTTCTTCAAGTTTTAGATCCAACCCTGAATCATCTAGGCCAATCTATAGGTAATGATTTTGATTTGATGGAAATTTAGGGTTTAAGACCTCATTAAAAAAAATTATGAAGTTAAATTTTAATCATCACAATATTTATTCATAGTATTTCAAACCTTAAATAAATTAAGCACCTCAGTTAACATGACTAGATAGAGTTCTTAGAGTTACATGGTTGAGTGATTATAGGTGCTAGTGTTTAAGATGAACATGATATGAACATCAAATTTGATTTTCTTCAGGCCTACATGGGAGTTTATTCATGACCTCATACACATTTTACTCACTCAATCTCTCAAAATAGGCATATATTCACTTCCATGATTCTAACAGGGCTGACTGTAACATTATTACTCACAATATGGCTATAGGTGGTTATTTGGTCTCTTTGGCCTATGTATGGATAGAGGGAGGAATGATAAGGTTGAATCACATTATAAATTTATATCAAGATTATCACTAAATAAATTTCACATTTCATTCTTGGATAAGTATCAACCTAATACTCAAAGGCTTGATTAACATGAAATAAAAATTAACCTTTTACCTTAAATGTTGCTAAAAACCTTAAACTATCCAAATAATGAAATGGAGTATTTATTGGTGATTCAAGAGTGATACATAGTAGGAATACACATAATTAATTCCAATATAACTTAATATAATCTTGAATAATACCTCAACCAACCTCAAATCCTTTCAAATAATGAAACTACCTTGTTATCTTAAACTCTGTTAACTAACCTTAAATTATCTAAATATGTGATTCAAAGTCCTCTTTTATGATCTTAAATTTTAAATTGGTCACATATTGAAAATATTAATCCCTAAAATTTCTTATATCACCTTTAATATTCATTTAACACCTTCATAATTCACCTCTACATGTACAAAGTCCATCATAAGCCTTCTCTGATAATGAAATATAAGAACTATCATTCAAGAATATAAGGCCTTAATTGAGTATTTTTATTTGTTGAGTATTAATTGTCATCCTAATGATTATTAATATTAATTTTTAATAACCTCATGCTATCAATCAACCTCTTTTTCTTCATGTCTCTTATGTTTATTGAAGTTCATGGGAAAAGTCTATGTAATTCAAGCCTGCAATAAAACATATTAATGATTTATTGAGTATCAAGAGGGCATAAAAAACTTAAATTCAAGTGAAATTATATATGAATATGGATCAATATTTTATATCCACTTAGATACCTATTAATACCCTATGATGATCTGAATAAGATATATATTCACCAAGAACTCTTGGTTTAGTGATTGTACCTTACTAAAGCCACTCTCACTATGGCTATCTAAATGAAATTCATTCTTAAATATTGAGGCATATTAATTTTTTAAATTTATATGTATATCATTATTGAAACATTAACTTGAGAAACCTTTAAGATGAAGATACTTAATTACTAGATAAAACATGTTTTCAAGCTATTGAATTTGATAATCAACATAGGTAAATGGTTTCCTTCCAAAAGACCCATTATCAAAATAAAGTACGTAATTATTCAAACATTAAAAATTTCTTATTTTACCTTAAAACCATCCCACCATAACCATTTTTATCCATGGAGTTATAAAGTGAAGCAATAGAGGCAAAGTTGGACCCTGTCTGGATGACTAGGACATAGTGACCCCCTTATACTCTTAGGGACTATTCATAAATATGAGGGAATGAATATAAAATAAAATGAAAATAAATTTAAGGTCATTAGGGTCCCCTTAATTTCCCAATATATTTTGTCCTAACCTCGTCACATCATGATTTCTCTCTAAGCTAAAATACTTGTTTGATTTGTGGATTATTATGGTTATTAGTTGATTAACTATTGTTTGATTAATATTTATGCCATATGATAATTATAAGATATTTGTGTATTGATTAATTTAGATGATTTTTTTTCTATGAGATATTGTTACTTTTTACCATGTACATTATGATCATGTTTGTTAATTATACATCATTATTTTATGGATATAATTATGTTTCGGGCTAGCTACCTTCATTGTCATGAGGTGGATGCAAGATAGATCAAACCCTTAGAGTATGATATAGGGATATATTCATCATAAATTATGGTATATATATATATATATATATATATATATATATATATATATATATATATATATATATATATATATATATATATATATTCATTTGTGGATTACAAAGATAAAAATTAGAAACCCACACACACATCGTAATATTATATCATATTTTGTGATAAATTGTTTGAGTTAAATAAGTATCATATACTTTATTTTCTATTATGAATGTATGTTATGATATTATCTTCTAAAATAATTTAATGTGATTTTATTATTTCACTAATCTATTTATTTTTGATTTTATTAGTTTGTTTATTTGATAAATATGTGCCTAACTAGTTTAACATGATTTACCATTGTATTGTACATAGCTAGATATTTGTTTAAAAATGCTTGTTTTGATTCTTTGTTAGAAATAATAGATTTATGTTTTTTATTAATTTAATAAATTTATTAGTGAATATTTATGTTTAAAAGGTTATTATTATCTATTTTAATAGTATTATAAACTTTTAAAAGTCTTAATGAATTATAAGTTCTTTGTTAAGTATTAATGAATGATTTTGGCATGGTAAAATGAGATTTGAGTTTTGAATTTATTGTGATATGCAATAAACATAATGCAATGCAAGGTGTTATAGATAATATCACTATGAAATAATTATACAAACTTCATTATTTTGTGTAATTGGTTGATAAAGCCTATGGTTATTATTTAAACCAAGAGGGTTAACTTATAATTTAAAGTTGAATTCAACTTGGTAATAATTACAATATTATTTTGAAATTCATATATGTTTTACCCTTGCTAAATATTCATTATGTTAATTTATTTTTTGATGGTCAAAATTACATGGAAGGATAGTGATTATGACTTTTCATGTAGTTATTTTATGTAGACTAAGTGAAGTTGATACTATATGTGATTTAAGTCAAAAGGCATGCATATTGTGTTAAGGATATATAATAATGATTTTAATCAGTCATGGGAAGTTTTGAGATGATTAGGGTTTAAAATCTCATGTTGAATTCATTTAAAAATAATTCTTAGCAAAAATCTTGATATGATTTTTTCTGGACTGCATAAGAAATGGTGGCAAACTATAGCTTAGCGAGGGTTATGTTGAGTTACTATGACATACATATTTTAGTGGGTTTTGGCTATCAATAATGTAAGAGAAATTCATGGAAAATAAGAGGATGGGTAAAAATAAAATAAATATGAGGTTTTGAGACACAAATTATAGGGAATAGTAGGTAGAAAGAGAAGAAGGAGAAGTTGAGCTAAGGAAAAAGAGAATACGAATTTATTGGCATAATAATCAACTGTTAGAATTTGAAAATGTATTTGAATTCATGTGTGATATGTTTGATGTATTTATGGATAGGATTTAAATTGGTTTAATGGGTTCCATTTATTTTCAAAATTGATAAGAAAATAATGAAGGAGACTATATGTAGGATCCTGTGGATGGCTCAAACATCCATAGAACCCTGCATCCAACACAAATAACCTTAATGGAAAGGGGTAGGGATATAGGTGTTTTTCATGTTTGTATATGAATCTATGAAATATTTGTTTTTAATCTTTTTCAATTTATAAATCCTCATGAATTCATTGATTGATTATTACATTTTTAAGGAATTTTGGTTAGGGTCTTATAATGTCAGTTTTAGTTTATCAAACTAGTATAGGGACATAATCTAAATGCTCAACCTAGGTAAAACCTATTTAGGTTACATGAGGTTTGACTATGTTATAGCTAGTTGAAATTTTAGTTGAAATTTTGGGTGAAATACATTATGTATTTTTAAAATATATTGATTCTGTATAATAAAATATATACAAAAACATATACATATGTATATATTTGAGCTTAATGATCGATAAATTATATATACATATATAAATGCATATACACACACACACACACACACACACACACACACACACACACACACACACACACACACACACACACACACACACACACACACACACACACACACACACACACACATATAGATACAACTATATAATTGAAAGGTCAAGCTTTCATTTAATTTTTTTTAGTAATGATTTAATATGGTTTTTATGAATTTGGTTATGGAGTATATACTTAGTGACATTTATAAAAGTCTATAGGTATATATTGTGTAATATATTTAGAATTGGAGTTTATTTTTGGTCAAGTCCTAAACATAGGAAGTCTTGAATTGAGTAAGGATGTCGATAGTACATTTTTAGTTAAATAAACAATATAATGTATTGGTTGAATTGCATTTATCAATTGAACTTAATATTTAGGGACTATGTATGCATTAATATGGAGCTATGTTTATAACATTTGACTATATATTTACTTTCATGAGGATTTTTTAATTCTGAGTTAGAGGAATTAATTCATAAATTAGATAAGTTTCTTAGTCTCTATGAAAATTGATATAAATAGTAAAATAAATATGGATTGGTTATTATCTATCAACTATACCTTTTTGTGGACTATGTAAATTTTAGGACAGAGATACATAGTCATAAAATTCTCAACATTTGACATAAAATGACTGAGTGTATGTTTTGATCATACTTATATATAATTAATTAAATGAATATATGAATTGAATGGTTTTAGTGATTTAAGTAAATAGAATTGGAGTGTAAATGGTTGGCAATGTATGAATGGTGAATCACATGAAATTTTGTGTGTTTATAGTTACATAAGTATATTGGGATTTATCTAGTTTATAAAAGGGATTTGGGACAATTTTTTTTAGCTAGATGTATACTTAGATTATATGGAATATTCTAAGATAATTAACAGTGGATGTATTCTTAGAGTATACTAAATACAATAAAATAATTGTATTTTATTTAAATTATACTTTAGAATTCTAAATACATGTGTGTGTGTGGCATAATATTATTCATATATATAACATATTAAAAAAACATTTAATTTATACCAAGTGTGTGTGTGTTTGTGTGTGTGTGCGCGCACACGTGCATGCACAACTATATTATGCTTGAAAATATTACTATCATAATAGAGTGAAAATGGGTGCTTGTATATTCTAATGATTGAATAAAAGCATTAAAATATGGTATTTAAGAGTATTAAATATAAATAATGTTAAGATGTTTATAGAATAGATTTTTTTATATATGTGTAATATGAACAATTAAATAATATTTTGTTATAATGTTTATTTTAGGGATGAAATAACATTATAATTTACTTTGTGATTTGGGTAAATAAAATTTTAGATATGATCATTAACTAAATGGTATGTTATATTAAGGACTATTTTTTATTTGGTTTATTATTTAGTAATAAAATAGATGATAAATATTCATTGCATTACATTTGATTGGCTAAATGTGTGTATTTGATATTTATGTACTTATCATATTTTTATCAGCTAAAGGAAAACATTTTGAATAAATCTATTTATTTTTATATTATTATATATTTTAATCAAATCTCACATTTATGACTCTAAATAATTAGTGGAAAAATTCCAATGGATTAATTAGTGCCATCAATGCAAGATGAGGTAGAAACCAATTGAGTGGTGTGTATGAAATTGGCTAGTCCTAAATATCAATAATTATTAAAAGTTTTGGCCAAAGTAATGTTATAATCAAACATTGTCATTTCATATGTTGATATAGTTTTTATATTTGTGTGATAACATGTTATAATATATTTATTTATGATACACATTATTTATTAGATATCCAAAAACACATGGGTTCTGGTTTATCACTCTAGATTCCTACACCATCATTATCTACCCATCCATTAAGGGTGGGTCATTCTCTTGTTGGAAGATAGTGTGGGGGATTTATGGTCCATGGTTGGTGTGTAAAATCACTTGGGTGATGCTCTCCCTCCCAGTTGGATTACTACACTTAAGATTATAGATTGGTATTTGAGTCATGGAGACTCATGCTCCATGGATCTTTATATCATGTTTTATTATGTGATTTAATATTTAATGTTGAAAACTATAATATTTATTCATTTTACTTATATAGTATTGATTTTAATGTTGTATTAGCCATGGATGAATTTTTACTATTTCATTAATGATTTAGATGCAATATTTATTATTTATTCAACATTATTCATGATTGTTATATTTATTCATGGTGATCCTTAGCTAAGTGGATTAGTTATAAACCTTATGATTATATAAAGTAATGTAGTTAGTTAAATATCACTAATTAGATTTATCATGGTGAAATATTTAATATGAATATGTGTAATTAATTTTAAAAAAATACAATATTATGGTAAAACCTAGTGGGGTTATTACATTATGGTATCAGAGCTGAGGCTCAAACTCTAGGACTTAATGTGTTTGCTAATGAAAAATTATTCTCTTATTAATAAGGAAGAATAATGGTGTGTTTTATACCAAGAGGTGATGGTAATTCAAATACCAATCACCCTTTTTATCCAAATTATTTTTCCACTATGAAAGATACAAAGTTTGACCAAATCTTCATGACCATGCAAGAGACTAGGGACCAAATCATGATCCTAAAATAGGAAGTGCATGGCCATGAAGAAGATCATTCTTAGGAGGAACATGAATAACATCCTAATGAGAAGTATCATCCTCAAGAGAAGAGAATAAATAAGTTCCATAATATGCAAGAGCTCAAGTGGTTACAGAGTTGGCATGGGATATGAAAAAGGTAAATCCACCCAAGTTTGATGGAAATATATTGGGGGATGGAATTAAAGCATGGATGATAAAAATGGAGAAATGTATTGAGATTTATAATTACTCTAATGCCATGAAATAAGTATGGGAACTTATTAACTTGCTGGTGAAGCAACAACTTATTGGGCAAACAAGAAGCTTGAGATGAACCTTGATGAAACCACCGCCACCTGGAAATAGTTTATGACACTATTTATATCATGATGGCTTCCACAACTATACTTCAATGAAAATATTATGTATTTTTAGAATCCCATTATTGGTGAATGAATACTTTGAGAAACTAACTAAGATCCTTAAGTATGTACCTCAATATCATGTGGATGATAAGTTTAGGATCAAATTTTTTTTTCATGGGATTAAAACATTAAATTTGTTGTGAAGTAGATATGCATGATACATCTACCATGGATAAAGTGTTTGATAAGGTAATCAAGAAGAAAAAAAAACTAAAATCACTTGACAAAGTTAGAGATAAGCTCAAAAATAATTTTGGAAGTTATAAACTAACATTCAAAAAGAAGAACTAGAAGTAGAGGATTGGAGAATCCAAGAGTCAGTTCAAGAATTGGAATGCCAAGTTCAATAGTGATTGAGGGAACAAGAAACTTGGTAATGGTTTTAAGGGTGCTTTTAGGAGAAACCAATAGTTTGACATGAAAGGAACATTTGGAGATTTCTTCATATGTGGAGGTGACCATTATGATCAATAATGTCCTCAAGATAAGTCAAAGAACAAGGGTTCTACTTCTCAGTAAGGTACATTGTAATAATAGATTCATGCATCTATTAATAATCATTAAGATGAGTATCAATATTCACCCATAAAACTATTAGGTATTTTTTTCAATCATCTAGTTTCTATTTTGATTGACATTGGAGCTACAAAATGTTTCATTGATCCTAGAATGTTTAGTAAATTATCTATAAAAATTGGAGTTATGGAAAATGCATGATCAGTATAGTATGAGAATAATTCTAAGGTCAAAGTTGACAAATGTTTAGCTGAAGTGGATATTAGGTTGCCTGAATCCACTATAGTATTCAATATTTTTGTAGCACCATTAGGTTAATATGATGTGATCTTAGTAATAAATTGGCTTGAAAAGTATAAATCCAAGGTTGATTGTCATCTAAAAAAGGTTAAGTGTCAAGATAATTTTATAAATTAGACACAACCTTAAGGTGAGAAAAGGAAGTTGAAGCTAAGATACATTTATATAATTCATCTCAATAAATCTTAAAGGTATGGATGTTAGACATTAATCATTAAGATAAATGAGATGGAGGAGTCTAAGGAACTATCCATCAAAGATTATACTTTTATAGGAAACTTCTATGACGTGTTTCCAAAATAATTACCAAGATTACCAAGTGTGAATTTGATATATTGATTGATATTATACTTAGATCAGTACCATAGTCCAAGGTATCATACATAATGATAACCACTAAATTGGTTGAGTAAAAGGCACAACTTTAGGAGTTATTCTTGAAAGAGCTGATTTTACCAAGTGTGTCACCTTAAGGTGCACCAATTATCTTCATCAAGAATAAATATGGCACTCTTCACCTATGTATATAATATAGGATGTTTAATAAATCACTGATCAAGAATATATATATATATCTATTTCCATGCATTGATGATATGTTTGATCAAATTCAAAGGGAAATAGTCTTTTTTAATATTGATCCTAGATCTCGATATCATTAGTTGAGATTTTTGATAAGGATGTTCCAAAAATAGTGTTTAGAACTTGATATGGGCACTATGGGTTCACAATGTTACCATTTAGATTGACAAATGCTCCAACAACATTTATGAATCTTATGAATAGTGTGTTTAGAGACTACCTAGCTCATTTTTTTTTGTCTTTATTGATGATAACCTCATTTATTCCATGGATGAGGAAGAGCACCTATAACATCTAGAACTATTTTTTCAACATTTTTGAAAGCACAAGTTATATGGCAAGTTGTCTAAGCATGCATTTTTCTAAAAGAAAGTGTAGTATTTGGGACATATTATCTCAATAGATGGTAATTCAATGGATCTAATAAAGATAAGATCCATAATGGAGTGGTTGGCACCAAATCATGTGTATGAGGTAAAGAGTTTCATGGGATTAGAAATATATTATAGGAAATTTGTTTTGAAATTATCTAAGAGAGCTAATCTAGTTACCTCTCTTCGATGGAAGAATCAATGTTTTCTATGGTTAGATAAACATGAGATAGCATTTTAGGAACTAAAAAATGAGGCTTAATTCAATTATAGTATTAAGAGTTTCCTATCCTATTGGTAAATTTTTAGTGATCACTAATGCATGTTGGGATGGAATTGAATGAGTTCTTATGTAGGATGGCTCTATGGTAGCCTATGAGTTTAGGAAACTAAAGCCTTATGAGGTGAATTATGTTCCTCATAACTTATAACTTATGGAAATTATGTATGCTTTGCATGGTTAGATTCATTATCTATTGGGGAAACCATTTGAGCTAAAGACTGATAACTTAGTACTCAAGTACATCTGCACCCAATTGAACCTAAACACTCATCAAAGTTGATGATTAGAGTTTTTATCTAATTATGATTTTGATATTAATTATATCAAAGGCAAGGAGGATAAAGTGTCTAATACTCTAAGGCATAAGAGGTACATAGAAACTATGGTTAATATTAGGAGTGCTTTCTTATATCAAGTAATCAAATTATTGTCAAGAGATGAATTATATGATCAAATCAAGAAAGCATTGCCTAAGAATGCTTAGAATCCTAAGTATAAGGTATTCAAAGTAGAGAGTGATGGTCTTTTATGATACACAAGTAGGATGTATGTACTTGATAGAGAGAATCTAAGGAGCACCATGCTAGGAAAAATGCATAATTCCCCATATTTAGGACATCTATAAGTAACCAAGCTCATGGTTGAGCTCAAACCACTCTATTTTTGGAAAGGAATCAAGAGAGATACAATGCATTTTGTGTCTTGTTGTCTATAATGTGATCATGTGAATGTTGAACATGTGCATCTAAATGGATTGTTATATAGACATGATATACTAGAATAGAAGTGGTAGGTGATTAGTATGGACTTCATCCAGGAGTTCTTGTTATCAAAAAATTGAAATTATATGATCTTGGTTGTATTTGTCAAACTAACCAAGGTAGCCAACTTCATACCAAGAAATGTGATAGATGATGCACCTATGATTGCAAAGAGATTCATGAAATATTTGTATCAATTACATGGTTTTCAAGATAAGATCATTTTAGATCAAGATTTGAGGATGAATTCTAGATTTTGGTTGACTCTAAATTCATCTCTGGCTATGCAATTGAAATTTAGCACTACTTATCACCCTTAACCTAATGGATAGATAAAATGAGTTAACCAAGTTTTAGAAGATCTATTTTATATGTATTTCATGGATCAATAATACAAGTGGGAGGAGTACCTTCCATTGGTTGAGTTTTCTTATAATAAATCATACCAATCAGCATTGAAGATGGATCCATTTGAGGCTTTATATATAAGAATATTTAGAATACCAATAAGTTGGGATAGGCTAGAAGATAACATAGTATTTGGATCTGAGATGATTTTAGAAATTAAAGAACAAGTTAGGATAATTAGGTAGAGGTTGGCTGAGGATAATGATATATCTATTTTGATCTAAAGATAACAACTAGGAAATTTTTTGTTGGTGATAAAGTGTTTCTTCGGGTTAAGTTCCAAAAAAGCTTGATTAAATTCAAGAGGTTTGAAAAAAAAAATTATGAGATATGTGGGACCATTCAAGGTTTTGAAAGTGGTGAATCATGTAATGTATAAGATTGCATTGCCACCATCTCTAACTCTTTTACATAATGTCTTCCATGTGTCTTATCTTAAAAAGTATATTTTTTTATCCTTCACATGTGTTGGATTGGAATGCTTTGAAGGTCTTATATCCTAGGGTGGTTATGGTAGAACCAACCAAAATAATTAACACTCACAAAATTAGTTTCCATAATAGATAAGTGTCATAGTGTAATGTCTAGTGAGACTAATATTCTAAAGAAAGTGTCATTTTGGAGGACTATGATGAGTTTTATAGGTTGATTCCACATTTTTTGCTTGATTTTCTACTACATATAATATTATTTTTTGGTGAATAATGTTTTAAATTTAGAACTTGTGTTTGAATTAATATCAGTAAGATGATGACTAGATTTAGCGGGTAAGGATGTCACAACCTAATTTCCCTCTAAGATAAAAAACCTATTTGATCTATGGATTATTATGGTTGATAGTTGATTAACTATTATTTGATTAAGCTTTATGTCATATGTTGATAATGGGAAAATTATGTGTTGTTTAACTTACATGATTTGTTATCTATGAGATAGATTTAATTCTTAGTATTTATATTATGACCATGTTTGTTAATTATACAACATTATTTTATGGATATAATTATGTTTGGGGCTAACTACCTTCATTATTGTGAGCTGGATGCAGGACAAATCCATATTTTAGAGTATGATGGAGGGAGAGAATCATCAAAGATGATGGTGTAGATGGAAGCATTGGGGGATGATAGAGAGCAAAACTAGAAACCCATACACATACCATAATAGTATATCATTTTTTGGGATAAATTGTTTTAGATAGTTATGGTATGTTTTGTTTATCTATTATGAATGTTTGCTATGATATTTTATGTTCTAAGATCATTTTATGTGATTGCATGATTTTATAATCTAGTTTTTATTGATGTTATTAGTTAGTTTATTTGATAAATATGCACCTGATTATTTTAATGTGATTTACCATTGTATTCTACATAGCTAAAAATTTGTTTAAAAATGCTTGTTTGGATTCTTTGTTAGAAATATAAGATGTATGATATTACTTAATTTAGTCAGTTTGTTAGTGAATATTTATGTTTAAAATGTTACTATTATTGATTTTAATAGTAATATAAACCTATAACATCCTTAATTAATTATAATCTCTTTGTTAAGTATTAATGAATGACTTTTGCATGGTATAACAAGATTTGTGGTTTTAATTTATAGTGCTAGGTAATAAAAATAATGTAATGCAAGGTGTTATATATAATATCATTGTGAAATAATTATACAAACTTAATTATGTTTGTCAAATTAATTGCTAAATCCTATGGTTATTTTTTAAACCTAGAGGGTTAACTTATAGTTTTCAATCAAATGCTTAGTGTTTGATTTGGATGACTTGGTAAAAATTATAATATTCTTTTGAAATTCATATATGTTTTACCCATGGTATATATTACTTATGTTGATTAACTTGTATATGGTTGAAATTTCATGGAAAGATAATGATTATGACTTTTTATTTAGTCAGTTTATGTAGACTAAGTGAAGACAATGATAGATTTGATTCAAGTCAAAAGGCATGCATATTTTATTAAGGATATATAATGATTATTTTAATCATTCATGGGAAGTTTTGATATGATTAGGGTTTATAATATCTCACTGGCTCTAGTTAACCATCATTCTTAGCAAAAATCATGATTCAAGTTGGTTGTGGACTATATGAGAAATGGTGGTAGACTGTAGCTTAGTATGGGTTATGTTGAGCTATTTTATCATGCATATT